>CM037092.1:16837899-17437899 GCA_020916435.1 Oxytropis ochrocephala
AATTTTGAATTTTGAAAAAATAAATAAGAGAAACGTAGGAAAAAGTGGGAGTGAGAAGAAAATCACGTTGAGAAAGAAATTTGATAAAAGTATGATAGTAAATTACAATGTTGTCTTTAGTTAGATGAATTGCCAAGTAAATTTATGGAGGTTTGTTTGAGTGATTTAAATGTGGTTTGTTTGTATAAATAGATAAATAGATATTAGGTTAGATAGTAAATAGGAGTAAATTGTAGATTATTTAATATTAATTTAATTATATTAGATTATACAGTAGATTAAAAAAATTGGGAAAAAAAATATTTTTATTTTTAAATAAAGGGTGTGTGGGTCACTAATAATAGATGTGTAAGAAGTAAGAAATATTGGGAAACGTGAGATTGAAAGAGAGTGAGTGAGGAAGGAAGATAAAGTAAAATTAAAAAATGATAAATAAAATAAAAATGGTGATGTGTCAAAAAAGTAAGATGTCTAAAATTGTAATTTTGTAAGTTGTTTTGTTTGTATAAATAGATATTAGATAAATAGATATTAGATATCTACTATAATAATAATATATACCATCAACTGCACCATCAAAATTACTATATTATCCCTTTCACTTTTTTCTCTCACTCACTTTTTATTATTAGTGGGTCCCACTCTTATATCATATTTTAATTTTTTTATTTCACTTTAAAAGCATACTCTCTCTCATTTCATCTCTCTCACCATTTTTTCACTTTTCTTTACTATCAATATTATCAAATACTCACTACCCAATTTTTTAGAAAATTAATTTTTGTTAAAAACAATAATGACATAAAATTAATTAAATTAATATCTACTATAATATATACCATCAACCCACCATCAAAATTACTATATTATCCCTTTCATTTTTCTCTCACTCACTTTTATCATTAGTGGGTCCCACTCGTATATCATATTTTAATTTTTTATTTCACTTTAAAACCTACTCCTCTCTTTCATCTCTCTCACTTTTTTTCACTTTTCTTTACTATCAATATTATCAAATACTCACTACCCAATTTTTTTTTTAGAAAATTAATTTTTTGTTAAAAACAATAATGACATAAAATTAATTAAATTAATATTAAATTATGTAGAATTTACTATTTACTATAATTTCTTGAAACTACTAAACCCAATTAATTTAACTACTACCATTTGTCAAAAAAAGCGATTCCGCTTGCAAAAATTCTAAAATAATTTTTTCTAAAAAAATCAATAATTCAATTTCATCCAATTTTTTCATGAGCCACATGGGAGTAGCAACGACAATGTCAATGAAAGTGCCAATAAGGCGCTTAACAGAGAGCGGCGATGTAGTGCAAGCAGGAGCACCAAAGCGCAACAAAAGTTGTGTGTAAAAAGCTTGCCGCACTAACGAGTGCGATCAATTTTTAAAAAAACACTTTATTTTTAAATTTATTTCTTCTACAAAAATCAGTAATTAAATAAACTTAATAAAATTAATATAAAATCATTTAAAATTTATTATTTACTTTAATCTACTCTAAACTACTAAACTCGTTTAATTTAATCGCTACCGATAGTCAAAATAAGCGATACCGCTTAGCAAAAATTCCAAAATTGTTTTTCCTAAAAAATCAATACTTAAATCCATCCACTTTTTCGTGGAAGCCGCACGAAGCGGCAACGACAACATCGGCGGGAGTGCCAATGGGCGCTAATAGAAGCGCCAACAGAGCGAGGCGTCAGCGAAGCGACAACGAGCGCCAACGGCGCGCCAACGGAGCGCCAGCGAAGCGCCAGCGGGGCGCCATCGAAGCGTCAACGCGAGCGCGCAAGCAAGTCACGCGGCGCCAACATAAGCGTCAACGCGAGCGCCAATAGAAGCGCCACTATTATAGAAAGATACGACCATTATTACATCTCATTTTCTTTTTCCTCATTTTTACTCAATTAATATTATAAGATGATACCGACTTTTTTAAAAACTTTTTGCAACGTATAACTATTTTAATAAATTTTAAATATCGACTTTTGTGGAGTTTCCCTATTTTTTTTATTATATTTTGCAACTTTTAATGTGTTAATAATTTCATAGATAATTATAATAAATACAGGTAAGTAAACACACCGTGCGTGTATGCTGCGAAGCATATCTGCTAGTATTCTTTGATCATAAACATTTTAGGCTCTATGAAGCATGGGTAGGAACTCCAAATTTTATTTCACCAAAAAAAATTAATGGTTTAAAAGCTGGTGAAATTTTTTCTTAAAAGGAGTGAATTCCCCATTTTACTTTTTTCATTTTCTTAATCCAAATGGTGATTATTATTTTATCTCATTAGTCGGCTTTTTTATACAATTAATTTAATTAAAGTACATATATTATACCATTTGTTTGTTATTATAACTGATAAGGTCGATTCAAGCGGTAATTGAGTTCGGATCCAACTCCAACATCTCAAGTTCGAGTTTTGAGTGTGACAAAAACTCAATTTGGAGGTGAGAATCACATTGATCGGCAAAACCAGGTATACATGGCCAATTAAGTTATCTGACGTAAATTAGTCACCAGCAAAGTTAGTAGATAATATACTTCAATAACACGGTAAACAAATTGATATTATAACTATTAAAAATAAATCAAAACTACTAAATATGGGTGTGAGGGTCATTCTAACTCAAAAGAAGCTCCTAAACAGCAAGATGAGTCCTTTATTAAAAAAGTCTTAAATGAGACCTTAAAAGGAAAATACTTGTGGACTGAGAGACCTATTTATTGATCCAAAAATAAAGAGAGGACTATTTACTACATGAAAATGTTGTCTATTTTTTTGTTTGTCAAGAAAGTGTGATTTTCATTCTAGTGGGCAAGGCGCAAACCACAACAATTCAAATTGGACTAGCTTATCTTGCCTCCACACATAGCACATTGGCTCAAGATATAAGAAATTGTTCAAATTGAAATTACACATAAGGCTATTAAGTACAATACTGCGAGAGGTCAATAACTATTAAAAGTGGGGTGCCAAAATAATATAAAGCCCAAAGTCAATTAACTGAGCTGGCCTAAAGAGCCCATGTTCACACACGACAGCTAGTAAGAGTGAGAGTGCTCAGAACTACTTTCACGAATTAGGTAAGAAGTTAGACACACTTCACTTCTCTATTTTCTAAAAAAAACCTAATTCGGCAAAAACGAATAAAACTGTATTTTATGTTGGTTTTTTTTGAAGTTAAATTTTAATCGTCTCATCTTTATCCTATGGTTCGTAATTCACTGACAGCAGTGATTGTACTATATCTCAACTGCAGAAGATCCACGTCCTAGGTAGGAGTGCATGTTAAAACACTGTCTCAATAAATTTAAGAATAATTATATTTCAAGAGTTGGATTTAAACCCAGAACCACAAATTAAACTAAAAAACTCTTATCATCTCAATAAAGCGTTTTTGATAATTTCTTTTCATTTGATATAAGTTTTTATTTATTTAAAAATTAAGCATCGCGTTTAAAAATAAATATTTGACTTCAAAATTTGTTTTACAAGTATATTAGACTAAAGAGATCTTTAAAAAAGTTACAAGTTACAAATCTATTTCTAAATAAATATGACGACCGACTCAAGTGTTTACATAGTCTAATTGACTTCATTGTTTAAATAGATTAATAAATATAAAATTCATGACTATTATGAAAATTTGGTGGAGGTCCATCTTCCTAAACCCTTTCATTTTACTTAGGATACTCTTATAGCTCTCATGAGTAAAAGGCTTTGACTCGTTATAATTGCTCTTAATTAACTTTATAAGTTAAGGGCACATTATGTTAGACTTCAAGGCCGTTTATAGGCATGTGTAAGTTGTGTACACTCGTCTGGCAGATCCAGAAAAATTTTCTAAGTTTTTACATCACTATAAAAAAAATACTTCATTAAAACGCACCCTTTTAGGGGTGTTCAAAATCGAACCAAACCAATAGAAAATCACAAATCGAACCAAACCAAGCTTAAACCCGCAAAAAACCACTTTCTATTGGTTCGCTGTTCGGTTTTTACTAGTGAATCGCGTGATTCGATTTGGTTCGCGATTTTGATTTTAAACCAAACCAAACATGCAAAATCTTATATACAAAAAGAAAATCGGGCAAAACAATATATGTAGAAAATAAGGAAAGCAGTTTATTTAAGCCATCCGTTTGGATTAGCTTTTATTTGAGGTTATCAAAATCAAGTTATGAAGATAAGTAATCCAAACCGCATTGGTTTGAATTTTTTTGAAAGCCAATCGAACTAAACCAAATCTAGATCTATTTTTACTTTGCGATTTGATTACTTTTTTGCTTCAAAATCGAACCAAACAAAGACCGCTGAACACCCTACCATAATACCAATTGACAAAGTGCAAAAAAACACTAAACATTAAGAAGTCAACTCGCTGCCTTCACTTGGTTGGTTGCAACTTGCAAATATATTCTCCCAGTCCCAAAATATAAGCACTTTTTGACACTTTTATTTTATTCCCAAAATATAAATCCTTTTCAAATATCAAAATATATTTATTACTCATTTTCCAAATATGTCCCTAATTAATACTTTTATTTGTCTTGGTAAAAATGAAAGGATAGTTGCGATTACACAATATATATTATAATATTATAATTATAACATGAGAGAGAGAGAGAGACAAGTGCATAGAAACAGAAAAAGATGAGCGAGAGAGGCTGTGATTGGTGGGGGCAAGCTCAGGTTTTCCTTGGGGGCAAAAACTATTTACGGAGTACATAGAAAGGATTATTTGCACTTGCATCCGCCACTGGTGCCACTGCATAGAGCCCTTAGCAAATGTTGATTTTTTAGGGTCCAAAAACTTAATAAATAAATTATATAAATGTTTGCGCTTTTTTTTTTTATAAGCAAATATTTGCGCATTATAATTTCAAAAAGCAATGTAGCGTTGTGGAAAATTGCAGCTAGGATAACGATTTCAACTAGAATGGAGAATCAAGAGTTTGATTCCTCCATCGTATGTGTTTTCTTCTTCTTTTTATTCCTTTTTTTTCCTTCTTTTCCTTTTCATCCCTTTTTAATTTTTATTTTTTGAAAGCGGTATGCATATGCATGTTTTTTTGTTTTTTGTTTTTTACTGCATGTTGTTCTTTTTATTACCTTTTTAATTTCCTTCTTTTTCTTTCCCTTTTTCTTTTTTGAAAGGGGTATGCATATGCATGTTGTATTTTTTTTTTGTTTTTTTACTGCATGTTTTTCTTTTTTTAAAATGTTTTTTTTTTTATATATAGCTGCATTTTGTTTATTTTATCAATGCTTCAACAAAATAATTAAATATTGCTTCAAAAACAAAATGATTAAATATATTATATTATATTGCTTTTGAAATATATTCAACCAAAATATATATTGCTTTTAGCAAATGTTTTTTTGAATAAATATATTAAAATTTAAAAATAATTCCAACATTATAAAACTAAAATTATTTAAAATGATTTTTTAAGAATATTGTGATTTGGAGTTCTTAACTTGAGAAATTCTATTGTGAATTAAGATGATTTTTTAGAAATTTAGTTTTGTAGGTAGCTATAATACTTTTTAATTTTTTTCTATATTTGATTATTAGGTATATTCGTTCTTTGATTTTATCCCACTAATAAATTATGTAAAACTCTTTCACTAGAGCCAATTTGATAAAATAGAAGCCAAATTTTAAAGATTTGCAAATGATCCCTCAATTGTTTGGGACATCCCTATTAGACTTAAATATGTTTGCAAGATACAAGACTTGTGTCACATCATTCGAACTCTTATGACATTATAAACCTTACACTCTCGCACTTAACTATTATTGTTAACCTAAATCTCTAACCCACTGATGAGATTCTTGTATTTTGAAAATATTTTTCTTATATCTCATCACACTCACCAGAAATATTGAGTCCAACATGTCTACAAAGTTCATAAATAAAAACTAATTTATTTTGACTATATTTATATTAAAATGAAAATGATATTTGTAACTAAATTTAATTGTTGATATATATATATATAAGGCATTCCCGTTCTAACCAAAAATTGGTTAAATTGGAATAACTTATTTATTATAAAATTAATTAGAATTTTTTATAATTTAGTATGAGAATACAATTTAATAGTCATATTCTAATTTGTTGTCTAAATACTTTGAACTAAGAAATAATAAGTGGGTCTTTCAAATTCTTTTTGTGTAAGCGATATGCATTAAAAGTGGAGTGTCACATTAATAATATGAATCATCCCATGCCAATAAATTCATGAGTTAATAAAATATAAGTGGAAGATGTATAGTTTGAATCAGTTATAATATATAACACAACTATTTATAGGAAAAAATTTAGAAGGTGAGGGAAATGATTTTGGTAAAAAAAATTCGAGCAAAAACTAGGATGTACATGTGAGTATTAGAAAGTGTAACACCACGGATTTTAGTTGACAATGAAATCCGAATATCACTCTTTAGATCATTCAGAGATGTACTTTGATGAACTAGATTAAAGCGAAACTAAATAAATAACACTTGTCTTAATATACCTTTGAATCAAATGATCCATAATAGTCAACTTGATTGCTTAATCCAATAATCAAGGTACATAAGTCCTAATACATCATTAAGCAATTCCTATGGTTCATTAAAATACCTAACAATAATAACATGTAGCTTAGCACAATATGGCATGCTAATCTCCTCTCTTAAGTATCCTCGAAGAATGGAATCTCTACTTTAACATCTCCCCTTCTTAGCCTTTACTTGTTTGTCTGAAAAACAACAACAATGAGGGGTGAGATTACATAATCTCAGTGAATTCTACCGTGACCCCTTACCATGACTCTCGGCTCATTGTTTTAATTTCAAACAATCGTAGCCCGAGAGGATACTACGAGCATAAACCTTTCATGAGTTAGTACATCACCGACAAGGACCACACCGTTACCGATGAACCTCTCCACTAGCCTAAGCTAGCTTCAAACAGTCTGAGGCCTAGGTTATGGGGCTCATGACTTCCCTCCCTAGTATACTACCTTTTTGATTGAGTCGTCACCCAATCCATGTCTGTCAAATGATATAACTATATATATCCACATGCGTGAAGCCATACCATGCGTAAAGCAAATCAATCAATCATTTGGAACATATAGTTCCATGTATTAATACCATATGATTGTTTACGACGCACCCAATTCCTTTCCGAATTGGCCAAAAGCGTTGAGAGTTTCCTCTCAACCTAAGTACGTCCCTTTTAATCAGTCTTTTTAACATAATACAATCATTTATTAACTTGGAACCATGTGAAAGAATTAATTTGATGAGCTCGCGAGTAACTATTTATTCATTTTTCATCAATTCTTTATCGTCATGCATTTTATTTAAAATACATTCAATCATACTCCAAATCATGGCATATCAGTCCATAAAACACGGGAAAGGGTTGAGGAATGAATTAGAAGAGGTTTGGAATCGAGCAGGACCACGAAGCGAGAAATTGAAACACGGGGACATAATTGGTTTGTGTCTCATTTTCCTCGTTATCGCTCACCCATTCAGGCGTCAAACTATAATCCAATGGAATTCTCAACCTATAGCTAGCAATAACACATACAATTCCAGTCCATACAGTCTCAATTTATCAAGCAATACATTGCAAGATTTTGGAGTGACACAATCAAACATTTAAACAAGCGAAGATAGGTGCAGAATTTACTATGATGAGTACATCTACTTTAGCGGTTTATTTAAAATATCAAACAACCTTGGATTTAAACAAATGACCACTCTTTGGAAAGCTAGGGATGTATAGTTTCTTACCATGTCTTTAAATTTTCAAAACAATGAGCCAAGTAGTACAGTTTTTAGAAACAATCTGAATGGTTCCCAGACGGGACAGTTTCTGTCCTTCAACTTCTACTCCCTCTCAAATGACCTAAACTTGACCAAATGGCACGAAACTTGAGCCCTAACGGAAGAAAATGGAGCTTAGTTTCTAATGGGACAAGAATCGTTCAAAACGGAGTTCAATTGAGAGCACAAAACCTAAAACACTGAACCTATACTCAGTTTAACTCCAGAAATTTGACCTAACTTTGGAGACTCATAACTCGAGCTACACAACTCCAAATTGAACCAAACCAGTGCCAAAATGACTGGCGTTAAGTCTAATTTCTAGCAAAATCAGACACATAATTTTTCGACTAACAGAACATTCCCAGTTTCAAAAATACCGAACCTAAGTTCAGAGTTTCCAAATCAGTGAGTTCAACATCAAAATCACTCAAATTAACACTAAATTTCACATAACAAGCACAATATCAAACACAATCAGTACCAACTTCATATTCATATAAAGACTCAAGTTCAAAAACAAAACCTAAGCATATAGAACTCACCAATCGTGATGAAAATCACGAACTACCGAGACTTTACAAAGTGCTCACGACCCAAACTCGCTCCGAACTCGTTCCAATCACTTCCAAAACCGAACCCTAGCCCCTCAAAGCATGAGACAGCAACTGAATCACCCCAAACACTCTCTCAATCCACAATGTTTCTTGTTATTGAGCTTCTAAACTGAACCTTGAACCTCCAAGTATCACATGTTAGCCTCAAAGGTTCAAAAACCCATTATCTTCCCCTTTTGAGCTTGAAGCTTCATCCATGGTGAATAGAGTTAGAGAAGGATTGAGCTAATGGAAATGGTATCATTGGATAGGGTAGGAAATATGGAAGGAAATGGGTAAAGAAGAACTTACATGGATCCACTATGGAACTTGATCTCCTTCCTCTTCTCCCACTCTCACCCCTCACCCTCTCGCCAAGCCTCTCTCTCTCTCTCTTCCTCACTCTAGGTTTTTCTTTTTCTTTCCCAATTCTGATTTGGTTTCTAAATGAGGAGTGAAGTGTGTTGTTGTTGTGTTTAATGAGCTGAGGTTTTAAATTGATTGGAAAAGACTAAACTACCCCTTGTTCCTATTCCTCACTTAAACCTATTTCCTAACTACCCAATCAAGCAATTATTCATATAATCATATAACTTAGCCAATTAAATAGAATTTTTACAATCCTAACATGTCTATGACTCGGTGTATTATCTACTCGACTAACATTTGCTAGTTAATTTCGGCCCTCGAAATTAACCGAACTAAGGATATTCTGAGAAAGGAGTGATAGCACGAAAAAGAGGTGAGTGTGCAGAGAGAGAAATATTAGAGCGTGTGGTCAAGGGAGGCAAATTGGAGTTTACATTGATAGAGAATAAATAGAAAATGCATAGCAAAGGAATTGAGGTTCATGTTCTGGACATTTCTAATGTAGTCAACCAAACAAAAAAAATTAAATTTGTTAGTGAGTCATGCAATTGAGGTACAATTTTTTGTAAAGCTATAGAAATGTAAGGATTATGTTTAATTTTAATATTGTTTTTTAAAAAATGTTTAATTTATATTACTTCCATGAAATTAGATGATGTGTTATATCTAAAAGTTTTTATATGTTTCTGAACATTCACAAATGTGTTTTCAAGGTTGAAATAAGACATTTTTGTCTCTCATTAGATACTGCATTTGTTTTATATTTAATGTTAGTACATGGATCATAGACTATGAATATTGCATTCTCTTTCTAATTTTAAAATATAATTTTCAGAAATTGCTTGAATTTTGTTACTTCCAAAACTTGACACTATATTTAATTACCATCAAACATAGTTATAATGCCAAACAATTCAAAATAGGATTCAAGGCAATTTAAAATCATAACATAATAATTGCATAATAATAATTTATTCATATAATTTTTTACTAACTAGACTACAAAAAGTTTGCAATACTATACTATATGAGTAACATAGATTTGTCCATAACAGTATTATCGATGAGGGTAATATTCAATTGGAAAAATAATAAAAAATCACTAAGGAAAGGATAACTAAATTCAAAGGTCTACTATTATTTCAGAAAATAATAATAATTATCGAAGTCAATTATTTTTTTAATTTTTAAACCTTAATTTAGATTTTTGTTTTTCAAAATTTATAAAGACTTTATTATTATTAAAATCATATCTATTCAAATTAAAATAATATTTTATATACTTATTCTAATTTATTGTATAAATATTTTTTAAGGGAAGCTAATAGAGCCTTTAGGATGATCATCAATTTTATACTTTTGTAAAATTCATTTCACTTTTGTAAAATTATAGTATTTCAAAACAATTAATTAAATTTTTTTTTGACAATTATTTATATTATAAAACACATCTCTATATAACCATATTACTTAAAATAGATAAATTTGGATAAAAAAAATTAGGTTCATATTTATATTAAACTATATTCTATGTTACATGATTATGTTAATAATTTATAAATTGTATGATTAAACTCGATAAAAGTCAACAAAAATATTTGGAAAACTCGTGCAACGCACAGGCATTTCCCTAGTCTATATCTATATAAATCTCTAAAGGAAGCTTTTTTCCAAGCTCTAGGATGCTCCACATCATCTTCATTTAATTTTCAACTTATATCTCAACATTCCTTTTTCCTTAATTAAATATCCACTAAACCTATCATGACATCCAATCCAATATTTAAAATGAAAACTCACTTTACCAAAAATATGACAATATTTTTTCAATTCCTTTTACTGACCCACTATCTATCTATCTATCTATCTATCTATCTATCTATCTATGTAAAGGAATCCCCAATGGAACCTCCACAATTTTTCTCAATAATTTTTATGTATTAAAATATTTAATTATAATCTACACCTAAATAAAACTTTGGTTTATCTATCTATGTAAAGGAATCCCCAATGGAGCCTCCACATTGAATCTCAAGATTTTTGTGTATTAAAATGTTTATTTTTAATTTAGACATAAAGAAGACTTTTCTTTTACCTATTAATTAGACATAGTGAAAAGACATATACACTAACTTATTAAATGATGATTTAGTGGAGCATTAAGCTTGGATAACTTACTCAATAATATATTTAGAATGGTACTCATTTTTTTCTCTATATATATATATATATATATATATATATATATATATATATATATATATTTAGTGTATTTTTAGGTTTTATTTTCAGAAAGGAAAAAAATCTAAGAGTTAGTTACGTGAGAATAAGTTTGGGCTATTAGTTTAAGTTTTATTTTAATACTTCTCTTATATTTTATTGTGAGTTTTCCTTTTTTTTAATTTTAAATTTTTTTCTCTCTTGGTAGCCTTTTGGTGTCTCTAAATTATTATTATGATTAGTACTAATTATTATAGTTGGTTTTTAATAGAGATGTAGTTACAATGTTTTCATTTTCTTTCACTTTAAGTCTTCTTTAAGAAATACTATAAATACCTAAGAAGAGAGGTCACCTCACCACATATTTTTTCATTTTTCATGGGACTTTTGTTTGGTTGTTACATCACTTTTGTAAATTTGTAGTTTTTACATCACTAATATTCAAGGTTGAAGAAACCCATTGTAGTAGTTGGAATTCCAAAAAATATTGTGTAAATTTGTTTTTTATTCTTAAGCTTTTATGGATTGTTGATAGTCTTAAGTTTGTTATAGGTTCCAAGTTTAATGTATTCATATAATGTGTAAACAAAACAACTATCTCTTCTTGGATTGGAGTATATCTTCAACTATATATTAATCGAAACCTTCTTGATTGAAAGATGGAAGTGTAATTGATATGCTGTTGTGAATTTTATCTCTCTATACACACACACACACACACACATCTATATTTGTATATGAGTCTCCAATGGAGCCCCCACATATATGTAAAGGAATCCTCGATAGAGCCTCCACATAAAAAAATGTGCTAAAATTTAAAAATCCAACACATTATAATATTAGCTCATACATATATATATATATTTATATATATAAAACATATTTTAATTCTTTGGAATATTTACAAAATGTGTGTTTAATGGAAAAGTTAAGAATAACGTTTCTTTATATTTATATATATATATATATATATATATATATATATATATATATATATATATGTATTATTTATTATATAATTATGTGATAAAACCAAAAAAAAATTGAATAGCTCACGTACTCAAACAAAAATTGGAAAAATTTGAATAGCTTATTTAATATATATAATTATTTGGAAAAATTGTTTAGTTTAGTATGAGAGTGCAAATGAATGATATATTTTAATTGGCCTTTGAAATTCTTTTTGGTGTAACTATTATGCATTGAAAGTGGAGTTTCATATGAATCATTCCTTAGTTGCCAATAAATTCATGAGTTACTAAAATAAAAGTGAAAGATGTATAGTTTTAATCAGTTATGATATGACACAACTATATATTAAATAGTGAGAGAAGTGATTTTGGCAAAAAAATTAGAACAAACAACAAGATGTGCATGTGAGCATTAGAAACAAGTGCTAACACGGGAAGATGCATAGTGTGTATAGAGAAATATTAGAGCGTATAATCAAGGGATGGAAAACTACTTGAAATTCCTTTGATATCTAAAAGTTTTTTATTATTATTTTTAAAGTGAGTGTATGAATCATAGACTATCAATAAGGCACTATAAAGACTATCACTTATTCAAAAGTTATTCTTATATTGTGTATAACTTCAATACTGTGTGAGAAATAAACACGTGAATTAGATTGATACACAAATATCAAATTGTTCTAAACTTTAGTTAGAATGGTTGTATCAACAAAATGGTTAAAACTAAATAAAAATGCTTAATATAGTTAAAAATATTGAGAAACTTTAAGGAGACTCCATTGGGGTTTCCTTTATATATAGATATATAGATTTGCACTAACTTTAATTTTAGCTTATAAGTTACTAATATACTCACTATTCACTAATGACTAAGTTTTTACTTTTCCTATTAGCTATAAAAAATATAGTAGTTAACTTTTCAAGCTTTTTCATATTTAAACAGAAAGTATTAAGAAAATTTATAAATATTAATTTATTACACTACATAAAATGATATTCTTAAAAATTATTCATTTTTTATCATTTATTTTAATAAAATAATATTAAAAAACAATTAATTTATTAAATTATTACCATATATTTATGTTACAAAACACATACACTATATAAGAAAACATCTAAAATTCATATTTGATATAAAATATTTAAACTATATATATATATATATATATATATATATATATATATATATATATATATATATATATATATATATATATATAAACATGATTTGTATTTTATTTAATATTTTTTATAAAAATTTTTAAAAAAATTAAATTTAAAATATTTTAACAACCGTGCATCGCACGAGCATTCTAATAAAATATAAATTATTTTATACATTTGACATTCTAATATTTTAAAGAATTATATAAAAAAATTGCTTCAAAATATATATATATATATATCGAATTTTTTTCATATTACAGTATTAATGAAGTTTCTAACTTTTGTAAAACTTTATTTCAAAAATTAATCTCATTAAAAATTTTGTCAATTAATTATATCAAAAGCTTCATACACTAAATAAGAATGTTGCCTAATTAAAATGAATAATTTTATATATAAATTGCCAGTACATAATACTATATTTTTAATATACGTATACATAATCTATATAAAAATATTATATGTTTTAATATATAAACTTTATTAAATTAAATAAAAAATATATAACAACCCGTGCATCGCACGGGCATTCACCTAGTAAATCTCTAAAGGAAGTTTTTTTTCAAGATCTAGGATGCTCCTCCATATTTTCATTTAATTTTTAAATTAAATCTTAATAATCTACTTTTATTAATAAATCTCCATTCAACATTTATGACCTCCAAGTTGTGGTGTTAAATATTACTTTACTAACAAGTTTTTAATGTCACCATATCTTTTCATATTATTTTCCAAAACAGCAAATTATTATATTGATATATCTACAAATTAATTTTTTTAATATAAATTCAAAAGATGTTAACTTCAATTTATAATTTTAAAAAACAATACACTACATTTGATATATAATTCACTTTTTCCCCACTAAAAATTTGAATTTTCTATGTCTATGACACTTTTTCCCAAAACGAATTTCTAATCCATGACACTAAAAAAATTTAGGTATAATGATTTATGAATATATTAATATAATTATGATTTTTATATTTGTTAAAACGAAAAATATCAAAATATCATATAAAAAAGGAAAATTCATTTATTATAAAGGGATATTGGAGTATTTTTTGACTCATTTTCTTTAAGTGGTAGAGTTATTTCGGTTCTAAGCTCTAAAAGAGTATAAAACTACTCAATTTGTAGTGGTTGCTGCGATTTTTTTTATACTACATTTTCGTTTTACAAATAAAAAGTAGTATGAAATATTTTAACATCAAGTAATTATTATCATTCTCAGTTTTATTCTTCAAGTTCCAGCAGTTATTTTCAATTTTTTTTAGTTTATATATAGTTTTAATTTCAATTTATGAATCATTGGTAATGAAAATGATAAAGAGTTGTGAGACTTTTGGTTTTCCATAAGTTACGAACATACATAATAATTTGTCTTTATTTATAAAGTCTATCCCCATAATTTCAATATACTAAATAGTAGTAAATTTCTTATTAGTAAATATAATGAAAACTTTGTACTCCTCTAAAAAATAACATAAAAATATATTTATAAAATTTCCTACAACATGTTAACTATTGGTGTCTCTAAATTTATATCATGATTAGTACTATTATTATAGTTGGTTTTTAATAGATGTAAGTTACAATCTTTTCATTTTCTTTCACTTTAAGTCTTCTTTCAGAAATACTATAGATGTAACATCCCTAATTTCGTTAATTTCAAATTAAGAAATTAACGAGTGATTTATTACTCGAGTAGGTAATAAATCAAGTCACGGATATTAGGTTGTCACGAAAGCAATTTATAATTGCTAGAGTAGATAATTTAAATACATAATTGAGTGGAAATTAGAACACTAGGGGTATTTTAGTATTTATACCACTCATGTTAAATGAGATCTAAGACACCAAAACTATCCAAATGCTCTCTCATTCCACACTGGAGTGAATAAATAAAGAGAAGAAAAGAAATAAAAAGAGAGAGAGAGAGAGAGAGCACAGACATAAGAAAGAAAGAAGAGAAACCGGGGAGAGGAGAAGAAAGGAGACGAAGAAGAGAGGGAAAGAAGCAACAAGATCTCTTCCAATTCAACCCTAGGTAAGGGGCTTTTGGTACTAATCTCTCTCATTTTTCCTCCTCTTTCCAATGATACAAGTTTCATCCCCTAATTCCTACCCGTTTTTGTTTTGCCATTGATGAAGCTTGGAGCTCAAAATGGAGAAGATGAAGCTTTGAACCTAAGGGAAGCAAGATTAAGGCTTTGGAAGGCTTGGGTTGCGGATTGGGACTGATTTTGAGGTGCTAGAATTGATAAAACTTTAAAATGCGTATATTGTGATTTTGTCACTCAAGCTTCTTTAGGTTGTTGGTGACATGTCACAAGTGATTAATAAAGAGGATAGTACATAGTCATCAAGAATCGGACTATGGACTCATATGTAATTCATTTATCGGATTACACATGATTGATTATATATTGTAATTCTTTTTGAATTACTAATTATGGTTTTATAAATGGACCGAGTGATAGGTAAGGGGTCACGGTAAGACTCACTGAGACAAGTTGTCTCACCCTACAAATGTTGTTGTTTTTCAGAGAAACAGGGAAAGAATATCCTTTATGGCACGGGTGGATGGCGTGCTCGAGAAGGATATTGAAGACGTAGTTCTTCTATTATTAGTTATGATTTTTCCTTGTATCTTTGTATTCGATTTATAACTTGAACTTGTATTTGAGTTATGTAATCGTTTCATTGTTGTCTTGTTTTGGGATATTGAACTTCGACTATATTATGTTACGACTCTTTGATTTGGATTCGAGAGAGTTTTGGTCAAATCAATATCCGAGACAGAATTTTTATACTCTGATGTATGCCACTAGGTACACTTTAGTATTTCTACTAGATAGAAATATGATGGTGTTACAATAGATACCTAAGAAGAGAGGTCACCAATCATCTTTTCATTTTTAACATCTCTTTTGTTTGGTTGTTACATCACTCGTGTAAATTTGTTGGTTTTTACATCACTAATATTCATTCTTCAAGAAAGTCATTGTAGTGGTTTGGAAGACTGGAGTCCCAAAAATTGTTTTTCTAACTTTGTCCTTTATTAGTAAACTTTTATTGATTGTTGATTATATGTATTGACTTTGTTATAGGTTTCAAGTTAATGTATGCATCATATTCTTATAGTGTGTAAACAAAAGAAACTATCTCTTATTGGATTGGAGTATATCTTCAACTATATATTATTTGTAATCTTTGTGATTGTAGGGTTGAACGAAAAGTGAGATCCTATTGTGAATTATCTCTCTCTCTCTCTCACATTGAAGCCTATACATTGTTTCTCATAAATTTTATCTATTAATATTATATTATTTATCATATAATTAAGTGACAAAACAAACAAAAATGAATAGTCATACCCTACGTTCTAACCAAAAATTGAAATCTTTCTGAATTGATGATTCATAATATAATTAATTGTAAAAATTGTTTAATTTAGTATTAGAATGCAAATAAATAGTCACATTCTATCAAAAAAAACATGAACAACAACATTCTTCATTTTTTTTTGACAAAAAACAACATTCTCCGTTTTACTATTAGTAATTTGCTTTCTTTGATGGATCAAATTAAATGACCTAATATATATATATATATATATATATATATATATATATATATATTATTTGTTATATAATTTAGTGATAAAACAGAAAAATAATGTTTATTCATTTATTAAATTTAATAAGTACAAATCAAACTTTATTGAAAATTTAGAATGAAAGTTCAATCTCACACACACACATATACACACATATGGAATGCAAGGTTTTAACAAAAAAAGGATGAAACGAAAAGTTGCATTGGTGTCAAATACACTATTAACTAGCTTCTATTATCAATTAACTTTTCATTTTGTAACCAATACACTATTAACTATCAACCTATTATTTGTGATTCATTCTAAATTAATGTCATAATTATTTTTAGTAGTTATAAAACAAACCTAAATTCATTTAAATTATATATATATATATATATATATATATATATATATATATATATATATATATATATATATATATATAGTAAAATTAATAAAGTGTACTCAAACTTCATTGGAAACTTAAAATTGTTCTTTTATATATATATATATATATATATATATATATATATATATATATATGCAACTAATTTTAATTTTAGGATTAATTTAAAAGTTATGTTTAATGGAAAACAATAAGAATAGGTTTTATATATTATTTACGATATAATTAAGTGATAAAACAAAAAAAATTAACAATCATACCCAACGTTCTAACAAAAATTGCATAAATTTGAATAGCTCATTTATTACATAATCAATTGAAAAAATCGTTAAATTTGGTATGTCAATGCAAATGAATAGTCATATTCTGATTTATTGTATAAATATTTTGAACTAAGAAATAATGAGTGGGTCTTTGAAATTCTTTTAGGTGTGTAACTGTTATGTATTGTAAGCGGAGTTTCATATATTTGTATGAATCGTTCCTTGGTTGTCATAAATTCATGAGTTACTAAAATATAAATGAAAGCGTATAGTTTTATTCAGTTATTTTTTTTGGTTACAGAAAGTTTAGGTGAGTTGGGCTCCGGGGGCTCACCAGGGTCAGACCAGGCCTCAAGGCTCTTTGAGCGCTTACAGAGATACTTACAGATCACCCACCAAAGAGGTCCTCACATCGGCAGCGGGAGTTGAACCCACGACCTTGTGGGGCATGAGTCAACTCCTTACCAACTAAGTCAACCTTCTTTAGAAAAAAATTAAATGATATGCATGTGACACGACTATTTATAGGAGAAAAAAATTAAATGGTGAGGTAAGTGATTTTGGCAAAAATTTTTAAAACAAAAACAAGATGTGCATGTGAGCATTAGAAATGAGTGGGCGAGAAGAGGCAGAATGCGCATAGAGAAATATTAGAGCATGTAGTCAAGAGAGAAAAAATTAAGTTTACATGTATAGAGAAGAAATATAAAAGACAAATCAAAAGATTTGAGTTTCATGTCATTGACAATTCTAAGGTAATCAAAAAGACAAAAATAAAAATTGGGATAGTGAGTCAGATAATTGTTGTAAAGGTATAGACATGTATGAGTTATGTTTAATTTTTTAAAATTGTTTTTTAAAAAGTAGGAAGCTTTAATGGAGTCTTTAGGTTGTTCTTTATTTTTATAATTTGTTTTCATATTAAATCCCAAATTCCTTATTTTAAAGTATTTATTCAACTTTGTAAATTCATTTCACTTTTGTAAAATTATATTTCAAAAAATATATATTTGATAAAGAATACTAACAATTATTTATATTTTAAAACACATACTCTATATAAGAATATTGCCTAAAATGATTAAGTTTAATATAAAAAAATTAAACTAATATTTATATTATACTATATTCTATATTTAAACAAAAACATTCGAACAATCCGTGCAACGCACGGGTAATTCCCCTAGTAACATACTATAGGACCATCTCTGGTTTGATTAGTTTGTAGTTTTTAAATCAGAATCATGTTCATCATCATGTGATGGCAATCCCAGACTTAAATCCAATTTGGTTTCATTAAGATCTTGGCGAACTACCTACGTTTTGTTCTCAGACTCGTTTTCTTCCACCGGGACAACATTTATGTCAAGTGTTTCATCCAAAATCTCATATAAGTCCAACTTTAACGACAAATGTGTTGTGAAACTAATCAAAACTATAACAAACAAAGATTGAGAGAAGGAGAGAATTTGGGAGTGTTTGTATTTCTCTTGTCAAGTGTATCTTTACATATGAGATTGAGCCCTATTTATAGGGTGAGGAATGGAGAATGAGTAGTCAACCATAAAGGCCACTACACAATGATATTATGGAGATGATGGGAGAAACTCAATGGACATCCAATCTAATATTCATAACACTCCCCTTGGATGTCCATTGAGGATATATGCTCATTAAAACCTTACTAGAAAAAAACCCGGTGGGAAAAAATCTAGTGAAGGAAAAGAGTACATATCCTTTTACAATATTTATTTATTTCTCCCCTCATCCGCATAATCATTTTTGAGACGCACGAAGACCAATCTTTTGTACTACTGTTCAAAAATCCCGCTTGGGAGCGATTTTGTGAAAAGGTCCGCAAGGTTATCACATGAACGAATTTGTTGAATGTTTATATCACCATTCTTACGAAGATCATGAGTGAAGAAGAATTTTGGAGAAATATGCTTTGTTCGATCTCCCTTAATGTAGCCCTCTTTCAATTGAGCAATGCATGCAAGATTATCTTCATAGATTGTAGTAGCATCTATTCTTAGGAAGACAAACCACAACTCTCTTGTATGTGTTGAATCGTAGAGACCTTAACCAAACACATTCCCGACTTGCTTCGTGAAAAGTGCGAGAAGTTCGCATGGTTTGATGATGTTCTTTGTTATGGTCCTGCATTTCACCGATCTCCATGAAATTGTTGTACTTCCACAAGTAAACAAGTAACTTTGTTTGTGATCTACCATTATGAGGATCGACAAATAACTTTGCATCGCATAACACGTTAGCTCTAATTTGGGTATTTTGGAATAAAACAAACCCATATTCGTTGTGCCTCTAAGGTAACGAAGTATATGCTTAACTCTGTTCCAATGCCTTCGTGTGGGTGAAGAGCTATTCCTTGCTAATAGATTGACAGAAAATGATATATCGGGACGTGTATAATTAGCAAGGTACATCAGTGCTCCAATTGCACTGAGATATGGTACTTCAGGACCAAGTGGCTCTTCACCCTCCTCTCGAGGTCTAAAAGGATCTTTCTCCACATCTAGTGATCTAACTACCATTGGAGTAGACAATGGATGAGATTTGTCCATGTAGAAACGTTTTAATATTTTTGCTACATAAGCCTCTTGATGCACAAAAACTCCATTTTTCAAATGCTCAATCTGTAATCCTAGGCAAAACTTTGTCTTTCCCAAATCCTTCATCTCAAATTCTTTCTTTAAACAATCTATTGCTTTTGGAAGCTCTTCAGGAGTTCCAATAATATTTATGTCATCAACATAGACAACAATTATGGCAAATTCTTTTCCTGATCTTTTTATAAAAATACATGGACAAATGGGATCATTTGTGTATCCCTCCTTTAGCAAATATTCACTGAGGCGATTATACCACATGCGTCCAGACTGTTTTAGCCCGTAGAGAGACTTATTCAATTTGATGGAGCAGTTCTCTCGAGGTTCAGAGCTATGTGCCTCAGGAAGGTTAAATCCTTCAGGGAGCTTCATGTAAATGTCACTATCAAGTGAGCCATATAAATAGGCTGTGACAACATCCATCATATGCAAATTAAGCCCTTCATGTGCTACAAGGCTAATTAAGTACCTAAAAGTACTTGCATCCACTACAGGTGAATATGTTTCATCAAAATCAATTCCAGGTCTTTGCGAAAACCCTTGAGCAACAAGTCGGGCTTTGTATCTTGCAATTTCCCCATTCTCATTCCGTTTTGCACAAAGACCCATTTGTATCCAACTGGTTTGACACCATCAGTGTTCGAACTACTGAGTCCAAAACTTTTCGCTTGTAAAGCGAATTTAATCTCGCTTCAATTGCATCTTTCCATTTTGGCCAATTCTCACTTTGTCTACAATCTCTAATGGATTTTGGTTCATGATCCTCATCATCATTCATCTCATTTAGCGCTATATGATATGCAAAACTATCATCAACATTGACTTCATGTCGGTTCCATTGTATTCCATTTGAGACATAATTTATTGAGATCTCTTTATTTTCATGATTTTCAATTACTGACTGTCCCTTCCGGGGACAGAAATGTCAATCATGTCTGTAGATTCTTTGAGAGTTTCTATATCCTCCTCGGGACCATCTTTCTTTTTAGCTCCTTTTCTTGTTCGAGGATTTTTGTCTTTGGAACCGATGGTCTACCACGCTTGGTAGCGGTTGAGACTCATTTGCAATATTAGATTGTCCAACGGGGACATCTATTTTTATTGGAGCATTAGCAACCTGGTATATATGATTTGGTTACACCTTTTGGATCGATAAATGCATTTGGTAATTGATTTGCTAAGCTTTGCAAATGAATTATCTTTTGAACTTCAAGTTCACATTGTTTCGTTCGAGGATCAAGATGAGACAAGGATAATTCATTCCAACCGATCTCTTTTTCATTTGCTTATTCTCTCCCCTAGTGTTGGGAAATTTGTTTCATCAAAATGACAATCAAGCAAATCTTCTTTGTAAATGAATCTCCTGTTGTTGGTTCAAGATAATTTATAATAGACGGAGATTCATACCCAACATATATTCCCAACCTTCTTTGCGGACCCATCTTAGTGCGTTGTGGTGGAGAAATTGGAACATACACCGCACAACCAAAAATTCGAAGATGGGAAATGTTTGGTTCTTGACCAAAAACTAATTGTAAAGGGAAGAATCATGATAACTTGTTGGCACGATGCGAATCAAATTTGCAAAGATGCAAAATTGCATGTCCCCAAGTGGAAATTGGGAGTTTGCATCTCATGAGAAGTGGTCTTGCAATTAACTTTATTCGTTTGATAAACGATTCTGCAAGTCCATTTTGGGTATGAACATGTGGTACAGGATGTTCAATGTCAATTCCAATGGATGCACAATATTCATTAAATGCTTGAGAAGTAAACTCAGCAGCATTATCAAGACGTATTTTCTTAACGGGATAATCAGGGAAGTGAGCTCTTATTCGAATTAGTTGAGCTAGCAATCGCGCAAATGCTTGGTTGCGACTTGACAACAAACAAACATGTGACCATTTAGTTGATGCATCTATTAAAACCATAAAATATCTAAATGGTCCACATGGTGGGTGTATTGGCCCACAAATATCACCATGTATACGTTCTAAAAAGTTAAGTGATTCACTTGTAACTTTTGTTGGTGATGGTCTAATTATCAACTTCCCTTGTGAACAAGAGGTACATGAGAATTTATTAGATTGAAGAATCTCCTGGTTCTTCAATTGATGACCACATGAATTTTGAATTATTCTTCGCATCATTATAGACCCGGGATGGCCCAACCGGTCATGCCAAACAACAAACTTTTTGTGATTTGTAAACTTCTGGTTTACAACGTGTGCTTCAATTGAAGCGATATAAGTGTAGTACAAACCGGAGGAAAAGGAGGGTAGCTTTTCCACTACACTTATTTTTCCCAAAGTATGTCTTGTTATATATAGATATTCAATATCTCCTTCATCTTTTGTTTCAATATGATATCCATTTAGACGGATATTTTTGAAACTTAATAAATTTCTCTTTGGACTTAGGGAATATAGTGCATTTTCAATGTGCAAATTTGTTCCCGAGATAATAGTATATTAGCTCTTAGGAGCCTTCAATTATCTTTGAGGATCCAGATATAGTAGTAACATTGGTTTCTCGCTTTACTAAATAAGAGAAATATTTTGCATCCTTTAAAATTGTATGGGTAGTTCCGCTTATCAACGAGAGACACATATCTCCATTATTGATGCTATTGTCAATACTCATTCTATCCAAAGAGAAAAAGAAATGATAAGAGAGAAGCATGAGAAGGAATAACAACTTTATGATTGGATTATTTAAACATAATCTATGGAAGTTGAAAACACACTTAAATATAAAGCTTTATTATTATTAGCATAGGAAATTCAAAACATTTCAAGACATTTTATTATTTCAGGAAATTCAAAGACATTTTATTATTTTATTGTTTAGGAAAAACTACTTCTTGACTATACTTCCATCCACAATAAGGTGATCTATATTTCCATCAGGGTCAGCAAAGAAATCAGCAACATCCAAATGAGTAGCATCTGTATTACCACCATCTTCATAAGCAAAATGACTCTCAATCCCTTTATCTTTATTTTTGATTGATTGTTGATAGAGATCAACAAGATGTTTTGATGTACACGCAGTGCACGACTCCAATGACCTTTGCCTCCACAACGATAGCAAATATTTTCATTATTTTTGCTACTCGCCCATCTTTGTCATTCTTTCCAACATTTTTCCCTTACGGTGAAAAGATGTGTTCTTGGTGTTCTTGTAATTTCCACTTCGACTATGATCAATATCACGGCCACGACCACGACCACGGCCACGACCACGACCATGGCCACGACCACGACCACGAGTTTGCCCATAGTGGTCATATGTTGCTACATTCGCTTCTGGGAATGGAGCAGTGCCAGTGGGGCGAGCTTCATGATTTTTCATCAAAAGTTCATTATTTTGCTCAGCCACAAGTAGGCACGAAATCAAGTCAGAATATTTCTTAAAACCTTTTTCACGATATTGCTGCTGTAGGAGCACATTGGATGCATGAAAAGTGGAGAATGTTTTTTCTAACATGTCTTCATCAGTCACTTTTTCTCCACACAATTGTAATTGAGAAGTGATTCTAAAAACAGCAGAATTATCTGTGATTACACTTTTAAAATCAGTAAACGCAAGTGCATCCAATCATAACGGGCTTTTGGGAGGATAATAGATTTTTGGTGCTCATATCTTTCTTTTAAATTGTTCCAAAGAACTTGTGGGTCTTTTACCGTAAGGTATTCATTTTTAAGATCCTCATGAAGATGATGACGAAGGAAAATCATGGCTTTTGCCTTTTGTTGATTAGATGCTTTATTTCCTTCTTTAATAGTATCTCCATGACCTTCGGCATTCAAATGGATTTCAGCATCTAGAGCCCATGGCAAGTAATTTTTTCCCGAAATGTCTAGAGCCTCAAAATCAAGTTTTGTGAGGTTCGACATCCTTAGTACTATTATAAAAGTGTAAAATTAAGTAAGTTAGATAAAATATATGTGTGTGTGAACAAATCATATAGGCACTGTTAAGATTTACAATATTTACAATGAAATAGCAAAATACATATCTCAAATAATTAATTTGGAAACTCTTAAAAATCACAATAAATAAAATTGGAACAAGTATAAAGAGAGTATAAAAATAAAAATTTGGAACAAGTATAAGAGATATGCAATCGAGAGAGTTACTTTGATCAAAAATAATCGTCAAGTTTTATAGATACTATAATGATCTAACATTTTATAATTATAAAATGAATAAATCATTTAAACATTAAAAATTAAAATAATAAACTCCTATAATAACCGAATCAAGTATGATCAAACATGAGATATAAATCATAAATATAACTTGTCAGTTGTCATTCGTATAGATCATGTATAGGTACAAGATATTTCATAAATCATAAGTATAGATCAAGCATATGAACTATCATGTAATGACAAAATATTTTACCATATTAGTATAGACACAAATGTGATACACCATAGCCGAATTATTCCAAATTGGTTATAAACATAACTCAGAAATATAAATTGTCTAATAAGAAGGGTAGTGCTACATTATTCCAAAAACCAATCCAGTATTTGTTCAACAAGCACACGTAAAAGAGATAATATTCATTATTTTGATTTCAACTAGATTTGATGCAATCCAATACTACTATAGTATCATGGAACAAACAAGAACAAATATTACCTTAGATCGGTAGAACTTCGTGCTGATAACGTGTTGTGAAACTAATCAAAACTATAACAAACAAAGATTGAGAGAAGGAGAGAATTTGGGAGTGTTTGTATTTCTCTTGTCAAGTGTATCTTTACATATGAGATTGAGCCCTATTTATAGGGTGAGGAATGGAGAATGAGTAGTCAACCATAAAGGCCACTACACAATGATATTATGGAGATGATGGGAGAAACTCAATGGACATCCAATCTAATATTCATAACAAAATGCATTATAAGTTTAGCTTTATTATTTTTGACTTGCGGGCCTGAGGGCTACCCGTGGCCCGGCCGGGTTAGCCCGATGTGGGCTCGGGCTTTTATGGATTGGGCTTAAAAGGTCGGATATTAAAATGGACTCAGTTTTTCAAGCCCAAGCCCTACGTTTTATCGGGTTAGCCCGGCCCGACCCGACGGGCTCGGCCCATTTTGCCAGCTCTAATTTTGATTAAGTCGGTGCTACAATCTATACCCACTTATTTCATGAGTCTCTTTCTCATTCCATCCACCCTCATACTGGAGATTGAACGAATGCTAAATGGTTTCTGGTGGGGAGGAAGTGATGCCAGTAAGGGGATTCGCTGGCTGTCTTGGGATAAGTTGTGTGTCCCAAAAGTACATTGAGGTATGGGATTTCGGAATCTCAAAGCGTTTAATTTGGCTCCTTTAGGTAAACAAGGTTGGCGCCTTCAAACCCAACCGAATCTTTTGGTCTCTCATCTTTATAAAGCCAAATACTTACCTCATGGTGATTTTTTACATGCCACTAAACATGGCATTATGGAGGCTCAACAATTATTATGTGAGGGTGGTATGTGGAGTATAGGGGGTGGCAACTCTATCCGCCTTTTTGAAGACAGATGGACAAAGGAGCCCATTCCTATTCGGCCTAGGCAACAAGAAACCTTCAGTCCTCTCCTTCGTGTTGATTATTTGATTATTCATGATCGGAAGGTGTGGAACGAACCATTGGTTAGATTTCTCTTGAATGCTCCTTCAAGTAATGCGGTTTTGAATACTCTGTTGTTCAATTGTGTTGTTGATGATGCCTTGACTTGGATAGGTGAGAGGACCGGTCAATATTCGGTGCGTAGTGCCAATCGGTTAGCCACACAGTCTATTCTTAATAATTCTGCTCATTATATGGATGGGAATTGGAGTTTATTGTGGAATTTGAAATTTCCGCCCAAAGTTAAGAATTTTTTTATGGAGATTGGGGAGGAATTGTATCCCGACCCGGCCTATTCTTGCGCATCTGGCATTGATGTCCCTCCTATTAGTCCTTGTTGTGGTGATTTTGAAGAAACCACCCTACACTTGTTCGCAGATTGCTCGTTGGTAGCAGCCTGTTGGCGTGTTTTAGGCCTATCAGACAACACACACAAGTTCGCAACAACAGTAGCTACTACAGTAGGGGGTTCGGTATTAGTCTGGTTTTTTTACTATGTTAGAGCAGTTGGATGGTGACTTAAGATGTGTGTGGTGCATGACATTGTGGAGTCTTTGGACTAGTCGAAATAACATAGTGGAAATAGGGTGGGCTTCAGAATGTGTATTCGGGATGAGTTTGGGGAGTTTGTTGCTGTAAAAATTCATTCTTTCTCACACGTGCTTGATGTATACAAAGGTGAGGCTCTTGGACTATTAGTAGCAATTGACTGGGTTCGTGAACTCCATCATCGGAATGGTATTTTTGAGCTAGATGCTAAATTGGTGGTTGATGATTTCCATAAGTCCTCCCCTATATTTTTTTTATTATGGTTGTAACTTACACTATTGTAGGTAGGTTATTGGCTCTTTTTATGTAATTTTTCATGTGGAGTTCTCTAGGAGAGACACTAACAACGTGACTCATACTCTGCAGGGGTAGTCTTGTTGTCGGTCTTCTCTCAAACTTTTAATGATGTCCCAACTTGTATTATTTCAAGTATCTTGAATGAAATGAATTAGTTCCTTTGTGTCAAAAAAACAAAAACAAAAGTTGGCACCTTTAATTTTGGGTTTTTTTTTTTTGTACTCCCCACCATGATACCTCATTCATACCCCCATATTCATAGTGAAAAACCAAAAATACGCTACATAGTGGAAAATATACAAAATAGATTTATCTATTAAAATGATAAATCCATTATGTGTTAAAAAATAAAATATATTTAATTTAATTTTTTTAAAAATGTTATAAAAACGCCACTAGAAATCCGTTAAACAATCAAAACTTATCTAAAAATTATAAAACACCACTAAAAATCTAATAAAATCAAAAGAAAGTTATACAATTTTTTTTAGATTTTTCGGAGATTATGAAAAATTAAAAATATTAATAAAAAAATAGTAAACAATGAAATTTGGGACTCTGAGCCCCGCATTCCCGACAGGAGTCTCTTCTTCGGGAGTCATGGTGCCTGATTTGTTTTTGGAATTAATGGTTGTGGTTTCGAGACGATCGGAGTAGGTTACCCGAAAACTGATTTTTTAGCCTAGATTATCTACCTGACGTATACAACATTGTCATCTGCAACGAATATCTACAACTAAATAGAACCAAAGGATCCCCGATATCGATATCTATTTTATTTTTTTAAAAAAAAATTAATTATAATTTTTTAACAGATTTATCAATTTTATTTTGAAAAACGAATTTATCCATTAAACAGATAAAAGAGAGTTTATCTGTTTACAGATAAATCCATTTTGAAAAATTGCAAACCAGATTTATCAATAAATCTGTTCCCAATTTTATTTCAAAACAGGTTTACCCTAAAAAATAGATTAATCTGTTTCATAAAAAAAAGGGACATTATTGGAATAAAAAAATGGTGGGGGTATGAGGCATGGTGTAGAGTGGTCAGTTTTGGCCCAGCCCAACGGGTCTGCCCAAGGCCCAGTGTTTTGGGCTAGGCTGACCTCGTTAAATAGAGGCCCAAGAACAAATCAAACCGTTTTGGCCTAGCTCAGTTGACCCATGGATTAGCCTGGGCCAACTTTTTTATATTTTTTGAGCAATTTTTATGATTTCATTTGTTAAAGTTAGATTGGACTGCAGGCCAGCCTATCAACCCAATGTTTTGGGTTGGGCTGAGCTACACAAAGCACGACCTTGTCGATAATTGGGCGGGCCTAGTCCAACCCAATTTTACGTTTTGGCAGTAGGCCGGACCGGGCAAGGCCGCCCATTGTGAGAGCTCTACTGGGGTAAAAAAAACATTCTTATTTATGTTTTCTATTTTTCTTATTTTTTTGGTACATCTCTATTTTTGGCTATTGTTTTTCCCACACCCCCTCCTACTCTAAACACACCCCACAAGGGTGTGAAAAGACCAAAAGACCTATTTCTTTTACGAAATTTTCACCTGTTCGAACACGGGCCTTCGAACAGGTTTGAACGAGGCCGTTCGAGTGTGTTAAATATGGACAGACACCCCTTAGGCGTTTTTTCAACTGTTCGAATAGGGTCATGCGAACACGTCGGTGGGTCATTCGAACATGTGCGAATGATGGTGTTGAACCGATCTCGCAGAAAGTGCTGCAGTATTGGGCGCATTCCAATTCACCGAAGCGTTTTAATCGACGGTTTACAATCAGTCAAATGTGTCAGATAAAGGAGTGGATGTCAATCCCTTTGGAAATTGTGCCTGAACGGATAGAATTTAAACGGCTCAGATTTGTGATCTAAAAATGAAATCAACGGCTGGCATTTCACTACGCCTATTATAAAAGGGGGTTCACATCCTCAGACCTTCTTCACCAAACCCTAATCGCTTCTTCACCAAAACCTTCTCTCCTTCTTCCCAACCCACCGCTTCTTCACCAAAACCTTCTCTCCTTCTTCCCAACCCATTTGAAATGGAATGGCAATTGTGCTCAACCCAAGACTCAAACGACAAATTCCTAATGATTTCTTCACCACAATGGGGATGTCACCACCGAGCGAACATGGTGTTGTGTTTTGTTGTCCTAACCATGTCTTCTCGCAGGATGAGTAAGGACATCACCTTCGCCTAACCCAAGGAAAAGGTCGAGAGGAAGATTCGCCCGGAGGAGCGTGGCGTAAAGACGTGGAGCGTATACGTTTCAAAAAGTTCAATTGTAGAGATGATGGGACTGTCCAGTATTCAGTCATGGAGATCCAAAATGACAACGACGTCCGCGCAATGATGGAACATCTAGCTAATGTTCCGATGGGGCGACAGATCTTAGAGTTGTACGTGGACATAATACGAACTCCAGAAGAGGTCATGCATCTTCTTCAACAAGGACCACCCACACCACAACAACCCATACTTACGCACACCTGTAAAGTTGACTATGAGATATTTGTCGGTCTGCGGTACTAAGTGGTGTGTGTTGCTTCATGGTCAAAAGACTAAACATTTCAGGCTTAAGAACAACATCACCTTTGCAGAATTGAAAGAAAAACTAACAGAAAATGTGCACCTAGATGGTGTGGAGCAAGATATTAAAAGTATCGAATGTCAATCCCCCTACATCTGTAGCTTTACACCACGTAATCGTATTCAGAAGTGCCCCAAGCGTATCAAGAATGACAAAAACGTTCGTGAAATGTTTGAGAAACATGAAGAATTCCAAGGTTTCATTGAACCTTATCTCGAATTGTTCGTCGAAACACGAGAATGCGAATCCAACAAACCGTAGCATTAGAGGTAGTAGTTCTAAGTAGAACTAGGTTGTATTATGTTTTCTGTCGCTTCGTTTTAAATTTCCTATCCTTGTATTTTTGCAATTTGTGTTTTTCATTTCTCGTTCTTATCCAATATTAAATTACATTCGACTTTATAATTTTAACGTAATTATTATCGTAATGCCAATAAATTTGCGCCAACGTAAAGGGAATTTCAAATTAAAAACCAAATGAAACAAAGTAGTTAAATTATACAAAAATCCAAACATATATCCCCTATGACATATCCCTACTGGGTGTTGCGCCCCTCCTCCTCTCATACACATTGCCAAACCTCCTCCTAAACCCACGGAAGGGGTTGAGCGACCCTCTTGATGCGCTTTGAAACATGCTCCTCTCGGCTCTGGGACATTATCATCGATGGCCCCATCCATGTCATCAACCAAATCCAAGACTCTGGTAGCATCATCATCAACCAAATAACATAACATTATTATTTAAATAAATAGAAGATTAAGAAACATTATCAATGCAATAAACATAAAAGACACGCACTCATTAATCGACATCGGGCTCATCCGCAAGCTATACATAATGCTCATGGAAGAGAAAGGGATGTGAGACCCTAGAGTACCATGGAAAGTAGCCTGACACCGTGTTTGAGGAGTACGACACACAAGGAGGCCCCCGCGCCACCAAGTGGTCCTCAAAGTGTGTCCACATCTCGTCACACTCGGATAGGGTACAGACGGCCCTAGTAGCAGGTCTGGGATCCTCCAGAATGTGCTGCACCGCCCAAACTGTCTGAGCACTCGATCTGGCAAGTGGCGCATCATGCAGCCACCACTCCGAATGAACCTCTCGAACACGGCCGCTCCTCAGTGGTCTCACCGCCTATGGGGTGTGTAGGGGTCCTGTGTCACCTCCTCACGGATTAGCGGCCAAGGCCTGTCGATGGTTCAGTGACTTGATGGCCCTGGGGGCCATCATCGCCTGACAACCATTTCTTCGCCGTGGGCTACTCATCATACTGCGGGTGCTCCACCCAAAGGAAAAGTTCGTGACTGGAAGTGCTCAAAGATCCAAGCTCAGTAATGAACATATCATTGGTTGATTATTAATCTGAAAGTAACCCTAAAACAAACTTAAAAGTAAAGAATATGTTTTATACTTGAAGTAAAGGAAGATGACCAGCAATCTTCTTGGTCTTCTTCCTTGTAGCATCCTTCAGCTGATCATAGAGATGGGCCAGGGCCAGGGTCTCCTCATGATGCCTAGATGATGAAGGCCTAGAAGATGAAGGCCTAGCAGATGAAGGCCTAGCAGATGAAGGCCTAGCAGATGAAGGGCGACATTAACTCATAGGCGGAAATTGAGCATCACACTCAATATCCCGCCCAATATCCTCGGGAAGTGGGGAGGAGGAACATTAACCCCGCCCTACCCCCTAGCACGACCCCTAGCTCGGGAGGGTTCACCGGCTTCTTCCCTCCTTTTGCGGTTTGAAACCGTAGGAGGTGGCCAACCGGCTCGCTCAGATGGTTCAGCAGCATGACCACCTCTGCTCCTTGTAACACCCCTATTCTACCCCTTAATTTCCAACGTCATTATCGGAGTATTCCACTGTTCAAAAATATTAATTAAGTAGTAGAAAGAAATGTTACGTCTTCATCAAATTAAACTCATCGTATGCACCATTAAATTTGTGCAACAACACATACATCGTAAAGTTAAAACTTCAAAAATCATCTTATCACAGCGGAAATAAATATTGACTCACTAGTCCACTCAAACACGTCTCATAATCCTCAAATAAACCTCATACAGTTAAGTAATTTAACATCAAATCCCAAAAATACGCCCCCTAGGTGCTACGCCTATTCTTCACAATTATGCACATGCCATGAGATTCTATATACGCATGTGCATTTCATCAAAATACTCACCATCATCATCATCATCATAAAACACTCATAGGTGTATTCGTCGCAATTCATCACTCATAAGTATCACATCATCATAATCACTCATAGAGTGAACTCATCACGTTTCACACAATTCATAATACAACACCATCATAAATATACTCATAGAGAACATTCACCGCAACTCATCAAAACCATACACACCAACATCATTTATACTCATAGAGAACATTCACCGCAACTCATCAGAACCATACACACCAACATCATTTAAAGTATATATATTTTTCAGTTATCTTTTGGTTTAGTGTGTTATAAAATAGTGAACTGATTGACTATGGGATTACTCTGTAATCGATACTACTTTGCAACAGGCATTGGCCACCTTTGCAAGACTCTCAGTGATGCCCTTGTAAATACACCAGCGAAAGAAATTCTGACCTTAGTGGTAAACCACAATTTAGCCATAGTCAATTAGCACACTAATAGTATAACATTTCATTCTCATATCAACTACCACAAAACAGTTTATTTTTCCTTAAAAGTAGAATATTCAGTTAGGCCTCTGAATAAGCTTTCCAACGCATCTTAGAACACCTCAATCGGGTTCCTGGTTCGCAAGATATGAATTTTTCAAAAACGTGCAGAAAACAGTGAAAAACAGTGCAAAACAGTGACCCGCGCACGGAGCGCGAGTCGCGCGCAACTGGCGCGCGGATTGGCAGAAACATCAGGTTTCTGCGCAGCTCACTTGCGCGTGCAGCGCCACTCCAGCGCGACTGGCGCGCGAATTGGCAGCAACATCAGATTTCTGTGTAGAAACAACCAATTGTGCAGGAATTTCATGTTTTATTTAACAATTCAGTCATCAAACACTTCCAATTCATCAAATTCATCAAAACAACACCGAAATCATTCAACAATATATATTCTTCCAACGACATCAATCTCTTAAAAATCAACCAACTCTTCAAACATTCATCAAGAATCATCGAATTCATCAAGTAATCGTCAGCATTATCAATCACTCAAACAACATCAAACTCAATAGGAATTTCGATTTCATCAAAACGTCACAAACCTCATCAATCATCAACAACTTCAGATTTCATCAAGACATCATAATTAATATCAATTCATCAACAATATCTAACTCACAAAACCCCATAAAACCCTATCTATACCCAATTATGTTAAACGAAACGCTCACTCTTACCTCTTAAACGTAAGCTCCGAAGAAGACGATTGAAGGCACCACACGTAACCACAGCAACACACGAGCCAAATCCTTGAGAACCTGCGAAATTCTCCTTCTCCCTCCCTCTCCTAGCGCAGCACAACCCTTCCCCTCCCTTGCTCTCTCTCAATTTCGTTTTCCTCTCTAATGAAATGTGTGTGAGGGTTTCATGATAACCTGGGGTTAAGCTGTGGGCCTTTCACGCATTGGGCTCACAGCTACACCCCCCACTACCACTCGATCCCACTCCTACACAAAACACGATATTTCCCTCTTAATTTAATTAACTCACGCTTCAACTAAAATTAATAATTCAACTAATCAAATTAGTTAAACTAATTAAATTATTTTATTTTATTTTATTTTTCGGGGTGTTACAACTCTCCCCCCTTAAAAGAATTTCGTCCTCGAAATTCCAACGATTCCAAGCCAACAACAAAAAGTATTCCTCCACTAGAAGTCCTTGTTGTTCTAAGGGTTGTTATCCTTTATTCTATATTCTGTCTCGAATTCTCCGAATTCAACTAGATTTCCCTGGAGCAATGCACACATCTCTACACTCTAACTCTGTACTAACACTATTATCTCGAAGTCACCAAAGTTTGACTCGACTACTGGTGTGTGAAATAAGCATGTGCAAGTATACACAGTCACAAACAAGTAATAAAGAGTAAGTAAAGATCGTTCCCACGAGGATTGACTAATTTTTAATGTGTTTGTTTAGCATAGGTAAACTAGTGTGTCTACAACTATTCAGAGATTTGTAGTTGGTTTTTGGAATATAGAAAAACAGAATTTAAATACCTGTAGAGGATGTAATTTAAGAGAGAGTTGAGATGCCTTTACCATATGAGTTCCTTGTGAGAATGTTGTGCTGTCTTTCGGTGCTTGAGCACCTGGTGCTTGATCACTTAGTGTAGATACATCAGATTAAGGGTGACTGTACAAGCTCAATAAACCCTTGTTTTTTTGCGCAGTAAAGGGCAAGTGTGTCAAACTCCCTCGCCTCCTTTCAAGTGGTTCAAGTTGCTAAATACTTTCCCTTAGTAAAACCCCACACATGAACAAAGACTATGCTAATTACTTTTGAATTAGCATGGAATTACTAAAGTCGACTTTGTGGAAAACAAATTTCTCATCAAAGACTTAAATAAACACTTTCCTTTGCTTCTAGTTCTTGAGATCTAGTTGTAAGTCAATCTCTTGTAAATACAACTCCCCCTTGTTCTAAGTTAACCTTAAAACAAGTTTAATTCAAGTACAAGAACTAGTAAGTGAGGCACCTTTTGGACAACACATTAGTTCTCACGAGTTCATCATATGACTAGAGCATCCCAACTAAGGAATTTAGCTCATCATCGTCCACATAAAGTAATTAAACAAAGCAAGTAAAGAAAGCATTGTAAATAACTTGGAAATGTAAATTGCTTAAAAGTAAATTGCTTGAATGGACAAGTCTTGCAAGAAAGTAAATTGCTTGATTGGACAAGTCTTGCAAGAAATTAAATAACAAGAAAGTAAATAAAGAGTAAGATGAAGAACATGAAATAAGAACTTAATATTAATGAAGAACACTTGATTCTCAACTAGGAAGAAGTGAAGAATAGAGATGTCAATTCCTTCTTACCTTCCTCTTAAGTTTAGAGTAATCAAAGTGAAGTAAAAAGACTTGGAAATAAAATGAAGAACAAGATGAACTTTAATCTAAAACTACTATTGTATCTATATGGTAATCTATCTATATATTTTTCTTATATTTTTTACAAGAGATGAAAGAGTCCTATTTATAGAAGTAGGAGATTTCCTTCCATGGAGGGTTTTCTTTGTCTTCAAGTATTTGACTTCTTTGCTTGCTTGTGAAGTTTTCTTTGACCATCATGTGACTTATCCTAGTTATTTTGCAGGTGTCAATTGTTGTCACTTTGAATGGGAAACATTCCTTTGAGTGGGAAACATTCCTTTGAAGGGGTCCAATTAGTTGATGACATTTGGCTTGGTGTAATGATGATGTTTGTTGTTTTTATCCCATAGATGACTTCTTTGGTAACTTGATAATTGATTCCATGTGATCACTGAGCTAGTAGGAGGCCAGCAAGGCTCATTAGAACGAAATCAAATTGAGGTGCTTCCAATGTGGGGTCTTGTGCTACTTGCTTCTTGTTTGCATGCTTCATTTGCATGCTTTGGTGCTTAAGCACTCGATGCTTAAGCACTTAATGCAAAATCACAGAATCTGCAAAAGTACTCAACAAACATATCAAACATACCAATTTGTATATAAATTGAACTTCTATCTCCTTGATAATGTATTTTATGATTTTCATCTCTTTTTATTGTATTTACAAGTTTATTGCATTGGTTTCAAACATTTATCTAAGTAAAGACTATGAATAACTCTATATAAAATAGAGTTATCACACCCCCAAACTTAACTTGTTGCTTGTCCTCAAGCAATAACAAAATAACAAGTAGGATTCTTTTGATGAAGAAGATCGGATCATTTCAACTCCTTTCAATCTTTCAAAATGTGATGTTCTCTTAAAAGAACCTTTCTTTCCTCCAATCTCTATGTCTTTGTGCCTTTGAAATTCATCACAACCAAAGCTATTAAAACTCTTTTATGTGCGTGTGTGATCCATTGAAATTTGATTGGCTCCAAACTAAGCAAAAAGGTTTTCTTAAACTTTTGAAATTTTAGAAAAACTTTTGGTCAACACAAAGGTGTTTCAAAACATAGAGTAGACTCACAAGATCCTTAAGCTCAGGGGGCTTTAAGTATATCAAAGGGCTTGACATGAGTAGTTTAAAACTTTTGACTCAATGCTTCTTTTTTTATGTTTCTTTTTCTTTTGGTGCATAAGCATCTACTAGATAAGCACTAGATGCTTCTTAAAACTTATGTTACCCTCTTTCTGACCTCCATGTGCATACTTTTTCTTGATTTGTTTTTTTGTTTTTCTTTTTCAAACCAAATGCACTTTGGAACAGGATTCATTGTCCTCCTTATGCATACTTTTCTTTTTCTTGGTTTGCAAATCAAATGCACTCTGTTTGGAACAGTTGGGCTTTAGATATTAAGCAAACATAGTTTTGACACCTTTTGATTTTCTTTTTGAAACTTTATTGAGTACTAAGCTCCTCATTTTTGCCTTTGTTTTCATAAAATCTCCCCAAACTTATTTCTCAACACTCTTCTAAGTTTTTAATAAAACTTTGTTTTTGACCTTGGTTTTCTTAAATTCTGTTTGTTTCGGAAAAACTTTTCACTCAGTTTGATCCCCTTTCAAAAATCAACTTTAAAGTGTAAAAGTGATAATATCAATGGTTGTTTTTGAAGTAAAAGGACTCTTTTTCTTTTCTTTTCATTGAGGATTTTTGGTCTAAAGAGATGCATCAAAATCATTTGTGAAATAGCAAGTGATCATGCTTCAAAATCTGTACATTCCTACTATTGATTTACTTAAAAACTGTTCAAAAACAGAATTTGATTTTTTGAAAATGCTTTGTTAAGTAAATCTAAAACAAAATGAAAATAAACTCTATTTACAAAAGACTTAACTACTTATCTAACATACTATGAGATATTTAATGAGATATTAAATAAAACAAGCATTAGTAGTTTTAAAATACTATATATATACCACATGCATCAGAATTTGAAGTGCTTCCCCCCCCAACTTAAAATTGAGCAGTGTCCTCACTAGCTCTTAAGTTGAGATGAAAACAGGGGAATAGTGTGCAAAATGGGGTGGGGGGTTAACATTACATGTGGGATTTATCCATAGTAGCATTAGTTTATAAGTAGCAAAATATATAACAAAATACTGCATAGTTAATATAGGAAAGCATGTAAAAAGTTTACTGTGGTTTTGCACCACTCCTCAGTCTGTTGCTGCTCCTTGTTGGTGTTGCTTTGGGCTTCTGCTTTGGTGCTTTTGGAGTTGTAGAAGCACTGCCAGTGGCCTTCACATCTGGTGTCTTTGAAGGTTGTGCAGGAGTTAGTGCTTGAGCATCAGATGGTTGAGCTCCAATCTGTACCTCTGGTTCCTTTGAAATTTCAGCAGATGGCTCCATAACTTGATCTGGTAAGTCCTTCAAGGTCTCAGCAATGTCCTTCAGTACTGTCTCTTCTTCTTCAGCTGTTTTCTTTTCTGGTTCTTTCTCCTTGGGTTCTTTTGATCCTTCCCCTTGCGCTATTGTTTGTTGAATAGTTGCTGTAGGTGGTGACTTGAAAAATTTTTGGGTGTTTCCCAATTCTTGCCTTTTCTTGATAGCAAGCTCCGTAGCAACTAATCCTAGAATATCCTCAAGATCCTCAGTGATTCTGATTACAGTTGGTTCCTTTGTTGGTGCTGAATCACTTGGTGCTGAAGCACCAGTGGTTGCAGGAACACTCTGCTCTTTAGCAATCTCCTGAGTAGGGACTTCACTTTGTTGCTCTTTTGTACCTGTCTTAAAAACAATGTTAGCAGGAAATAATTGGTCTTTTTGGGCCTGAGGGGGGGTAGTTTCTTGGGTTTGGTGAGTGGGTGTGCCTTTTTCAATGGTAGTGGATTGTGGTGTTTCTTCTTGAGTAACATCAGCTGCAACCTCCTTGGTTGATTCGGTGGAGGTGGGGTGGTTCCAAAGTGGATGGTGGAGTGGGTTGTTTTTCTTTGGTTTTTCTTATATTTTTTTTTTTTTTTTTTTTTTTTTTTTTTTACTTCTTGAAGTTGAGACATTGGGGCTTACTGTTAGTGCTTAAGCACGTGGTGCTTGAGCACTAAATTTCGCATTTCTGAAAAACACCGAAAACATCAAACTGCATAAACATAGTTAATATTCATCAAAAAATTGATGGGTTGCCTCCCACAAGCGCTTGTTTTAATGTCTTAATGACTTTGACTATCCTTTTTAGATCAAGGATTTTCAAAATGAATGGTGCTTTCAGATTGCACCATTTGCTCACCATAATACATTTTAACTCTTTGTCCATTTACTTTGAAAGTATTACTTGAGTTTGCATCAAATATGTCAACTGCACCATGAGAATATATCTTGACTAATTTGAATGGTCCTGTCCATCTGGATTTCAATTTTCCAGGGGAATAATTTTAGCCTTGAATTGTACAATAGGACCAATCCTCCTTCTTTAAGATCTCTTTGTTGGATTCTTTTATCATGCCACAACTTGGTTTTATCTTTGTAAATTCTAGCATTCTCATAAGAGAAGTGCCTGAATTCTTCTAATTCATTTAGTTCTAAAACCTCTGTTTGCTGCTTGGTCTAGATCAAAATTCACTTTTTGATTGCCCAATAGGATTTATTTTCTAGCTCAATTGGCAGGTGACATGCTTTGCCATAAACTATTCTATAGGGGGACATACCTAATGGAGTTTTATATGCAGTTCTATATGCCCATAATGCTTCATCTAAATGCAATGACCAATCTTTCCTTGTTGGTCCAACCATTTTTTCTAGCATTCTTTTTATTTCCTATTTGATAATTCAAGCTTGGCCACTAGTTTGGGGATGATATGCAGTAGAAATTTTGTGTTTAATCCCATATTTTGCAAGAAGATTTTCAATAATTTTATTACAAAAATGAGATCCTTCATCATTTATGATTGCCCTAGGGGTGCCAAATCTAGTAAATATGTTCTTTTGAAGAAATTTACTCACTGATCTAGCATCAGCACTAGGTAGTGCTACTGCTTCAACCCATTTAGACACATAATCTACAGCAACTAAGATGTATTCTTTACCAAAAGAAGTAGGAAAAGGACCCATGAAATCCATGCCCCATACATCAAAAAGTTCAAGTTCAAGAATGTTGGTTCTTGGCATTTCATGTTTTTCAGATATATTACCACTTCTTTGGCATCTATCACAGGTTTTTACTATATAGAATGCATCTTTAAATAAAGAGGGCCAAAAATAACCTGTTTGTAGTACCTTTGCTGCTGTTCTGTGTCCTCCAAAATGACCTCCATATGGTGCTGCATGGCAGTGCTCAAGCACTGCTTGTTGTTCTTGTTCAGGGACACACTTTCTCATGACTTGGTCTGGACACATCTTGTATAGGTAAGGTTCATCCCAACAGTATTGTTTTACTATATGGAAAAACCTTCTTCTCTGCTGATAATCCATTTGTGCAGGTACAACATTACTTACCAGATAGTTAGCAATGTCAGCATACCATGGTGCAGAATCTCCAGGTGTTTGAGCACTAAGTGCAAAAGCACTATATTCTGTTACAGATATTGCTAACAAATCTTCATCTGGGAATCTCTCCTTGATTTCTTGAGTACCTGTATCATCACCTTCAAGCCTAGATAGGTGATCAGCAACTTGATTTTCTACTCCCTTCTTATCCCTAATCTCAAGATCAAACTCTTGAAGGAGTAGAATCCACCTTATTAGCCTAGGTTTTGCATCTTTCTTTGCAAGCGAGATACTTAATGGCGAGTGGTCAAGTATATACAATCACTTTTGTGCCTACTAAGTAAGATCCGAATTTGTCGAAGCAAACACCACGACTAATAGCTCTTTCTCGATCCACAGTGTAGTTCACTTGAGCTTCAATTAATGTTTTGCTAGCATAATAAATTGAATGAAACACTTTGTCATACCTTTGCCCTAGGACGGCTCCTACAAAGAAAGTCACTAGCATCACACATTAGTTCAAAAGGTTTGGTCGATCGGGTGTTACAATGACAGTGCGATGACCAAAGCCTTCTTTGATTTCTGAAATGCTTTTATACAAGATTCATCAAAGTTAAATTGTGTATCTAATTGCAAAAGATTACACAGAGGTTTTGAAATTTTTGAAAAGTCTTTGATGAATCTTCTATAGAAAACTGCATGTCCTAGAAAACTTCTAATCCCCCTTGACGGTTGTTGGTGGTGGCGTTTTTCAATGACCTCAATTTTAGCTTTATCAACCTCAAGACCTTTCTTTGAAACCCTATGTCCTAGTACAATGCCTTCTTGTACCATGAAGTGACACTTTTCCTAATTAAGAACAAGATTTGTATCTTCACATCTTTGGAGAATTTGTTCTAAATTTGATAAACATAAAGGAAATGTTTCTCCAAAGACGAAAAATCATCCATAAAGATTTCCATGGATTGTTCAATAAAATCGAGAAAACAAGGACATCATACATCTTTGAAATGTAGCGGTGCATTACATAATCCAAAGGGCATTCTCCTAAAAGCAAATGTACCATATGGACATGTAAAAGTAGTTTTATTTGGTCCTTAGGGTCAATGGCAATTTGATTATAACACGAGTAGCCATCTAAGAAACAAGTAAAACTCCTTTCCTGCTAGTCTATCTAACATCCGATCAATAAAGGGCAATGGAAAGTGATCTTTCTTGGTTGATTTATTAAGTTTTCGTAATCCATACTGATTCTCCACCCGATCCAACTTTGTTCTTGTGGGAATTAGTTCATTTTTTGGTTGGCTATTCTTTGTGACTCCCCCTTTCTTGGGAACACATTTGCACAGGCTAACCCATGTACTATCTTCAATTGGGTAAATAATCCCAAAGATCTAGCCATTTAATTATTTCCTTTTTTAACAACCTCTTTCATGATTGGATTTAGCCTTCTCTCTGTGCCTCAATCTTTGTTTTTAGCATTGTCTTCTAGATTTATTCTATGCATACAAATAGAGGGCTAATCCCTTTAATGTCCGCCATTTGCCATCCTATTGCTTTTTATGTTTTTAAGGGTTTCAATTAAATCATGCTCCTGCTCTAATGATAGATCGGATGCAATGATAAGCTGGAAGTGAATCATTATCCCCTAAGAAAACATACTTTAAGTGTTTTGGCAATTCCTTGATTCTAGTTTGGGAGGTTGTTCAATTGAAGGTAAGTTTTTCTTAAGGTTAGGGTCTTCTAAATTTAAAGATTCAAAAGTTCTAGACCATACCTTAGGTTTAACTTCCTCTGTTGTCGGTATGCCTTGTTCTTGCATTTCGGTCTCGGGAAGTGCATAAGCACTTGATGCTAAAGCACTAGTCGATGGTCATCTTGTTTGTTGAATTGCTTCGCACTGGATGATCAAGTGAGATAGCGAGAACATTCTTCTTGCTCCTCTCTTTGGATACTTCATTGCTTTCATCACATTGAATTTCACTTCTTGATCATTCACCTCATGGTTAGTTCTCCTTTTTGAACATCAATAAGTGTCTTACCAGTTGCAAGAAATGGTCTTCCAGGAGGATCTTGGCACATTTTCATCGCAACAAAATCAAGAATAACAAAATCTGCAGGAAACACGAATTTGTCAACCTTGACTGAATATCTTCAACTATCCCTTACGGATATTTGTTGATCTATCTGCAAGGGATAATGTTCTGAGGTAGGCTTTGCATTACCAATTCCTAACTTCTCAAAGATAGATTTAGGCATCAAGTTGATGCTTGCACCTAAATCACATAGAGCTCTCCTGTATAGTTGTTGCCTATAGAGAAAGGAATTGTAAAGCTACCAGGATCTTTCAATTTTCTTGGAATTTTATTCTCAGAAATTGAACTAACTTCCTTTGACATTGCAATAGTTTGAAATTCACCTAATCTCTTTCTTCTACAAATGATATCTTTCATAAATTTAGCATAATTAGGCACTTGTTGTAAAGCTTCAATCAAAGGAATATTAATGTGCAAACTGTTTTAAAACATCTAAAAACTTATTGAATTGCTTCTCCTCATGCACTTTTTTTAATCTTTGAGGGAATGGAGGAGGTGGGTGTTCAATAACTAACCTGGGATTTGGTTCTTTTTGAGAAGTGGAAGCTTCGGTGCTTACACGCATTCTCGAGTTTCTTTTTCTTTTTGAGTTTTTTCTCCTTATCTACACCTTCATTCTCATAGGGCTCTGTGAGATCCTTACCACTTCTCGGTGATATGGCCTTTACTTGTTCTTTTCCTTGCCTTTGAGATGTGGATGCTTCAGTATTGGATGGTAGAACACTGCAGGTCTTTGATACATAGCATTTGCTAATTGACCTACTTGAGTTTCTAAGTTTTTATGGAAGCATCTTGAGTTTGCCTTCTTTGTTCTTGTTTCACTTATGAATGATTTAAGCAGGCTTTCTATTGAATTATCATTGGCAGTTTGTTGTTGCCTTTGATAATTTTGATATCCTGGGTTTTGGGCTGGTGCTTGAGCTCCTGGTGCTTGAACACCTGGTGCTTGAGCACTGTTATTACTTGGTCCCCACTTAAGATTTGGGTGATTTTTCCAGCCAGGATTATAGGTGTTAGAGTAAGGGTTGTTATTCCTATTATTATTATATCTATTTTGATCCACATAGTTAACTGACACAGGATTACTTGAGCACTCTTCATAGAGGTGGGCTCCTCCACAGTAAACACAACTAGGTGCTCCTTGAGGTGCTTGTTCTATGGCTGCAACAGAAGTTTCTGCTGGTTTAGATGTAGCTGAACTAGGTGTAGTGAAAGTTTTAATCATGTTAGCCAATGTGGCAACTTGAAGCGATTAGGGATGAAATTTCACTAAGTTCATGTACTCCGGCTTTCTTTTGGGCACTTGCCCTTTCAAGAGAGGCCAGCTAGAACTATTCGTTGCTACCCTATCAATTAATTCACAAGCTTCATTATAAGATGATTCAATAAAACACCCTCGATGATGCATCAAGCATAATTCGGTTTGGGGCTCTAATCCATTGTAAAATGTTTCCATCTCAGATAATGTAGCGGACCATGATGAGGACATTTTCTAAGCAATTCCTTCCATCTTTCCCATGCCTCAAACAATGATTCAAAGATCTCTTTGTTTAAAAGATGTAATGTCATTTCTCATCCTAGCATTTTTGATTGGTGGGAAGTATTTTGACAGAAATTTTTCCGCTAATTCATTCCATGAATGAATTGAATTAGGCTCTAAAGAATTTAACCATGATTTAGCTTTATCTTTTAATGAATATGGAAATAACTTTAGCCTAAATGCATCCTCACTTACACGGTATGATGAAATTGCTACATACTTCTAAAAAGCTGTTTTAAATGCTCATGGGGTCATCATGTGAAAATCCCCAAACCGACCAATTGTTTGCGACATTTGAAACATCATTGGTTTAAATTCAAAATGGACAAACATCAATATGAGGCCTAGCAATGCTAGTCTGCATATTTTGATGATCAAACATGGCATAATCCCTCATGGGCCTATCTCTATCATTAATCATGCCTATAGGGTCCATGTATATGAATTGATGTCTATGATTTACTCCTACATCAGGAATTGAATTACCTCGATGCGGTGTTATGCCTTGATCCTTCATCTTACGTTTGTGTTTGGTGCACAGTTCTTTCGTGCATGTATCTGTCACAGTATTTGTGGCATCCCCTAGTGGTATTCTTGGTTCAGCCATATTCTTTGTGTTGTTGGATTTCCTCTGAAGTCTTAATTGTCTCCCTGAATCTTCTTTCAATCTACGGATCAAAATCAAAATTTTGTGGTGGTCTTCTTGGCATAGGCTAGTGCTTAAGCACTTGTTCTGCACAGAATAACACTACCAAAAAGCAGTAAAAAAAAAAATAAAAACACTCTTTTACTAACTAAACAAACTAAAAATTATTGGCAATCCCCGGCAACGGCGCCAAAAACTTGGTGTGTGAAATAAGCATGTGCAAGTATACACAGTCACAAACAAGTAATAAAGAGTAAGTAAAGATCGTTCCCACGAGGATTGACTAATTTTTAATGTGTTTGTTTAGCATAGGTAAACTAGTGTGTCTACAACTATTCAGAGATTTGTAGTTGGTTTTTGGAATATAGAAAAACAGAATTTAAATACATTGTAGAGGATGTAATTTAAGAGAGAGTTGAGATGCCTTTACCATATGAGTTCCTTGTGAGAATGTTGTCTTTGTCTTTCGGTGCTTGAGCACACGGTGTGATCACTTAGTGTAGATACATCAGTTAAGGGTGACTGTACAAGCTCAATAAACCCTTGTTTTTTTGCGAGTAAAGGGCAAGTGTGTCAAACTCCCTCGCCTCCTTTCAAGTGGTTCAAGTTGCTAAATACTTTCCCTTAGTAAAACCCCACACATGAACAAAGACTATGCTAATTACTTTTGAATTAGCATGGAATTACCAAGTCGACTTTGTGGAAAACAAATTTCTCATCAAAGACTTAAATAAACACTTGCCTTTGCTTCTAGTTCTTGAGATCTAGTTGTAAGTCAATCTCTTGTAAATACAACTCCCCCTTGTTCTAAGTTAACCTTAAAACAAGTTTAATTCAAGTACAAGAACTAGTAAGTGAGGCACCCTTTGGACAACACATTAGTTCTCACGAGTTCATCATATGACTAGAGCATCCCAACTAAGGAATTTAGCTCATCATCGTCCACATAAAGTAATTAAACAAAGCAAGTAAAGAAAGCATTGTAAATAACTTGGAAATGTAAATTGCTTAAAAGTAAATTGCTTGAATGGACAAGTCTTGCAAGAAAGTAAATTGCTTGATTGGACAAGTCTTGCAAGAAATTAAATAACAAGAAAGTAAATAAAGAGTAAGATGAAGAACATGAAATAAGAACTTAATATTAATGAAGAACACTTGATTCTCAACTAGGAAGAAGTGAAGAATAGAGATGTCAATTCCTTCTTACCTTCCTCTTAAGTTTAGAGTAATCAAAGTGAAGTAAAAAGACTTGGAAATAAAATGAAGAACAAGATGAACTTTAATCTAAAACTACTATTGTATCTATATGGTAATCTATCTATATATTTTTCTTATATTTTTTTACAAGAGATGAAAGAGTCCTATTTATAGAAGTAGGAGATTTCCTTCCATGGAGGGTTTTCTTTGTCTTCAAGTATTTGACTTCTTTGCTTGCTTGTGAAGTTTTCTTTGACCATCATGTGACTTATCCTAGTTATTTTGCAGGTGTCAATTGTTGTCACTTTGAATGGGAAACATTCCTTTTGAAGGGGTCCAATTAGTTGATGACATTTGGCTTGGTGTAATGATGATGTTTGTTGTTTTTATCCCATAGATGACTTCTTTGGTAACTTGATAATTGATTCCATGTGATCACTGAGCTAGTAGGAGGCCAGCAAGGCTCATTAGAACGAAATCAAATTGAGGTGCTTCCAATGTGGGGTCTTGTGCTACTTGCTTCAGCTGCATGCTTCAGCTGCATGCTTTGGTGCTTAAGCACTCGATGCTTAAGCACTTAATGCAAAATCACAGAATCTGCAAAAGTACTCAACAAACATATCAAACATACCAATTTGTATATAAATTGAACTTCTATCTCCTTGATAATGTATTTTATGATTTTCATCTCTTTTTATTGTATTTACAAGTTTATTGCATTGGTTTCAAACATTTATCTAAGTAAAAGACTATGAATAACTCTATATAAAATAGAGTTATCAACTACCCAACACAATCAATCTGCTATTAGGGTAATATAGTCTCAGTGACAATCACTATGAGTTTATTCAATGAAACTCCCATATTCCAAAGCTCACTTTATAAGTTTGAAAGCCAAGTCGTATCTTACACAAATAATTAATCTACTTTTCACAATTACTAATCATTCTATAGTAGGCTTTATAGAAGCACGTTAATTCGAATGTTCCCAACAAGGCATGGTTTACTACTGACTCCTAAGTCTCAACTTAAGGTATGTATTCTCATCTCTTACCTCACAAAACTATGTACTTTTAGTCCATGCACAAAACGCCGCCAAAACTCCAATAAGAACACCAAAACCAAAATAAGGTTGAGATGAATTCTCGTTTTACAATACACGTAAAGTACATAAACATTTATAACGAACACAATTATCTAAAAATTAAGAATTAACATACACTTAATCATAATATAACAAGGAGGCTATAAAGCATATTGTCCCTAACCCTCTTATCCAATTAACATGTGGCTTTGCTATTTTTAAGAAAAATTAAAATGGAACAACAAACAAGCATTTACTGAAGACAAAGGCATCGGCCTAAACAACATAATAGCAAACAACAATACAACACGTAAAACAACCTCATTTATGCTTAAACAAAAGCAGCAAGGACAACATCAAATCGACAACATTAAGTAACATAAAGACGGCACCATTTATCTCAAAAACAACAACACATTCTAATGTAAAATCAGCACTATTTATGTCGAAAACAGCAACACATTCTAGTGTAAAAACAACACTATTACTTTCAAAAATATAGCAACATGTTACGTTAGAAAACAACAATAAAACAACATGAAAACAAAGTGACATCAATTTGCAAAAATAGCAGCAAAAACAGCAACATCACTCTTATGGAAACAAAGAACACATTCTCATAAAGACAAAGCAAAGCACCTTTTCTTACAAAAACAATAGAGAAAATCAGTTCAAAAACAGCAATAAAACAACATGAATTCGACTCCAATTCTCATAGAATCACCCAAATCAAGATTCAATTTATCAACTTGCACATTAATACATCACAATTCAATCCTCAAACCCTAACTACCCATAAACCCCATCATAACCCATTATAAATGTCAAACCCACCCTTACACATGTATCTTGAGACTCATCACAACATTGCAGCAAGTCGTAGTGATAACACAACTTAAAGTAATCAACAGAACATTAAACCTAAAACATTAATTCACAAGTAAAATATACTAACTCAAAACACTTTATGCTTAATTAAAGTAAATTAAATACATTTGTGAGCATAAACAATTTTCAACTAGTTTAATAGAATCTCAAAAGCAGTCTCAATACAAATTTTACTCGTAAATCATAAAACCATGTAACGCAAATCATAGAAGAACGAAGGTACCAAAAATAGATCACGAAAACACAAGATGGCACCAATTTTAAATTCACAAAAGTATGAAGGTTACAAATCAATACATAAAATATAGATTTCACACTGTCACACATTGCGAACAATTAAACACAAAGTAAAAGCAAGAATAAACTAGAAACATAGAATATAGTCAATATTTGAAATCATGACATTTATCTATACTCCCGAAAATAAAAGAATTCGGTAAGTCTAGCACTTGGTAAAGAAAATATTTCTCATAGTAATCAAGGCATTAGAGGTCGTTCGTTGAGAAATGGCAACTCAAAAATATTTTCTCTTGGGGTCATAAAGAGTTAGTGACATGCTTCGTAGGAGAGAAAGTAGAGCATACAATACTACATCACCGATCAATTATGCACATCGTTAATATATAATTAAACACGAGCACGAACGTCAACAGTTTAACTTTAGAGTTTCATACATGAAGTTGTGTTTCAGTAAAAGTACTAGAACATCTCTAGGCCCCTATAAAAGAAAGAAATCAGATAACACAATGCAATTAAGTAAATGTCATTTCATCTGCCGGTGGCTTCACAACATCCCACATTTAGAAAAATCGAGCAATTGAGAGAGAAGCGAAATAAATAAATAAATATTGTAAAAATGTAGTTATCATTAAAATCTTTTCATCTACAATCTCGCTCAAAGGAATCAACAACTATAGCAATTACGGGGAAAAATTATACTTATAGTAATCAGAATATCACAACACGCTAGTTGTCCAGTGAAAACCTTATATAGATAACAAAGCAATTCGTAAGCACTTAGTTTAGAGCATCATAAGCAAATAAAAGAAAGACGTTATAAAAACTTTGAATAAGACATAGTAATGTTTACTTAGACAAGATAAACACATTTTTGAGTATTCCATAAAATAGTGGTTAAACACAAGAGTACCCGCAGAGTCAATAAACATTTTAATTTTCACTCTCCAAAACAACATAATGCAACCAACCACAACAAAGCCAAGTCATAGAAGCACAGACTAGTAAAGTTAGAATTCATAGAACAGTTACTAAACAAAAATCACAGATTGTATGAATTCAAAGATCACGAAACAACAAAGTAACAAAATAGGGCCTAAATACAAGGTTCACACAGAAAACACTCGATTGGCCAACAACACGCGGTCTAAAGGGAATATTGAGCTCTATGAAAGTCACTTGGATTTTAAACCTCACTAACAAGCGGTAACATTGATGATCCTTCCCGACTCACGAGTACCTATCATTCGTCCTATTACCTTGAGAACGTAACCAACTAACTCGATCGGTCTCACAGCCTATCAACAATCAAACAAGCAAAGCATGAAACTCTACTCGAGTTCACCAATCGAAACACAATAGACAATACAACGATCCGGTTAGGACCAGGCACTTCAAAGATAAACAACAATTAGGACTAAAAGACTCTACGATCGGACAACTTGGTGGACATGACCGAAGCGCTCTCGATACCACTAATGTAACACCCCTATTCTACCCCTTAATTTCCAACGTCATTATCGAGTATTCCTTTGTTCAAAAATATTAATTAAGTAGTAGAAAGAAATGTTACGTCTTCATCAAATTAAACTCATCGTATGCACCATTAAATTTGTGCAACAACACATACATCGTAAAGTTAAAACTTCAAAAATCATCTTATCACAGCGGAAATAAATATTGACTCACTAGTCCACTCAAACACGTCTCATAATCCTCAAATAAACCTCATACTGATTAAGTAATTTAACATCAAATCCCAAAAATATCGCCCCTAGGTGCTACGGTATCGAGAGGCGACACAAGCAGACTTCCGACGACTAACAAGAAGGCAGCTAGACCTTCACTCGCGGTTACTGCAGCGTTGCCACCATAGAGCAACATTCCAAGCAGAAGGGGTGAGAATTTCAATAAAACATAATCAGATACATAATAGAGAAATGAGAGCAGCAATCACACCAGTATCATCATCATCACCACTTCATGATCACACAACACCAGCTCCAATCACAAACAGCAACAATTCACATTTATAATTATGTATGAAAGTGCAACCCCACTGGGCATAATGCATGATGGTACCATATTCATCATAATTAAGAGGCGAAGCCTATTCTTCCTCTGGAGGCCGAAGTCTATTCTTCGCAAGAGGCCGAAGCCTATTCTTCACAATTATGCACATGCCATGAGATTCTATATACGCATGTGCATTTCATCAAAATACTCACCATCATCATCATCATCATAAAACACTCATAGGTGTATTCGTCGCAATTCATCACTCATAAGTATCACATCATCATAATCACTCATAGAGTGAACTCATCACGTTTCACACAATTCATAATACAACACCATCATAAATATACTCATAGAGAACATTCACCGCAACTCATCAAAACCATACACACCAACATCATTTATACTCATAGAGAACATTCACCGCAACTCATCAGAACCATACACACCAACATCATTTAAAGTATATATATTTTTCACTTATCTTTTGGTTTAGTGTGTTATAAAATAGTGAACCGATTGACTATGGGATTACTCGTGTAATCGATACTACTTGCAACAGGCATTGGCCACCTTTGCAAGACTCTCGATGATGCCCTTGTAAATACACCGGTGAAAGAAATTCGACCTTAGTGGTAAACCACAATTTAGCCACGATCAATTAGCACACTAATAGTATAACATTTCATTCTCATATCAACTACCACAAAACAGTTTATTTTTCCTTAAAAGTAGAATATTCAGTTAGGCCTCTGAATAAGCTTTCCAACGCATCTTAGAACACCTCAATCGGGTTCTGGTTCGCAAGATATGAATTTTTCAAAAAGCGTCGCGAAAAGCGGTGAAAAAGCGATGCAAAGCAGTGATGACGCGCGCACGGAGCGCGAGTCGCGGCGCAAGAATCGGCGCGCTGGATTGGCGAGAAACATCAGGTTTCTGCGCAGCTCACTTGCGCTGTGCAGCACTCACAGCCAGCGGCGCGCGCGAATTGGCGAAGAACATCGATTTACGTAGTAAACAACCAATTGTGCGAGAATTTCATGTTTTATTTAACAATTCGGTCATCAAACACTTCCAATTCATCAAATTCATCAAAACAACACGAAATCATTCAACAATATATATTCTTCCAACGACATCAATCTCTTAAAAATCAACCAACTCTTCAAACATTCATCAAGAATCATCGAATTCATCAAGTAATCGTCAGCATTATCAATCACTCAAACAACATCAAACTCAATAGGAATTTCGATTTCATCAAAACGTCACAAACCTCATCAATCATCAACAACTTCAGATTTCATCAAGACATCATAATTAATATCAATTCATCAACAATATCTAACTCACAAAACCCCATAAAACCCTATCTATACCCAATTATGTTAAACGAAACACTCACCCTTACCTCTTAAACGTAAGCTCCGAAGAAGACGATTGAAGGCACCACACGTAACCACAGCAACACACGAGCCAAATCCTTGAGAACCTGCGAAATTCTCCTTCTCCCTCCCTCTCCTAGCGCCGCACAACCCTTCCCCTCCCTTGCTCTCTCTCAATTTCGTTTTCCTCTCTAATGAATTGTGTGTGAGGGTTTCGCATAACCTCAGGGGGTTAAGGCGTGGGCCTTTCACGCATTGGGCTCACAGCCTACACCCCCACTACCACTCGATCCCACTCACACACAAAACACGATATTTCCTCTTAATTTAATTAACTCACGCTTCAACTAAAATTAATAATTCAACTAATCAAATTAGTTAAACTAATTAAATTATTTTATTTTATTTTATTTTTCGGGGTGTTACACTCCTCACCATATCTGAAACAACAATTAACAGAACCAATTAAACCAAATTTACAGAACCAAACACAAAAAGCCGAGAAATCAGATGCGCTAAACGATCGCTCGAACGGCCACATGCGAACATATTCGCACAACCCCGTTTGAACAAGTCACCTTCGATTTCAAATTACAACGATTCGAATGAGGTCGTTCGAGCGGTGTGTTCAGACAACCTCATTCGAACACCTTCGCTTTCACGTGTTCGAGGACATCGTTCGAACAATACATCGTTTCAGAAAAAAAAACCCAAATGCAGCGTAGGGGGAGAGGCATACCTTGAAGAAAATGGAACGAATAGAGAGAGTGAGAGGAGGCGAAAATAACCTAGGTGCTCTTGAGATTGTTTGTGGAGAAGATTGAGTGAGAGATTGAGTGAGATTGAGTGAGTTGGGAGAAAGTGAGTGAGTTGGGAGAGTGAGAAATAGGGTTTGGTTGAGGGAGAGTGAGAGAAGGAGACGAGGGGGTGAGTGAGAGGGAGGGGAGGGATGTGTGAGTTTTTTAATTTTTAAAATGGGGGTATTTTGGGAATTTAGAAATTGATGGGGTGTGTTAAAGTAGGAGGGGGTGTGGGGAAAGCACCAGCCCTATTTTTCTTATGTGATGAGGTAAGAAATATTCAGTGGATTTTTTTTTTGTACCCCCACCCCATCCCCATAAACCCCCACCCACACTGAAAACCCCAAAATGCCCTTCTGAAAACGTATTTTTTTTTACAAATTTTTGACCAATCGTATATACACCTGGGGGGGTATATATACGACCTTATGCATTTAGGCATCATATATACACCCCCAAGACGTATATACGATTGGGAAAACCCCCACCATAATCGTATATACGCCTTGGGAGGTGTATATACGATGCCTAAAAAATAGGGTCGTATATATACCCCCCTCAGGTGTATATACGACCCCCATTGTATTTTTTTAAATTTTTTTAAGTCAAATAAAAATTATATAAGTCCTGAAAATAGGTTTTGTGTGTAGTTCGTTAAAATGTGACGATGTTATACGTCGAACGAATAATTTAGGCTAAAAAATCGGTTTTCGGGCAACATACTCCAATCGTAATGAAACCACAACTATTAAATCCGAAAAAAATCAAGAATCAAGACTCCCTAGAAGGGACTTCTTACGGGACTACAGCCTCAAAATCCCAAATTCCATCGTTTACTATTTTTTACGATTTTTTTTAATTTATCATAGTTTCCAAAAAATCTAAAAAAATTTGTATAGCCTTATTTTGGTTTTGTTAGATTTTTAGTGGTGTTTTTATAATTTTTTGGAGTAGTTTTGACTATTTAACGAATTTTTAGTAGCCTTTTAGTAATAAAAATTAAAACAAATTATTAAAAAAAATAAAAAGTGCATCGTATATATACAACCTTTGAAGACGTATATACGATTGGACAAAAATAGCCATCATCGTATATACGCACCCAAAGGGGTATATACGATTTATTTATTTTTTTTTTAAAAAAATTAAGTTTCAAAGGGCATTTTTGGGTTTTTGGTATTGGGTGGGGGTGGGAGGGGATGGGGTGGGGGGGTCAAAAAAAAACCCATATTCAGTTATCCCAGCAAGCCGAAATAGAGAAACCAAGAGTCAAAGCCTAAAAGAGAAAAAGGCCCAAAGAAATTATTCGGAGGCATCCTTCAGAGTAGAGTACAGTCCCTTCCATTCCATCAAATTGTCCCTGTCTAAAGCACATGTTCTTAACAAAGCCATAGTGATAAGTTCCAATCCGGAAATTCAAGAACCAACCGAACATGGATTGGAGATGTTGACAGAAACAGTATCCCTATACAGTGACCATCTAAAAGCACATGAAAATTAGTCATATACTCCATGGCCAGCTCTACTCTACTGATAGGAATAGGATACTGGAAGGAAAACAAAAACCTACATTGATTGATTAATTTAGGCTGGTGCTTTCCCCACACCCCCTCCTACTTTAAAACACCCCATCAATTTCTAAATTCCCAAAATACCCCCCTTTTAAAAATTAAAAAACACCCACACATCCCTCCCCTCCCTCTCACTCACCCCCTCGTCTCCTTCTCTCACTCTCCCCTCAACCGAACCCTAAACCTCTCTTTCCTCTCACTCACATTCTCCCAACTCACTCAATCTCACTCAATCTCTCACTCAATCTTCTCCACCAACACTCTCAAGAGAGCACACAGGTTATTTTCGCCTCCTCTCACTCTCTCTATTCGTTCCATTTTCTTCAAGGTATGCCTCTCCCCCTACGCTCCATTCTGGTTTTTTTTTTCTGAAACGCAGAATTGTTCGAACGAGGTCCATCGAACACGTGAAAACGAAGGTGTTCGATTGAGGTTGTGCGAACACCGTTCGAGCAACCTCATTCGAACCGTTGTATTTTGTAAACTGAAACTGACTTGTTCGAGGGTGGTTGTGCGAACAGGTTCGCATGTAGCCGTTCGAACAGTCGTTTGACAGTGAACTTTCTCAGCCTGATTCTGTTTGGTTATGTTAATTTGATTGAATTGGTTCTGTTGATTGTTGTTTCAGATATGGTGAGGAGTAGAGGTGGTCATGCAGCTGAACCATCTGAGCGAGCCGGTCGGCCACCTCCTACGGTTTCAAACCGCAAAGGAGGAAGAAAGCGGTGAACCCTCCCGAGCTGGGGGTCGTGCGAGGGGTAGGGGTAGGGTTGATGTTCCTCCTCCCCACTTCCGGAGGATATGGGCGGGATATTGAGCGTGATGCTCAATTTCCAGGCCTATGAGTTGGCCCGACCCTTCATCCGCTAGGCCTTCGTCGCTAGGCCTTCATCCGCCGCTGCTAGGCCTTCATCTTCAGGCATCATGAGGAGGAGGAGGCCGAGCCTCGTGAGGAGGAGGTCTGCCGAGCCTCGTGAGGAGGAGGTTGCCTTGAGCCTCGGAGGTCGGGCTGCCGTTAGTGGCGACATTCCCATTTCTGGTGGACCGGAAGATGGTTCTGTCTTGCCCACACACGGGGCACATTCAGGAGGATCCTGCACCTCCTACCAGGGTGGCCGCCTGCACCTCACCGAGTGTGATGAGAGGTGGACACGATTTGAGGACCACTTGGTGGCGCGGGGCCTCCACGTGTGCCGTACTCCTCAAACACGGTGTCGGGCTACTTTCCATGGTACTCTGAGGTCTCACATCCCTTTCTCTTCCCCGAGCATTATCGGGAGCTTGCGAGATGAGCCCGATGTCGGCGTGGTACGTGTCTTTTATGTTAATTGCATGATAATGTTTCTTAATATTCTATTTATTTAAGTAATAATGTTATGTTATTTGGTTGTGATGATGCTACAGAGAGTGATTGATTTGGTTGATGACATTGATGGGGCCATCGATGATCATGTCCCGAGCGATCGGGAGCATGTTTGGCGCATCAAAAGGTCGCTCAACCCCTTCCGTGGGTTTAGGAGGAGGTTTGGGAATGTGTGAGAGAGGAGGAGAGGCGCAACACCCGAGTAGGATATGTCTTAGGAGGATATTTGTTTAGTTTTTTTGTATAATTTAACTACTTTGTTTCATTTGGTTTTTAATTTGAAATTCCTTTTACGTTGGCGCAAATTTATTGTCATTACGGTAACAATTACGGTAAAATAAAAAAGTTGAGCAGATTTAATATTGGATAAGAAACAGAAATTAAAAACACAAATTGCAAAAATACAAGGATAGGAAATTTAAAACGAAACGACAGCGGGAAAACAAAATACAATCTAGTTCTACTTAGAACTACTACTACTACCTCTAATTCTACGGCGGATTTCTTCGACAGATTCTCGTGTTGGTTGTGGTGCGGGTGGTGGTGGTTGAAGAAGATGCATGACCTCTTCTGCGATTCAGATTGTGTCCACGCACAACTCTAAGATCGTCGCCCCATCGAACGTTAGCTAGATGTTCCATCATTGCGCGGACGTCGTCGTCATTTCGGATCTCCATGGATCGAATCTTTCGGCCAGTCCCATCATCTCTACAATTGAACTTTTTGAAACGTATACGCTCCACGTCTTTACGCCACGCTCCCTCTGGACGAATCTTCCTCTCAGCCTTTTCCTTTAGTTGGGCGAAGGTGATGTCCTTACTCATCCTGCAGAAGACATGGTTAGGACAACGAAACACAACACCATGTTCGTCGGTGGTGATGATCCATTGTGGTGAAGGGCTGTTAGGAATTTGTCGTTTGAGTACTGGGTTGAGCACAATTGCCATTCCATTTCAGTTGGGTTGGGAAGAAGGAGAGAAGGTTTTGGTGAAGAAGCAGCTGGGTTGGGAAGAAGCAGATTAGGGTTTGGTGAAGAAGCTCGAGGATGTGAACCCCTTTTATAATAGGCGTGGTGAAATGTCGGTAGTTGATTTCATTTTTAGATCACAAATCGAGCCGTTTAAATTCTATCCGTTCGTGCACAATTTCAAAGGATTTACATCCACTCATTTATCCGACACATTTGGTGATTGTAAATCGTTGATTAAAATTGTCGGTGGAAATCGAGGCGCCCAATACCGCGCTATCTTTGCAGTTAATTCTGCAGCGAAAGACTTGTTCGAACAACATAATTCGACCATGTTCGCATGACCACCATCGAAGCTCATTCAGTATGACCTATTCGAACGGTGAAAAAAACGCCTGAGGGTGTCTCGTCCATATTTAACACACTCAAGCGGTAAGTTCGAACAACATTCAGCGTGTTGAGCGGTGAAAATTTCAAAAAAAAATAGGTTTTTCGTCTTTTCACACCCTTATGGGGTGTGTTTAGAGTAGGAGGGGGTGTGGGAAAAGCAAGAGCCTTAATTTGGGGGAAGAAGGCCCACATAAATATATTCAACGAATGAGGCATCATATTCATAATATTGACCAGATCTTGTAGATAAACCATGGGGCCTAGCAATAGAATTGTTAACTAGTGTAGACACCCTTTAAATGGAAATAAGAGCCACATACCCTTTCCCTTTTAATTACATGGCATAACATTCTTGTTAATTTACCTAAGCAGTATATGCTTAGAATAATGCACATTATTTGAAAACGCTCTTAATAAACTTGAGACTAATTGGAGCTAAAAATTCTTCCTTACTTGAGTTTTGACCATTCTTTTTTACTTTGGTGAATTTGATGATGAAAACGCTTCCTATCAGCATTGGTGGTTCGTACTATCACACAAATATTCAACAGAAGTCCCATACCATCCTAGTGTTGTGATAGGGTGACAGGAAAGAATAAAGCTATGTCCAAATTCATTGAAAAAGACAAAGGGAATGGATTCTATTCTATGCAGGTAAAAAACTTGATTAAAAATCTCAAATATAAATACATTATGTAATGTAACTTTTTCTAATTAATCTACGCACAATCGTAAAGACTAATTGACCAATTCGAAGATAGCACCACAATAGTATAGCAGCAAAAGGTAAGGAAAATAAAAAGAAACAAGAGATATCTAACGCCGAATATAATCTAGAAGGAAAAGCGAGAAGCAAATGATATTTACATTCACAATGAAATGAAACACCCCATCCACAAGTCAACATTTTCTGTACAATTGCATTGACCAAAATGCCCTCACCCATTGCCATAACAAATTTCAATTTCAACTTAACGTAAAGTCCAGAATCAAAAATAGAAAAACAAAATAAAACTCTCAAACGAAACAACAACAAAAAAACAAAATGAATCTCCAAGAAGAATAACGTGCACTTGCGATTTCCGTTTTTCTCCATTCGTAAGGGAGCGAAACCAAACTTTCAGATTCCAATTTTTTTTTTTTCTTTTTCATATTTTTTCTTGTAAAATTTGTTTAGCTTTAGGTGGGGTCGCTACTGTTACTTACCGTCACTGTCACGGTTCTTTCCTTCGGTGACAGACGCAAGCTTCTGCAAGTTGAGTTTCACAACGGTATCAGCAAATAAACGCGTATCCTCTTCGGTGTTACCTTCAGGAACCTCAACCACATAAGATTCAAGAACAACGGTCCAGATCTCACCGTTGCCGTCGTCAAAGCCATGAACGGAAGTAACGGAACTGTAATTTCTGAGGCGGTGTTCACCGCCGATAATACTGAATCCGGTGACACGGCGGTCTTCATCAAGGAGGTCAAGTCTCTCGGTGCTGGTGGCCGCCGGGAGACCGGAGATGACATTAACGTCTCTGGTGCATCCAACGGTCATTTGAAAACCGTCTTTGAGGGAACAGCTTTTTATGAAGTGTTTGTAGGTTTGTGGTTTGTCGAATCGCCGGACGACGGACCAAACAGTTTCCGGCGGTGCGTTGATGCGTTGAGCGAGAAGAGAGGAGCATTTGTCGTTGCCTATGAAGTAGGTGTGGTGTTCCATTACAGAGGGGATTAGTGAGTCGAACTCGTTCTGAGTTAGCCCCGATGGAACCGTTAGGTGGTGCTGCGTGGTGTGTTTTTCGTCGGAATTTTGTTCGGAGGTTGAGGCGGTGGAGGTTGAGGCTTTCTCCATCGGGATGAGAGAGAAAGCGAGAGTTAGATGAGAGAGAGTGGGGATGCGGTTTCTTGCGAAATGAGATTTTGAGGAAGTGGTAGGGGTAGTGATGGAAATTCACGTGCGAAAGTCTGTTTTCTTCAGCGCTGGCTTAGCTATATATAGAACGGTAATACTATTTAACCTAACTTTTTGACAAAAAAAAACATACAAATGGATCTCACATCTTCCATATTTGTATGGTGTTCCATGACTTCCTAAAAAGAAAAAAGAAAAATTATACTAGTATAATACATATTAGTATTTGTATCTGTATATTTGTATGTTTTTTTGTCAAAAAGTTTTGCTAAATAACATTATTTTATATATAGAAGAAACGCGAAATGGCAAAGTATTATTATATTTTTATTTTTATATTTGTGTTTCTTAAATAATTTTTAGAATTTGGTAAATAAAAAAATTGTTACAAATTTGGTAAAAAAAATCGTTAGAAAATAAATTAGCGATCAAAATATAGAGTTTAATTTGTATACACATACTGTGTATCAGGTTTTACAACCACCATCAATCACAATTTAAGGAGTGGTTGGTTACCAATTGTTTAATTGGTGGTTACCAATTGACCAATTTGTTTTTGGTGATGTGTCAATCTTTAATTAGTAGATAGTGTAAAAGGCTCATACACCTATTGTATATATAAATTAAACTCCAAAATATATAAAAGAAAAACTTCTTTTATATGATAAAAAGTACTCATTCCGTCTTATTTTATCTGTCATTTAAGGTTTTGTACGTGTATTAAGAAAATTAATTATCTTAATTTTTATAATAAAACATATGTTAAGACACAAAACAAAATTACACTATTAATGAGACTAAATATTGGCGGGAGTAAGTATCATAGTAAATGAGGGTATTGTTAGAAAATAATAATAAATGTTGTATTGGTATTCTAAAGTGACAAATAATTTGAGATAGATAAAAATGACAAACATGACACTTAAAATGTGATGGAGGGAGTCTACTTCTACTACCAATATGCAGTGAATTTTCTGTATGCTATCTCAAAATGGGGTGTAAACTTTTCAGTAACTCGGGACTGACACATACTATGTATGGAAATATTATTTTTTGAACCATACAAGGTTAACTTTGTCGCTTTCTCCTTGGTGTATTAACTTCTTGATCATTAGATAATTCTCGTACCATTAAACTTCTGATTTTGTTGAATATGCATTCATAAATGTCATTAACTACTTGAATATAATCTTGATATTGTAGTCAACACAACTTTGATCAGATGCTTCATCAAACAGACGCTTTGCTTTAGACGTATGCTTTTGTGCTCAGATACAATCTTCTTCAATGTAGACGCTTGATGATATGCCTTTATTGTTGATACAACTTGAACATATGATGCTTCCTTGATCATATGGTTAGTGGCGTCTTAGGCATAGTCAAAACTTGCAGTCATTGACTTCAATAGACGGGATGATGAACTGATGAGATCACACCAAGTGCACTAAATCATTGCAAGTAAAAAAATCAATAAGATCGAGTGTCGAACTAAAGGATTGTGGTTGATTATCAATTTAACAGTTTAGTTACTCAATTGAATAGAAACTGAATCAGATTTGTTGACAAGAAATTAAAATAATTAAGGAATTAAATGTTTAATGGGTTTTTGATTTACAAGCGTTGGGAACAAGCTCAATTGATTTCACCTTTATGTATAATGAATTAGATGTATTACAAATTCCTCCTATGGTTTGTGGTTGAATCTTCTTAATTATCCTAATCTTAATTCCTTAAACAATAAAACACTTATCCCTAACAAAACCCTAATTCTCCAACCGACTTAAATAAAAAAAAAAAGCATTACGAACAGGGATTCACATATGATTCTAAACTGACTATTCCTAGACAAGAGATATAAGGATTTCAATACTTAAGCATTTGTAGCTCAAACTTCCATTCATAATCACAAGCTGTATATCATCCTATGAGTGATCAATTCCTACAAAAACATTAAGAACATAGATTGAAACATAAACACATAAGATTCATTCAACTAAAAGGGATTCAAACAAAATACATAAAGGATCCATCAATATTTGCTTATACCTAACAACGAGAAGTTTAGCTAGACATAGCAATAGAAAAAACCAAAGAGATAAACAAACTAAATGAAGATGACCACATTGAAGCACCAAATCTTGTTCCCTAGCCTTGAATCTTCAATGGAGATAAAATGGGATGAGAGATTTTTTGTTCTAGGGTCCAAGAGTGATAAAAGATACTTCTTGAGCATTACAATCCGCTTTTTAAACCTTCAAGCGAATCATACATGCTTTTGGCGTGCTTACGCATGAAATCACCGAGCAAGGCGCGCCTCACACATGAAGCTACCGGGGGAGATCCTGAACATGCATCTATGACAAGCACCCACACACTATTCACGCGCGTTAGCTTTCGAGGATGATCCTGAACAAGTGCGTGTGGCATGCGCCCACACACTACTTACACGCCAAAAGCACAAATCTGCATCTCAACCTTCAACAACATTTGTCTGGCGAGCTCTCTGCATAGTTAAGTGACTGGACATAGAAAATAGAAGGATTAAGAGTAGCAAGTATTCCAAAAACGTTGAATTAACAACCAACCAAAGGCTATCTACTCACTTCAAAATAATGTTATTCAACTCTGAAAACCAACTAAAATGAAAGATATTAACGGAAAACTAAATAAAAAACGATCATATTGTATACATATTGCAGAGCAATCACAAACCCAAATTTAATCCTTTTCTTGATCTCGAGCAACAACTCAATTCACGTTGGGGTAATGGGTTAGAATCAAACACAAGTTCAACAAACCAATTTCCGCAAATCACGATTATTCAAGCATTCCATATTACGATGCCTACATTACATTCACAAATCCAAAACTCTCATGAAAGAACATACTAAGTTGGGAAATTCAAAACAACACGACAAACATTAGTCAAATCAAACATAAGAGTAGCAAGTATTCCAAAAACGTTGAATTAACAACCAACCAAAGGCTATCTACTCACTTCAAAATAATGTTATTCTACTCTGAAAACCAACTAAAATGAAAGATATTAACGGAAAACTAAATAAAAAACGATCATATTGTATACATATTGCAGAGCAATCACAAACCCAAATTTAATCCTTTTCTTGATCTCGAGCAACAACTCAATTCACGTTGGGGTAATGGGTTAGAATCAAACACAAGTTCAACAAACCAATTTCCGCAAATCACGATTATTCAAGCATTCCATATTACGATGCCTACATCACATTCACAAATCCAAAACTCTCATGAAAGAAAATTCAAAACAACACGACAAACATTAGTCAAATCAATCCCCACTCTCACCAGAAATTTACAAATTTATATATTCTCTCAATGAGTGTTTATAGAAGATTAGACTCAAATCACATGCATCTTAAGAGTTGTAACGTGGCTTAGGTAAGACTTGTAATGTGGATTACTATCTTAATATGTCTCAACTTCATTGAACTTTCATCACAAAATTCCCAAAATATAAGAAAGAACAGGAATATGCACAAGAAGTTGAGTTGGCTAAATAGGAATCAATAACATCATTAATATAACTATTCAATTATTTAGAAACTACTGTAATTGATATGGTACAACACAATAATTCTACAAGAATCAGATGATAATATTTTTTGTTAAAAATAAGCTGAAGTTAATCATTTAACGGAATATATATTGGACCAATTTGTTCTCAAATTGTGCTCAACTTTGTAGAACTATTCAATTATTAACAAACTAACTATAACTACCAAGTTATATATCTAATAAAAGACAACAAAAGATAATGTTCATGGCACTACTAGAAATTGTCTTTCTTTTTTATATAATAATAATTAAAATAGAAAGTTCAAATTAAGTTTTATTTTGGAGACTCAAGTGAGGTGGATTAGAGAAAGCTTCAAAGTTGAAAAAGTATTTACAGAAGTACTTATATATTATTTGCCGATAAAATTCTCACATTTATGTCAACAAATAAAATAAAATTCTCAAATTGGTAACAAAATTTGAATCCACATTATTGTGAAATACCAATAATACCCTCAACAATAAGACTAACATTTGCTGGCTCAACTAAAGATTGTCTGTTTGTAGCTACCAATTGATTCCATTATGGTGAGAACACTTTTAAAACTAATTAGAAAATTATCATTGAAATTAAAGTTTCAATTGTGGTTGAGTTATGATCAGGTTATCTATCTGAATTCTAAATAAAACATAATGGGTCCCCAAGCTACTTGACCCAAATAATAAGCATTACTTTCTTCTCACTTGCTAGCTAATTAAATCCATGAGATGACGACAAAGTTAATACTAATTAATTTACTTTTTGTGATTTCAAGCTAACCAATTAAAAGCTCAATATTGAGGTATAATGATCATGAAAAAGTATAGAGCATTTATAAGTTTAGTGGTTGTGAAACGACCTGATCTAAGCCAGCTAGTAACAGCAAGCCTTGCTTTTTAATTGATAGATAGATACTACCATGAAAAGTAGTAACAAACATAACATAATGTCAAATTATTCGAATTTTTAAGGTTTTTTTAGTTTAAACATGATCATGAAGTTGTCTTTAGGCTTTTATTAGTGGGTCTATTTTATTCCAACTCCTCCTCATCATTTTGGTACTGCCGCCTCACCATGATCGGCAATAGACATGCAATCACGACTCATCCTCTAACTTTTTATTCTCTACATTTTCCTAACTTTAGTGTTTTTTTGATGAGAGAGAAAAGTAAAGAATGAAATTCTTTGTAGTCACAAATGAATGCCGTTACTGCATTTAGATACAAAACACACACTCTTTCTCCTCTCATTTTTGTTGTTATTAGTTTTTAATAGATGCAAAAATGGTTTTTAGGCAAAATTTAGGAACCTTCATCATTGGTGACTGTAGGGAATCGTGGTCCGAAAAGTAAAAATGAAGGAAAATAGAGGGAAATAAGATGAGAGGGAATGTATTAGAGGAGAGAGATAGATATAAAGTTAGGGGGAAGTTCCCTCCAAAAAGTTAGAGGATCCTCCCCCCGCCATATCTCCCTGAATGATAGATCAAACAACAGTAGAATCCACATGAAGAATAACTGATTTACAATCCTTAGCCCAACACAACCTTAACCCCTTCCAAAATACCCCAAAACTCAACCTTCAAAGCAGAACATAAGCCAAGGAATTTGGCAAATCCACCAATTCCACTCCCGAGATTGTTCCAAATGATTCCTTCACAACTAGCAACTCGAGCTCAATGTTTAGTGGCACCATCAGTATTGAGACACCACCAACCAACGGGAGGACGCTCTCAGCAAACCTCAATCCATCTTTTGTCATGAACCAAATCCACACCAACTGAAGAAATAGTATAGGAATACTCCAAAAAAACCTATAAATGAGATTCCAATGGCGTGTTGGTCTATTGAAGTTCACTTCGTGAATTTCTTTATTCCTCCTACTCCACGTAAAATGACACGTCGTAGCCCAAATAGAATGATACTCATATATAGTCAAGCAATTTCCATACTGATTTAAACTAAACTCAATCCAATGTTGAAGATTTCCTCAAAAAAATTTGCTACAAGCAGAATTCTTCACAAGCCTCATCCAAATTAGATTAGTCGCACAGAGACATCCCTAAAAGTGCTAATAGTATCTTCAAGAACACTAGGACAACGGTTGAATAACCATCGCTCAAATGCATTCTAGCTTTACGATGATTTGTGAACAAAATGATTCCCCTTTTTTTGGACTCTTAATTTCCCCTTATTTCCTTAACTATAGACATTCTAATGCTATGTAGAGACTATTAGTGTTGTTTTTGCCATATTGTTATGTTATGTTGTAGAAACTATAGACATGCTTTCCCCTCTATAGAACCTTTGATTTATTATTATTATTATTATTATTATTATTATTATTATTATTTCTTCAATAAGTTGAATTTTATTAAGAACATCTAACTATAAAGCAAGTTAGAGCATCTCTAATTAATGGTCCATTCTTATTGAGTTCATAAAGCTAAAAATTCACTTTTGTGAAGTTTACAGTTGGAGTTCAACAGCGTGGCAGAGAGAAAGTAGGAAAAATAAGACTGAGTTCTTCTATAAGAACTCAATTCTTACATTAAACTAGTGTATTTTGGTTGCTTTTTGGAGAGACAAAACCAAAAGTGAGATAAATTGCGGGATAAAAGTGGGTTCTTAAGAAGTTCACCATTGAATCAAATATTAAATATAATTGTTAAAAGTGACGTAACACTGTGGTCCTCATCTAAGAACAAAAAATGAGTTAATGGTTGGAAATGCTCTTAGACTAGAGAAAATTGCGTACAGATTCTCTACCGCAGAAACATGGTGCTTTACTTTTCTATCAAAGATCAAATTGTCTTTGCTAGTGCAGCACCATGCTATCGTAGTGGAGGATCCAAATCCAAAAAATTACCAAACACCAATGTTAAAATCCATGTCCATTCAAAAGATGAGATCGATCATGGAATCCTTTATTCAATAATTCAACTTAAATAATTAGAAATATTGAGGTTGTCTGAATCTGGAAGGAAATGTTATGTTATGTTATTGTTATATATACAGTACCGGATTTCACATGGCCTTCTGTCTCTTAAAAACTGTGATGGTTCATTAATTTCCCCAAGCACACTAAGATATGTAGAATAGAATAAAATAAAATAAAATAAAATAAAATATTACTACCAGTGAACCCTCACATACTTTATTATCCTAACATAACATAATATAGAGTAATCAATCAACCACAAGAATGTCTAATAATAAAGATCAAAAGCAAAACCAAATGTAGTAAAAGAAATTAATTAACAAATGTTAAAAAAAAAATTAGCAGCCTAATAATTTTAAATGTGGCCAACTAACAGGAGCAATTTGTTTCTTTTCACTCTTATTATTGCTTTTCTTTTCCTTCTTCTTGCTTTTATTATTTTTCACCACCACCACTTCTTGCTTAAGAGGACCTGATTTTTTTGGTTGTTGTTGCACAACACTCTCAGATATCTCCTACATCAATAAATGTCAAACATTAATTAATTATTCCAAAATAATTTGCAGCATATATATAAAAATTATAATGCCCTTATTGTAGGTAAAATTACAACCACTCAATTTATTTTAAATAATATGCTACATAAGAGGTTGTCTAAAAATAATAATTAAAAAACAGAAAGGCTATGAAGTTTCTAGGAGGGGATCTTCTTTTTCACATTATAAAATAATCGCAGTTCAACCAAAAAGGAAAGGGAAATTATATAATTAAATACTAGCAGCTCCATTCATGATGCACATGATTTTTTATTCTTTAGGCCTAAGGTCCCCCCCTAAATTTTCATGTTAGGTATGTCTTATACGAAAACTCAAAAAAATTAATTAATATTCTAATTAAGTGAAATTGGGTATATTTTTTTAGTGTGAAAGAGACATCCTTGCCTTAACCTAAGAATTTAGTAAGAAAAAGAAAAATTAATGCTTCATTGATATTGTAAAACATGATATAATATGAGACAGATGGAGTATTATACTGCAAGCAAACAACGGCAATGGACATGTCTTGGTATGATTGAGAGACATTAAATCTTTGTCTGTGTTATTATTTGGGAGATTGTTGAAAGTTGGAAATGAGTAATATATTTCTCCCTTGGACCCCTGGCTTGATGAAGACTCTCCAGAAGTAGCTTGTGTTGAAGCACGAGAAAGAGGGTTTGAGCTTCCACTTGAATCCATCTCAGTGCAAAGCTACATTAACAAAAATTCAGTTTACATCTCCATAGTAACAAATATTAAAATTCTATAATAACTAAATTCATATAAACATTGAAATTCTAGACTAATAAAATTCATATAATAGGTCTAGCCTTAACAAGAATGTGTATGAAAATGGGATCAATATGGTCATAAAGTTGACACATTAAGTCATTCAATTAGGGTGATCCATATTTTAAACTCAATAAATATGTATAAATAAAACTCAAAATGTGAGTCGTCTGATCAAAATTAAGTATTTTATATTGTTTGACAACGAACACCCCAACTGCATCGAATCTCATTCCATATATATGGAGCTAGACTGATCCCTGCAGCAGTTAGGGAAAGCACATAGTGACACAGTTAAAAAATTTAGCCGTTAGATGAAGATCAAATAGTTTATATTTTGACCTCACCATATCGACTTTAAATTACAGGTTGGAATACAAGTCATCCGATCTAACGATTGGTGTAACCGTATGACGGTAGAGAATCCATTCCATATATAAATATAATGTTATGACAATGTTTTTCAATAAAAATAATGATTCTAATGCGAGCGTGACATTGTGATGATGTAACAACAAAATAATAGTTATTTAGTAATTGATTCCAATTAAATGATGGGTTTAGAGGTTTAAACAGATGAATTAAAATTGACACAAAAAAAGGGTTAGAATTAATTAACCTGAGAAAGCCTGTGTTCAAGAGAGGCGACACGATCCAACAATGTTCCTTTAAAGAAATCCTCTTTGACAGCAGAAGAAGAATCTGAAGATGATTTTTCAGCAATAACAACATTGTTTCCACATCTTTGTTTTCTTTCTAAAAATTTCATCTGTCATACACATTTCATACATAATAATAAGAATAAGAAAGATATATGTGACAAAATAGAATAGAATTAATTAACTAATTAATAAGAGTGAAAAATGCTGACAATGAACTCCAAATGATCAAGCCTAGCAATGAGAGGGATTGAGGAATCATGATTAGTGAGTAGTTTTGGAACATCCATATTTGGCAACTACTCTTGGATTCTTTTTTGTGTTATGATGATGATAAAATGATGTAATAATGTGTTATATAGATATAGTGAAGTAGTTTTTATTTCATCACTCACTCACAAAATAAATAACAAACAAGAAAAGAAAAGAAAAGAAAATCAGATGCAGTGCGAGAATTACTCGTTTTGCTTGGACCGAGATTTTTTGAGTATGAATTATGAATGGTCATACATTAGTTTGTTATGTGACGTGGCACCATTGACTATTTCTTACTACTTCATTAAGTTAGGTTATCACTAGGGCTAAATCTGTATTATGAGACGTGAAGGAATATTTCTTTTTTATATATTTGGTGGTTTTCAATTTTAAGTTTACTTTATTTATTCATCTATTTTTATGGCAAATTTGTTAAGTATAGGGGTGTTTAGGGTATATTCTAGAATATTCCATTTTCTAGAAAGAAGGCTGCAAGATCATAATATGAGTTGATAAGGTTCACGTCAAATACACGTGGAGTTTTTACTCTAACAAACTTTGGAAAGGGTATTGTGGGAAAAAAAAGGCAAATCGGTGCATTAGAAAAAATGAGAGGTGTCAATAGTAACTCATGAGTTTTATTCATGGACCAATTCTTTCTCCAAAGAGAGTGCCTTCCATCGGAGTAACTAATAACACCTCCATTATTTGATTAAATAGGCAAAATTACTCTCGCGATCCTTCAAGTCATTTGATTATACTAGATTGGTCCTTTATATTTTTTTGCAAGTTAAGAGATACTACTTTCGATCCACTTTATAAGAGACGGTGCAATTTTTTGGCACATTGAATAACCGATGTATTTGATCTATATTATAGACTAGATACATCAGTTATTCAATGTACTAATAAAGTGGACCACCAGAGGTAGTACAATGTGGGGGTCCGGTTCTTGCAAGTTCAAATGATTCTATCATAATATTTAGCATTAATAACATTTCAAGCAAAAAGAGGAAAATAAAAACACAACTTTAAAATAAAAGGTTCCTTGCTTGCATACCACTGGTGAAAGAATGATTCTTTGAATCAATAACAAGGACAAGCCTCTGTAGCCATATTGTAATCCATGAAATAAAAATGTTTTGATAAATGAAAATATAGAAATGAAGTTGGGCACTTATAGTATCCCCTATAAAGGTATGGTTATGAAATTAATCATCCTAGAGCTGATCTTGTCATCTCATAAGCCAAGAAGCATGCTGCATTAGCAGGAACACTTCTAGCCATTGCAGGACCAAAACCTTTATAAAGACCTTTAAACCCTTCAGAAGCTTTTATCCTTCTAAATGCATCAATTGAACCAGAAAACTTTGGATTTTTATGATCATCTACTTGAATCACACTCTTAATAACATCAGTTGGGTAAACCATTAACCAGAAGGCACCTCCAGCCAGGCCTCCAGCAATTATCTGAGAACCTCTACCTAGTTTAGAAGTGTCAGTGCCTCCAGCAAGTAATTGCTTTGATGCTTCGTATACACCAAACATTGCAGCATTTCCGGGTATTTCACGTGCCATAGTCGGAATCAAGCCCTTGAATAGGCCTTTTACGCCACCTTCTGATCGGAGAACCTGTCTGGCCACGTCCATTGGTCCTCCATATTTCACTGCCAATGAAGCTGTTCCTGTACCAGCTAGTGCACTCTGTGCTTGTAACCTGGTATTCATCATCAAACATAACAGTTTGTTGGAAGACCAATGCATATTTTTATCAAATCGAGATAGGAATACCTATTTTCCGAATCGTGATACATTTGTTTGTAAAAACAAGAGAAGTAAGCAATAAAGTACAAACTGTTGTATCATATATGGGCTTCAAAACAATTTCAATATATTCAAATCATATATGTAAGAGCAAAAAACAAAGAATAATAGAGAACGAAGGGTGTGAATCACTATGTAGGCAGCAAAGTCGCATTTTAAGAGTGATTGCAGACCAAAAACCTAGTGTGCTACGATTGTTTGATAATGAATCTGACTTGGGGTATTTTAGAAGGATTTATTTAAGCTAATTATATCCCTTTTAAGAAAAAATTCCAAAAACAACTTGAGCAAGCATTTTAGCGGTGTGTATTCGTATCATAAGATTCAACGAAATTTGTGAATCGAGATACATGATGAGATCAGTGTAAAAGAGATTTACACTAAGATACGTATAGATTTGGTTTGATTTCGTATCGAATTGAGATACGAATCACATGAATCGTAAGATAACGATAACTATGATTTTGATACTAATCTGCAAACAGACTTAATCTCTCATAACCAATGATTTCATGTCAATCATTAGAGACATGATTACATTTGCATAAAAAGAGCACTTAAAGTTATTGTTTTCAAAGAAGTCAAAACCAATGAAACTTTTAACAAAGACAAAAGAGAAAAACAAATCAGAAAGAAAATGATAGCAAGAAAAGAATCACACATAAAATGTGACAAAAGCACTACAATTAAAACACAATCATTGACATCTAACCTGCATTTGATGAGTTCAGTGGGGCAAGCAAGAACGGAAACAGCAAGTCCAGCTCCAGCTCCACAAACAACCTGTTGATCTAATGTGAGGGAAGCACCAGGATGAGATCTCAATAATGTCTCAAGCTGTCCTCTAACTGTAAAAAGGACAGCATTGAAGGCAGCTACTGTAGCAAGTGGGGCTCCCATGCCTTTGTATAAACCACCTAGTCCCTCAGCTGCTATTGTCTGCTTGACAGCATCAATTGCACCAGAAAACTTGGGAAGTTGGCCAGGTAGTGGTGTAGGTTGGCTTTGGAGCTTGACTTTGATTGTGTCAAACGGGTGTCCAACTATTAGTTGGGCTGCCCCTCCAAAAGTTCCAGCTGTTAGGTCCTTAGCCACATCCCCCATCTGATAAAGTAAAATTCCAACAAGGGAAATTAGAAACTGAAAACATAAATAAGAATACATACCAAGTCTTATAAAATCTTTAAAGGTGACAAGTTAAACTTTCTGCTGATGCAGGTATATATAAAGCACTATAACAAAACCAGAAGTCTTGTATCTAGCACATGAATTAGTCATATGGAGTGTTTGATGTATCATAATCCAAGCATACAACTAAGACACTTCCAGAAAGATACAGGCTGAGAGGATAATATCTTTCTATTTGGCAATCAAATCTCTGATAATCAATAAGCAGCATAAAGAAATGAAAATTGAGTTTTATAAGTTTATAGCTTTCCAAGCCTGACATGAACGTAATACAGATGCATGTAGTAGTCTTCGGTTCAATCCGTTACCTTTCTAAGATACAATGTATGTGTAACAGCAAACAGAATGAAATGATGAAACTGGACTTCATGTTTGAGGTCTCAGGATGCAAACGTGTAACATATTGATACACATAATCACATTGAAATAGAAATTGAAGCACAACTTGTGCAAATAAATAAAATAAAATAAAAATCAAAGTCATACAGCAGCAAAACTAATTGTTTTACATAGCATGCGGAGTTATAGAGAAAAACTCAGGAAAATATATATACACATTCTTATCCTCTCTTAGTCACATTATTCATGTCTGAGTTAAATAGCTGTCAAAAATGTCTGAAGCGTGAGAAAAGAAAGCATCAACAGTCAAAGAGTAGATTCTACACAAATATATGTTCAAATATGCAACATACGGGATTTGTTATTCCTCCACAATAATATAAATGCCATGGAAATCATATACAGCCACTCGCAAGTTAGAGAAAATCTGCTTATATTCATATATCATCCTATCTTACAGGTGTATCTCGACATAGACACGAACACTGGACACGACAAGTACAAAGACACAGACATGGACATGGAGACACCAGTTTTAATTTGAAAAATACAAATAATCGAAGTGTCGGTGTCCACACGATATGTGTCGCACACCGGACACGTCTTTAATGCATCTTAGAATCAACTGAAATATGAAACAAAAGTTTTTTCTTTCTGTGATCCTCATGTAAAGCAATTTATGAAATTCACATCCCTTTAGCACATCCACCATATATACTTGATGCCACTAGTCCATTCAACTATATTAGAGAATACACAGATATGCACAAACAGAGAAAAACTAAGTAAATGTTTGTACAGAGTGGAACAGGTAAAAGAAAGTGAGAATCCATCTTACACCCCATTTGCTTCTCAGATTAGAAAAATAACTGCAAATTGCTTAGAGTCCACTACCTCAGTAAAAGTAAAACAATACAGGCAAAAAAGTGAATGTATCTGGTCTAAATTTGAACCAAGTACATAGATAATTTTTTTTGCTTATATTTTAGTAGTAACAAAAATCTTGAAGAAGAAATCAACAAAGAAAGAGATCAGGGTGACTGAAGTTTTGGTCATTCAACAAAGCACCAATAAATTAAAGACAAAGTTTGTTGAAAATAACAACAGATGCAACATAAGAGTTGATGTAAGATATGGAACAATCAAATCAGTGATCATCTAAGTTTATCTAATCAAACATTTGAAGCTAGACTAGAAAACACACACAGTAAAAAGAATGAGATCATTGGTGTCATGTCAATTCAAAAGAAAGAAGTTTAGAACAGAGATATAAGATTACCTTGATTTATCAGACGAGAAAATGTGACAAAAGAGTAATTGTTGAACTTCAGGAGAAGAGGTGTAGTGTTAGGTGAATGAATCTGTGAAGGTGATAAAAAAAGAGTGACGGAATCAGAATCAAAAATTCGGAGTTCGGGGAAGAAGGAAAGGAGATATGGGACCCAATTCCAGAAAGACACACACACGATTTGTCAGAAAGCGACTCTCTCTGCAAATGAGAGTTAACTTAGTGGACAAAATCACGAAGTACACGTCACTCTAATTCTGTCTATGCGACAAAACAGCGAATGATGTTATGTTCCTATCACAACATAGTATTAGGATAGGAGTGTTAGGTTACAGTGACGGTGGATGGTAAGGCAGCTAGCTATGTTTACCAACCCTTAAACGATTTCGATTTTATAAAAGAAATAAAATCAGCAAATTTGCAATTCCATATTTTCCATATTTAGTACACGACATATAGAAATTATTGTGCGTCAATAACTAACTTGCTTCAAAAAAATTAGTACATAACTTGGCAAAAAGTTTTAAAAAAGACGTAAATGTAGTTATCAACGAAAAATAAAGACTCCAATGTGCCATTGAACCAGGAGGAACTGTCGTTTTTCAATAAACGTAAAGGTTTTTTATTAGGCACACAAGAAACGTTAAGTTTATTAATTGGATTCCCTGTATATAAGATGATACCTTTTACCATGAAATTAGTATGTATAGGGAGATATATAAAGAAATAAAGAAATAATATCGTATGTGAAGTTTTTTTTTTTTGACCAAGGAAAATTCATCTCATTTCATTGATAATAAGTGTTTCAATACAATTTGGGATATACTTATAAACTTTGAAATTTAAGATTAAATCGTGAAGTTCTAAGAATATTATGTCTTACACACGATTTGCTTGTCTCCTAACATAGGCTCATTTGTAAAGCTTTGAAAAGTAGATAAGAAGTTTTTACAATAAGAGATTAGCGTCCCAAATTCGGTGTTAGTATTTGTATCTTCCCGCACTCCGCTTACCACCTGGTAAGCAATCCGATTCTATGGAGACCAGAGAAAGACCCAAATCCCTAAGCCAAAGCAAAGTGCTTGCTAAAGTCCCATTGCTTCCGCTTCTCGAGAGAGAGAGGGGAGGCCCTCAAAATAGAGAGTTTTGCCACGTGTAAAACTCGCCCAAATCATTTCTAATACAGATGCCAATTCCATATTTATTATCATTTCCAAATGTGTTGCATCTACATTACACTTGAAGAAGCGGCGTCAGGTTTTCTCCAAACCAACCCATCCGGCCTCTCGCATTGTCATTAGCAAAGCGGCTCGGTTTGTTTCTCTTTGTCATCGCCTTGTCATCAACAACAACAACACGATTTCTACCGATGTCGATCGGCCAGAAAGTCCAAAGCACCACCAATAACAACCTCCCACGGCTGGACACTTCCTTCCCACACTCTATCATTCCGACGCTTCCACAAAGCCCAAAAGATCATCGCTGCTACTTTCCTTGATTGCATATCTAGAGAATCCATGAGCAGAAAAAAACATTCCCGAAAGGATTCCGAGCTATCCATAGCTTGATGAACTTGCGGTAACAAGCCAACCTTGCGCCAAGCTTGTTCATTGTGAGGACAAGCGAAAAAAATATGCCACTCATTCTCCGGATTTCGCTCACAAAAAGGACACAACCATTCACATGGAACGTGTTTGCTCCTAAGGTTGGACCTTGTGGGGAGGCATCCACGGTTAGCTCTCCACAACAGCAATTTAATTTTATTTGGCACCTTAAGCTTCCATATCTTCATCCAATCGCCCTCGAATCGTAAACCATCTTGATCCACCTTTTCCTCCATGAACGCATAGTACGCTGACTTGAAGGAATAAGTGCCACTTCTACTTCTCCACCACATCATGGCATCGGGCTCATCAACATTTAGAATAGGCATGGCTGTAATTCTCTGTGCTTCCTCTAAGTTAAACAATTGGTTGATCATCTCTCTATTCCACTGTGTTGTATTTGGCCTCCACAAATCCTTCACCCGCAAAGACTCGGTTCCTGTCACCAAAGGGGACCTAACATACGCATCATGTCCACCTTTGAGCCAAGGATCTTTCCAAACCGAAATTTGCTCCCCATTTCCGATCTTCCACCTAGCACCCAACTTGACAACATCACGGGAAGAAAAGATACTACGCCATACGAAACTGGGATTGTGGCTCAAGCGAGCCCCCATAAAGTCACTATCGGGATAATATTTAGCTTTGAAAACCTTTGCCACTATAGTATCTGCATGTGTTGCAATTTTCCATGCATGCTTCCCTAACATCGCCAGGTTGAAACCGTGAAAATGCCGGAAACCCAAACCTCCATGCTCTTTCCTCATAGTCAACTTCTTCCAACTCATCCACCTTATACCTCTTGGCCTCGCTATTAGTTCCCCACCGGAAGGAATTCAAAGATCCTTTCCGCCTCCTCACCTAGAGTGGTGGGAAGCATGAAAGCACTCATACTGATGAAGTTGGTATAGATGGGCCACCGACTTTACGAGAACTTCTCTCCCGACTTTTGAAAGTTTCTTTCCGCACCAATGTTGAACTTTCCTCCACATCCTATCTCTCAAATAGCCAAAAATCGCTTCTTGTTTCTCCCAATCATAGATGGAAGTCCCAAGTATTTCCTTGTCCCTGTGCCTGCCTCGCAACTCCTAGTAAATTAATGATGTAGTCGCTTTTTTCTGTGTTGTGTTCTTCTTTGAAATACACCTCGACTTTTGTAAATTAATGGCTCGCCTACGAGGCTCTCTCATAGGTAGTGAGCCCATCTTTTAAGTGAGTACTTTCAATCTCATCCGCCCTGCAGAAAAGGAAACAATCATCAGCAAATAATAGGTGTGTAAGGGACGGTGCTCCCCTACACACCTTCACACCATGAAGGTCCCCTCTGGCCTCTGCTCGCTTGAGTAGAGTAGTGAGTCCCTCCGCACAAATGATAAAGAGATAAGGAGAAAGAGGTGATCCGCGGTCGTACGCGGGTCAAAATAATGAAAAGTGTAAAATATAGTAACAAGGTAAGTTAACCTTGGTCGTCTCACAAGGACCTCTAAAACTAAGATTACCAAAATCAAGAACGATCAAATAACAATAAAAAGGGGGGTTTTGTGAAGAGTTTGTTGTTTAACAAAGAAAATCAATTAAAGAGAGACAATCAATCTATTGTTTCCGGGTGTGTTTCTCGGATTTATCATCGGTTCTAAAATAAAGATTTGTGCAAGGTTTGATAACTCTTGATTGATCATAAACTAAGTGAACAAGCGTCGATCGGTTTATATGAATTCACACGATTTTAAAGCAAGCGTCAAAGCAATTGTGTTCAATCAATCGTGATAGTGAACAAGCGCCACTAACACAATTAACATCATAACCGAATTCTTTCAATCCTATAAGCAAGCGTCATAGACTCTATCAATTCCTATCCAAACTAGATTAAACAAGCGATAAAATAGTTTGAATAATGAAAGTTGCAAAACAGAATCATGATTAAGTGATTAAGCAAAAACCGAATCATAAAACGAATCACATAAGCAAATCACGAGTTTGAGTAATTAAGCAAAACACAAACCGAATTTGCAACAAAAATTACGGAGATGGAATTGATAGAGAAAGAATTAAAACCATAAAAACTAAATAAACATTAAGCATCGAACCTCAAAATCCTTACAAAGAACACCCTTCACCAATAGATTGATCTAGGGTCTTAAGCTTCCATGGAGGTTAGGACACAAAACGTAAAATTCAAAGTAGGAATGCGTAAGATGGTCGAAGACGGCTGCTCCAGCCAAGTCTATAAGAATAAAACGAAAAACCTAATCCCTTAATGGGTTCTTGGATAAAAGCCCGTTAACAAACTAATATTTGGCCCGAAACCCGTTTTACATTAAACTGCTTCGGTATTTTGCAGTTTTGGCCTTCAGTACTTCCGAATTGGGTTTCGCGCTCAACAGAAGAATTGTATCTCTGTTCCTTAGCTTTCCAACGCATACTTGCACGCCTCAATCGGATAAACGTGGCCAAAGTTATGACCTGCAGAGTAGACAGGGTCAATATGCAATAAAAGTATGAATTAAGCAATAAATTGCTATACTGCTCAAATAAGACCCAAAGTCTAGAAACGTGCTAAGACTTAAATATTAGGCACAGAACACAATTAAAAACACTAAGTGAAAAGCTATAAAGAGTACATTAAAATGCACTGATCAAGAGGGTCACCCTGTCGAAGTCCTCGCCCCGGAGTAATTGGTCCCACTTTCTCACCATTTACCATTATTGAGTAATTAACTGTTTCCAGACACATAGCCATCCATCCTACCCATTTTTCTCCAAAACCCAACCGCCTCAACATACCCTTCAAATAGCCCCAATCCACTCTATCATAGGCCTTGCTTATATCAATTTTAAGAGCCATCTCCCCCACCTTCCCTCTATTTTTGCTTTTCAAATGATGTAAGGTTTCAATAGCCACAAGCACATTATCAAGCACATTATCGTATGTGAAGTTTATTTGTCATTGTTTAAAATGATAAGGTTATTATGTATGCATAATGTTTATTTATCATTTCGTTTAAACCGATTTCCAAAATGTACAATATTTGTCATTTCTTTTTCAGAAACTAGTATTTTACCCGTGCATACGCACGGGTGATACTGTATGGTCGGTGTAATGCTATGAAGTCATAATAATAATTTGAAAGATATTCATAAGTTATAAATAATGTCCGAAATATATGATTTGAAATTCAAAGTGGAATATATGCATCCCCGTTGACAATCCGAATTACATTGATCCATAATAATGTATTTGGACATTAGAGGTAAAATATGCATCCCTGTTGGCTCCCCCGTAGACGCTCTCATTAGATTACCTCTCTAGTTGTCAGTCCTGTTGCCACTCCCATTGTCAGTCTTTTGTTGTTGCTCACGTTGCCACATTTTTATAAGTTATTTTGTAATATTTGGTAGTAGCGGCTAATTTTTTATTTTTTTTACAATTTATAGTGATTAAATTGATTGATCTTGATAGTTTTAAAAGAAAGATTATAGAAAATAATAAATTGTAGATAGAGTAAAAGTGAAGAAAAAAGAAAATAGTATAATAATGTATTTGGACATTAGAGGTAAAATATGCATCCCAGTTGGCTCCCCCGTAGGCGCTCTCATTAGATTACCTCTCTAGTTGTCAGTCTCATTGCCACTCTCATTGTCGGTCTCTCATTGTTGCTCACGTTGTCATATATTATGACTTTTTGTTCTTCTATATGAGGTAATATAAAAAAGTTAATTTTAAATTTTTGTTACAGGTACGTCTTTTTTTTGACAATGGATAATGATTAAAATATTAATTTCATCGTTGTAAAAAAAGTAATTATTTTGAGTAGTTGGTAAAATATGTATCTCCGTTGGTTCCCCCGTTGGTAAAAACAGTTATTTAAAAACAAAAAAAAGTTTTTTAGTTCAAAAACCGTGATTTAAAAAAAACAGTTATTTGAAAAAAAAGTCAACCGACACGCTGTCAGCGTCGGTATCTTCGGTCACCGATCTTGTCAAGATGACGGTGACAAAGCGTCAGTCGTGACAGTGATGACGATTGACGATCGTCATCTGTTTTTTTTTAAATGCTGTTAGTTTTGTTTTTTTTTAGTGGTGAATATACTAAATTGCCCCTATTTTTTGCCAAATGTCAAAAATATAAGATGTCTAAAAATGTAAATGTGCTTGTATATGTTTTTATTATTGTTAAAGTAGACTAGTTCTCAAAATTATTGAAATCTGAGAACTAGTTTTCACAGGAGAAATGAGAAACAGCAAGCAAACTAACTAGTTGGAGAAGTAGAGAAGGGAACCATGGGAAAGAAGCTCATTAGGGTCAGGGTTGGGAGGAGTGGGGCAGCCAGGGGTGAGAGATGGGCATTTTAGGTAAAAACAAACAAAAACAGAAAGAAAAGGGGTGTGGAAAGCAATTAGGGGTGTAAGTAGAAAGATCCTTGTGTAGCCACCAGTTTGTTACATGGTTGTAGTGGTTTGGGCTTAGCCCAGTTTAATGAATGAAATCAATATTCCCTAACCAAAAAAAAAAGTCCTCCCTGCACTCACTCATTTGTTAGTTGCATTGACAATTTTTAGGACATTTAGGACATGCCTGCTCTCTGATTCGAACTCGGATGTGTCTTGTGTAATAGAGCATTTTTTGTGTTTATTTATCGTTTCGTCTAAGCTGATAAAAAAAGTCCTCCCCATATGGCCCAAGGATATCTGCTACTAGTAATAAAGATAGGCTCTTTTTTTTTGTACCCCCACCCCTTCCCCATATACCCCCACCCAGTATGATATTCCCAAAATGCCCTTCAAAAAACCTGTTTTTTTTTTCAAAGTAACACGAATCGTATATATCTCTTTTGGGGCATATATACGATTGGCAATGTTTTGACATCGTATATATGTCCTTTGTGCGTATATACGATTGATGCGTTTTAAGTCAATCGTATATACGCACAAAGGACATATATACGATGTCAAAACATTGCCCATCGTATATATGCCCCAAAAAGAGATATATAGATGGGCTTATTTTTAGTTATGATTATGATTTTATTACAGGTTATAATTTGAAGTCTCGTGATTTGATTAACATCAAGCGGTGTAGATATATTGGATTAAATAAACGTGTATAATTACAAAACGCCATATAGTAATATATACACGTGTAATACAAAAAGGTGTGAATCTATCTACAAGCCGTCAATAGAATCATCGGCTAAATCGATACATGGCGCATCTTTGTGAGTGGGAGGCGCGGGAGGACACATAGATCGCCATAGGGTAAAACGTCCAAGCATACGGATGCAACCATGAAGCGGACTACGGTGAGTAGTCTTTGGTACCATCGTGGGGCAATAGGAGGCAACAGACAAGTGGGAGAGATTGAAAGATGCAACCCGGTGTACATTTTGCTCGCTCGAGCGAAATGATTTTGAACTTAGATGAGCAGTAAGTGCCTCTCAAAGCGGATAAGTGAAATTCATAGGCAAAGAAAATCGAACCAATGCAACATTATACACCGGTCGCAACCATATACCCCATCTCGAGCAAATCAAACCACTTTGAGTCGGTGACGTCGTATGACTCAATAGTTAAAGCTTTGCGAAGCTCAAACGATCGGTTCTTCCCAAACATATGCGAATACAATGTTTCCGCCTGTCCTTTGTTTCTGAATCAAAGCTTGCCTAATCAGAGGCCAAGAGTCCTCACCCATGTCAAGTCCAACCCCGACGGCTCTTAAAAGCGCGATTATTGTCACCTTCAACATCAACAATTTTTTCAACATAGTTGCGCACGCGTGTCTTTGGAACAAAGCGGTAAGTGGATTTTAGTCTCGGTTATGCGTGATAATACTCAGAAGCACCACGAGATAATTTGGTTGACCAACCACTTTGATAATACACTACGGTCAACCAAATTATCTCTCGTGGTGCTTCTAGAGTATTATCACGCATATTGAGACTAAAATCCACTTACCGCTTATTCCGCACATGTGCGCAACTATGTTGAAAAAATTGTTGATGTTGAAGGTGACAGAATCGCGCTTTTTAGAGCAAATCGGGTTCGACTTGATATGGTGAGGACTCTGGCCTCGACAGGCAAGCTTTGATTCAGAAACAAAGGACAAGGAAACATTGTATTCGCATATGTTGGGAAGAACCGATCGTTAGAGCTTCGCAAAGCTTTAACTATTGAGTCATCTGACGCCACCGACTCAAAGTGGTTTGATTTGCTCGAGATGGTATATATGGTGGTTGCAAACTGTATAGTGTTGCATTGGTTCGCTTTTCTTTGCCTATGAATTTCACTTATCCGCCTTTGAGAGGCATTTACTGCTCATCTAAGTTCAAAATCATATCTGCTTACGAACGAGCAAAATGTACACTGGTTGCATCTTTCAATCTCTCACACTTGTTCGTTCGTTGCTCCTATTGCCCCACGAAGTAGTACCAAAGACTACTCACGAGTCCGCGCTTCATGGTTGCATCTCAGTATGCCGAACGTTTTACCCTATGACAGTCTATGTGTCCTCCCGTGCAGCCTCCCACTCACAGTGATGCGCCATGTATCGATTTAGCCGATGATTCTATTGACGACTTGTAGATAGATTCACACATTTTTTGTATTACGCGTGTATATATTACTATATATCGCGTTTTTGTAATTATACGCGTTTATTTAATCCAATATATCTACACCGCTGATGTTAATCAAATCACGAGACTTCAAATTATAACCTGTAATAAAATCATAACGGTTAACCAAAAATAAGCCCATCGTATATATCTCTTTTTGGGGCATATATACGATGGGCAATGTTTTGACATCGATATATATGTCCTTTGTGCGTATATACGATTGACTTAAAACGCATCAATCGTATATACGCACAAAGGACATATATACGATGTCAAAACATTGCCCATCATCGATATATGCCCCAAAAAGAGATATATACGATTCGTGTTACGTTGAAAAAAAATGAGTTTTTTGAAGGGCATTTTGGGAATATCATACTGGGTGGGGGTATATGGGGAAGGGGTGGGGGTACAAAAAAAAAAGAGCCATAAAGACAAACTGTTGATCCATAATATCTGCTACTAGTTTTTCCCCCATGTCAATACAATAATTACATCACAAGGAACAACGAATATCTACTACAAGTATCTTTTTCACGGCAAGACTTGAAAATTACAGTTACAATTACAACAATAATTACATGGATCAACAGTTTGATCCGTGTGAGTGGATTCAGTAATCCCTTTCCACTCGAAATGATTTAAAGGTGAAGCCATCTGCAGACTCCTCCAAACATATACAGGTTATCCAATATCATTCCCACCCTCCACCATTTTGTCTATGATTTATTGTACTAAAGGTTGCTATGGATTTTTACCTCTTGAAGGAAAAACTCAGGAGACTTTAATATGCATTTAGTAAGCATATACCGCATCAATAATAAAAATGCGTGAGAAATTAGGCTTGACTGGAAACATCACTGCTCCCTTCAAGCAATGGCTCCCTTTTCCCCCTTAGATTTGTGGCAGATTGGTCCTCATCATCTTCGTTAGATATATCAACACTTTTCAAAAAAATGCCTGTAGAATCAATACGACAAGTCAGTCACTGTAGTTGAGATTCTTTTGCATCCCCCTACTGAATATTATTCATTTAAAATCCACAGACATATAAAGGTGGAGAGACATTTGAAAACACGTGAACAACATGACATTTTCTTTGTCATGTGTTCTGAAGATTTAGTTTACAGGTACATTCTTAAAAAGAAAAAAAAATCATCCTAAACTGTTTTAACTTTATGCATATCTGGTATAATTAAGAACAGTTAATTACTTGTAAAAAGCTATGTTACTTACCTATGAACCATGTAACAGCTGCAAGAAAGAAAATGGATGTTAGAATAAGAGATGTTTTCCTCCAGTCGTTAAGATGATCCTGCGGAAAAAAATAAAACACTGAGCTGCTTAGAGCTGAGATAATGCTTAGCCACATCAAAAGCAAAACAGAAATCAGTGTGTAAGGGGTCGCCCTAAGGACATAGCAGTAACAACAATTGAATAAGCAATATAATTATGAAATGCCTCCATGTATTGATTTCCAATGAAACAGTACAGGAGAATTGATTCAAGGTACAGGTAAGGTAACTGACAGAATGAAATATGGATGCTATTCCATGTAGAGGAAAACTAGAAAGAGCAATAGAATAAGGTATCTGAGGGAGAGGGAAGAACTCAAAGGGGAGAGAATAACACTTGACACTCAATACCCCTTCTCAATTTCCCTTTCTCTCTTGCACACCTCACCCTCACACCCTCTTGTCCATGGGTTTAACTACTTGTCGCTGACTTGACTTTTCCCCATATTGGTATCATTACACTGTTGTTCTTGCCACTAATTCTTCCAACATATTTTACCATAGACATTCAAGAGGCATATTTTTAGTTGTCTTCTAATTAAGTACTACTTCACATTCCTTCGCAATTACAGGAGAGATAAGTACAGAACGGCAGTTAGAGAAAACAGTATTAAAAGAAATCAAACCGGGTCAAACATGCATCCTACAAGTTTCATGTGATTGATAATATGTACGTCTATAGAAAAAGGAAATCCTATGTTTTACTAAAAAGGCCATACGTATAATTGTTATCTATAATCTCCGGTTAGGTGTAAACAAAACACAGCCATAATATCAGGAAATTAGGTGTAACCTGCAGGACCCCAACAAGTGGTGCGGAAGGAACATCACCAAATATATGGATTGAAACCGTAGAGATTGCCATAGACAGCGGCCTCAAACTTGGTTTTACACAGCGGAGAGAAACATAATTTACAGGAGCCTGCAGAAATAGTACTATATTATCAACCAAATATTAGACAAAATCAATAACTCTAAGAAATTAAGAGACTATATTGACAAAATTAGAATATAGGATCTAGATCTCTCTCGAATGATCCCAATAAAGGAAAACTATGACTGTCACTCAATCAAATTAGGATGCATTTGGTTTGTAGAAATGTTATGTTTTCATTATTAAATAAATACAAAAAATGTAACATCTGTTTATCCCAGTTTTTCAAATAATTGTACAACAAATGAATGTTACTAGTATCATTTCCGTTACAAATCTTCGAAAACAGAAAAGGTAAAAACAATGTTACAATTATGTAATATTTTATGAAAGCGAAAAATGAAAACTAAACAGCAGCTCCATAAAAATAGTCTCAAGCATTACATTCCTATGTGGAGTGATTGAAGTCCAATGCAAGATGCCTAAAGCCAAGATATAATATTGCTATAGTCTGCACCCCTCAAAAGAAATTATACTTACTTTCGGCCTTAAAATTGACAACAAAAGTATCCAATGGTTTACTGTTGGTTCAGAGAAATGATTAAATCCAAATTAAGGTTATGGACTTTTTAAGGCAAGAACGAGAACTCCCAACCAAATAGAATGCACAGCCTTGTTTGGACTATAGTAGCAATTTTAGTTTATTCCGCTTATGTATCGTAAGGGAATGTAAGCAAACTCTTCCAAGAAGTAAAAAGGATGCACTAATTTCAAGACTAGATTACCATACCCAATCTTATTTTCAAGTTCTTATACGCACAAGGTACAACAGTAATCCAATACAAAACCAATAGAATGCAACTATTATGCAAATAAAACAAGCAGATGAACACTTAAGAGATAAAAATTTTGATCCAGCAAAATGGTTCATAATATTACCTGAGTGGCAAAAAGAAAAATTTCACCGATAGAGAAGAAGACCATGTAACCAGACAAACCCCTGAAAAGGAAAGCGACCAGGCAGAAGATTGCACCTAGAAATGTTGCTCCTGAAAGAATCTGCAGTAACAAGGGAAGCCAAAGAAGAAATGGATAAATAACATACCATAAAAATGCTTATCGGAAAAAAAAATACCATAAAAATACCAAGAACTGTTAAAATGTTAGAGTATACTGTTGTTAAGCAGTTATCTTCGTGTGCTAGTCAGCTAGCCACGTGTGCTAGTTAGTTAAAGCTGTTAGCAAGCTTGTTAGAGAAGCAGTTACACTCATGTACTCTCTCTCTCTCAAATACCAGGAAGGTCAAGGCGTAATATGGGGAATGTTTCTAATTTACATCAGTTTCAAGCTAAATTACCTATCAAGTGTTTGATTGACAACTTCCGGAGTTGACTAATTATTTTACTGAGTGAACACCGAGTCGCCTCTTGACAAATTCCGAGATTGCCATGCTTGAACCAATCTCTAAAAGGGCTCTTCGAACGTCTACTTTGAGTTCCTTCTCCAAGAGGATCATGTCGGATTGATAGTCAAATGGCATCAGAGTCTTCAATTCTCCCTCTAATTTTGCTGATTGTGGAAGCCGAGGTCGTGGGAGAGATGGTAGAGGAAATCTTCATTGCTTTTATTGTAAATGAGATGAACACACTCAAGATCGATGTTGCTCTCTTCAAGGATTTTCAAGCAACTATATTAATGCTGGGGAATTTTCTTCAAGAGTTGAAAATTTGTGAGATAAGTCTAATGGGACTTGCTTGTGACAACCAATCCGCTCTGCACCTCTCGTCAAATCCAATTGTTACGAAACAACTAAACACAGAGAGGTGGACTGTCATTTTAGGGACAAGATTCTCACAGGCATCATCAAGACTTCATTGGGGGGCTCTAGAAATCAACTTGCAGGCATGCTGATTATGTCCTTACAGATCCTAGGATAGAGTGCATATGTAACAAGCAATATGCTTTTGACATATATGCTCCTGGTTGAGGAGGAGTGTTGATTGTGTATATATTACTATTGCACATTTATTACTTATTGTGCTATTGCTCTTTCCTTTTATTAGGCCTTCCTAGTTTCCTTAGATAGTCTCTAGAGAGTGATTGATTTCAATCTAATATTACGGGATCACATTTCTCTTTGCTCTCTTGTAAATCCCTTGTGAATATCAGTGAAATATTCAAATTCAAGAATTAACATAAGAAATGTGTTTATGTCTGTGCAAAGTGGATGACGAAGCCTCCTGTACAAGGTTAAAAAAATACTAGAGCTGTTGATATTAAATGCAGGAATCATGTACACTAAAATTAATGGTAAAAACGACTTTTTTGGACCTAGGTCAAGAATCAAGATATATTGCAAATCCAAGCAATCCTGTGACAGCATTTCCATGATTTCAGTAAATTCTAGGAATTTACTTACCTTGTTTTTAAATAATTACTATGTTTGTTCTTTAGTTCCTAGTGATGAATTAGGGTTTATTTTTGTATTTTATGAGAAGTTTCTAGATCTATGAGCTGTCACAAGCTAGAGAATATTCCTAGCATATGATTGTACAATCTAGCCTATTATAGGCTGTCAGAATTTAATGAAATCAACTAATCATTATCAATTAACACAAACTTCTCTCTATGAATTCCTCTTTTATTCCTCTTAGCTCATCTCCTTCGAAGGGTATTCTAATTCATTACCTTTCCTAGCTTGAGTAAGGGTATTACCGGAGATCATTCTCCCTAGTATCTGTTTTCCGGTTACCAATCCACCGCCTTGTAAGTAAAGTTAGGTTTTCCAGTCAATAACAGACAACAAACAGTGGGATTCATCAGTCATTGACTTGTTTCAAAATGTATGTAAATGGTATAAACTAACGTTACCTTGAAAGCATTTGAGATTGTTGAAGTAATCCTGTCAAGAATCAAGCCTCCAGCTAATGTCCCCAAAATCCCACAAACAATTGTCATACCTCCAAACAACAAATCAGCATTATTCTGTCCAAAAAGAACGGTCAAGGAAGTGCATTCCCAAGGGCAATACGCAAATAATATTAAGCAGCAACAACTAAACCCGATCCCACTAAGTGTGGTTGACTACAGTCTACCTGGATAAATCAACTCTATTGGACTCTATCAAAAACCAATTATTCAATGAAACCATTTAAAATTATATCTTTTTTTAATAGTTTCTCACAATATTTATTAAGAAGCAGCTGTAATTAAATCATTAAAGGACAACATATGAGAATACCATATGGTAAATATTGTATCCTGCTTTTGGCCCCCAGTAAGAGTAAGCTCCAAGGACAAAATTGTATGCTATATACCCTGGAATGATTGAAGTCCAATATAAGGAAAGAAATAACATAGTTCAGAAATGACTATACCATTATCCAATTCTCAAAAATGAAAATTTATTCAGCTTATAGAACATTGTGGTCTATAAAACTATCACAAGAGACAAATGAGAAAAACGTAATAATCCAGAGGGAAGGAAAAGGAACAAGTACCTAGAACATTTATAACATACACACGGTCATGCAAAAGCTCCTGCATATCTTTTGAGAATCTAGTGAAGTGATTCGACAAATTGGATGTTAACCTGACAATCATAAATGAGAAAGATAAAACTTTAATTAATCTCATGGATTAGAAGAAAACAAGATCGCCAATCTATTCTAGTGCAACCTGACTTTTAACCATAATATAAATAAACAGTCTAAAAGAAAAGTTCCTTGAAAATAGGAATGGATGAAAGTGGGTGAATTTGTATTTAATATGCAATGACAATTTTCTTCTCATTTTCAGTTGGGGAAACACATTGGGCTAATAGGAAAAGGAAACATGACACCAAGAGAGAATCCCCTTTCTAGGACGTCATACATGCACAGGCATGTGTTTGTCTCTGACTGTCATTTCAGTCAGCCCCGAGTCCTAACAAGGTTATCAATTCCTATTATAAGGCCCAGAACTGCTTTATGCAAAATTTATAAAGATTTAAATATACTTTCCATCCCTGTAAATATACCACCTTTTCTTTTCAGTCCCTGTAAAAAAAATGTTTGATTTAGCCCCTAAGATATTGGAAATGTTGTCTTTGGTCCTTATTGTTTTGTTTTAGTTCAAGTGATATATGTTCATGTTTGAATCATTCCTAGTAATATCTGGACCATTTTAAGTGCCAGAAAAAGGTTCTAAAAAATGGTCCGTTACACCAAAAACGGCCGCGACAAAACTGTCTCGGGACCGTTACCACAACAAAACAGCTGCGACAAATAATTTTAATAAAATTTATGCATTATTGTGATTAATTCGCACCGCGACAACCGCAACACGCAACAGCCGAAATCGTGAAATCCTTAACGCGACCTCGACCGCAATTTTGAACCTTGCTGAAATACAGACCATATAAAGACTAAAACCAATGTCGTCCAAATATTATAGGGACTAATTTTAACATGAAAAAACATTACAAGGACTAAAAACAATATAATAAGGACCAAAGCAAAGAGTGGTATATTTGCAGGACTAAAAAAATATCACAGGAACTAAAAATCAATAAGTGACATTTGTAGGGACAAAAAAAATATTTAAGACATTTATAAATATACCTATTTCATTCTCTGTTTCAAAATTCAGAAGTTGAGATAAACTCAATAACATTTTTAAGTTGAAAGCATTCCCATTTTACGATATTGACTGAAGCCAGAAGACTAAATAAACAACGAAATACACTGGTTGCTTCAATTTAAGTGATAATGGCCATTATCTCCCTTATCCAGACAATTTACGATAATGGTAGTTGAATTCTGCCTCTAACTTAGTTTCCTGTTACCTCCTTTTAGTCATAATTAAAATTCTCTGCCCTGGTTTTTGGGTTTTCTTCTACTTGACATCAGAATCAGGGAACATAGACAAGATAAGAAAATCAAAGGCAACAGAGCCACTCACTTTGATCCTCTGATAAAGGCTTGATCTTCAGCAAGCACGCCATCATCTATATGGGAAACAAGATAAGGTGAGAAGTGGGAAGCAACAAAATGTTCTGAATACTAAGAATAAGCACAATTATCCTAATTTTGGATTGATTGCATAACACACGTGGCTTCTTCCTTGAAAGTGAGAAGTCGCATTAAAAAAACACGGGAGATATAATTCCTATATAACCAATGCATTTACTGCAATTGCCTCTTTTAACTCAAAACCGAACTTATTGCAAAACTTGATATCAGGCTACATTCAACAATTTTTCCCCCAAATAGTAATAGATATCCCTTGTGAAATCATAGGTATTTCTCATTTTGCAAAAAACATAGGATATTTACCATATCCTCTTCTCTTCATAAGCAGAGGCGTATCTAGGACCTTGGGTTAAGGTGTGGAAATTTTTTTAAACACACACATTGCTATAAATATAATAAAGGAGGAAGAAAAGAAAGAAGAACATGCTCGAGAGTGAGAAAACGTAGGGAGAGAGAATTAGAAATGTGTAAGAGTGTGAGTAATTATGTAGTATGGTGTATTAGATAGGTGCAAAACTAACAAATATTTCCAAGGTGTGCAAAATATTTTTTTTAATATGATATTGGTGCTAATATTATTTTTTAATAGGAGTATTGATACTAATAATATTTTTTCAGGATGTGCGGCTGACCACCCAAGGAGATATGTAGATCCGCCCCTGTTCATAAGTATTATGTTAGGACTCCCGACTCCATAATTAAATAAAATGTATGGTAGGGAAAATAGAGTGTGGTGTAGGGAATCAAATTGAGAGGTGATTCTGTTTTGTAACCAACTGCTGAGTTGGCAATTAGCGGTATATGAGAGGGAGTGGGGGATTACGTGAGTTAGGCTGGAAATTGGTTAGGACTTGGGAGAGAATTGGGCACTCTCGAATCTGCCCAGAATTGGTTGGTTTATTTTCTATTTTCTGCATTTCCTTTTGTAATTCCTGCATCCAGAATCTGTTATCATTTGATACAGACCTCATTACAATATTTATTCCATATATTTTCCATTTACTATCTTCTATGGATTCTGGTACCTATCATATTACTTCTACTTTTCATTTTCTTCTCTTAAATGAAAATTGCCTAACCTTGGAATTCTCTCAAGGGCATGTTTGGTTTATTTATATCTCCATTTCTGTTTTTAGTTTCAATTCCAATAATACCACCTTATATTCATGTTCTTTCTTGTTTTCAAATATTTATTCAAGCACAGAGGAAAAAATAAAAAGTTTCCCTCACTGTTTACCATACAAAATTTCGGAATTATCAAACAATGTGAAAAATGGTGGCGTTTTGTAATTTAATTTAAAAATAGAAAACAAAAGCAAAAACCAAATAAGCCCTAAATAGGTTTATTTCCCCATAAGTTTCTAAAAGATACCAAGAAAATATAGAAAATAAGTTATCAAAGTAATAGACAAAAGATTTGGAGATACCTCCATTTTCTGAAACATTTGTTTCGATAGATGCTGGGATTGGCTTGGAATCCATGGGGGCAAAACCTATGATTAGAAATCAGATAGTGAGTTACTATACAAGAATTTGAAAAAATAAAAGCATTCCAAAAGGCTGGCAACAAACAGAAGAAAATAGTTACCTTTCAACTGCAGAGGCTTCATTACAAAACCCAATATGGAAAAAGGAAGCATCAAAATTGCCTCACCCCAGAATGCAACACGCCAGATTAAATTGGCTTCCAACCTATACATTATTCGAAAATTTGAAGCTGACTCATTACAACACTCCACGATGTTCAGGGTATGGTACTCAGGTACTGTTGCCATACAAAAGAGCCTTCTTATGTAATAATAAATGAGCTGAGCATGATCATTAAGCTTGTAAGAAGTTTATATAAAGGAAATTAATAGCTTGCGGATATAAAACAACACCATGTGGTGAATTGAGAGATATGTTGTTGTCCTAAAAGGGCTTGGATCTTTGAAAGTTGGTTTCATAGAACATTGTTTTCATAAAGCAAATCGCTGCGGAAGTTTCCTTAGGGACGTGATTCCCTTTGGCAACCCATACTTCTCACCTCATTCCTTGGAAATCTATCTCCCTAGATAAATTTGCTATTTTTGCTATCTTTGAAGGCGGGTAGTGGAATTCATGTTATTTTTGGGTAATGGATTTCATGCAATTTTTTGGTAGGACCATTGGGTAGGAGAGTGATCTATTAGTTTGGCTCTCCTACATCATTCTGTCCTTCTTCCTTACACAATTAGTTTCAGTAGTATTCAAGAATCTACTCTGTAGAAAAAATAAGAATGGAGAGAGAGGCCTTCTGTACATGTGATATTGTGAGTGAAGGGAGAGACCCTTAGTGAAGGGGAAACCCTTGGGAGATTTCTATTCCCATCTCTTGTTCAATTTTCAGCATTACACTACTTTTCTTTTGATTTTATCTTTCATTCAATTCAATTTCTTGTTTCCTAATAAAAAGTTCCAATGATTCTTGATACTGAATGTGTGTGTGTGTGTGTGTGTGACACAACACAATTAACAAACTCCATGAGTTCAAGACAAAAAGAAAATGATTAACACTGCTAGATTATACAAGTATGTAATCTTACAACTCCACCATAAACATATCCCAGAGCGGTTCCAGCTGGTATACACATGTAAAATGTAGCAAGCCATGCTGTTTTCTGTCATCAATAAAAACACTAAAGCTGAAACTTTGCATTCATAGATAAACAGTTTCAAGTTTCAACAAATTCTGAAGGGGAGTGAAGAAATAAGTAAACCTGTGCAACAGGGGCATTGTCATCTATGAATGGCGCTGCAAGACTTATGAAGGAAGCCTCACCTACACCAACTAGCCTGTGAAACAAATGCTGTAAGTCTTGACTTAAAATATAGCATGAGAAAATTATGAAAGCCTTGAAACGTTGAAAGCACTAAAATATTCCCTTACATTCGGCATATTGCAATAGACCAAAAATCAAAAGAACTGCCACATCCAGCTACCGCAAATGTCCAAACAGACAATCCAACACCAATAAGCCGGAATGGATTGTGACTGAAAACATGATAATGCATTAGATCACCATTCAATTCAAAGGGAAACATGGAAATTGCAAACAATTAATCTCATTCTAAACTACCTAGCCTTTCAGTAAAATATATGGTTCAAATTGTCAGTTTCCCATTGATGTGTTTTTCTAATATCACTTTGTAATAAAATATTATGCATTCATGCATAGTTAACATACTGAAAGATGACATCATTCATTTCCCTTCAATGTCTAGACTCTAGATTTTCAATATGAAAAATATTGGAAACACAGTTGCTCAAATAAACTCGTAATGTACGATAGTAAGGTTACATAACAAGTGACTTTCTATTTCCCTAAATATTAGATAAACCCTAGGAGAACAAATAATGTCAAACTATTAATAAAAAATAGAAATAACTGTCTAAGTGCAGCAACAGTTACTCATTTATAGAATTCTCACACCTCTATGATTACATTATCCACCGGAAGCAAGGACTAAGGATAAACCAAAATTTTCTACGGTATGAGATAGTTTTAGAACTATGATAGGAGAGAAAATGTGAGAAAGTGAAAGAAAAGTACAGAGAGAATCTATGGGTTCTGAAATATGTAATTGTTATTCTGAACGACTTCCATGAACATCTTAGTATTATACTAGCTGACCGTTAGCTATTCAATTATAACTGTATGGTACAGTTATATCCTGTCCTCCCGAATAGCACCTGTAAGATGAAGCCTTAAGATGTGTGTGATGTGGAATATTTAAGAGCAGGCTGCACAGATAATAATGTTCACTTAGTTCTATAGAATTAGCTCAAGAGGCTCAAGAGTTTCACCACACATTTAAGGATCTTCTTGTATTTTCACTTTGGTGGCTCGATCGACCTATTCAACATCATTATAGAGCCCTCAGCACTTAGCTAACATGAAATCATACACATGTAACATTTACACTACAACTATAAGCCTCTACTTCAAAAAAAAGCAAAAACAATTGATCATTTAATGGTTAATGCATAAATATGAACAGTGTCTGGAGCAATTCACCTTTTGGCAAGAGAAGCAAATATTGGAGAAGCAATTAAAAGTCCAACCATAAATGCAGATGATAGTACTCCATCTTGAAAATTGTTCAAGTTAAAATCCCCTCTGAAAAGTGAAAAACCATACTACCATAATAAGACTAATAATTTTATTTTATCAGTGAGAGATAGATAGTAAAAGAAAGGTGAAGAAAATAGAGCATACTGAATTCCAGTTCCGGCAGTACAAATACCAGAATCAGTGCAAGTAGCAAGACTTCCATTTACACCATTGCTCGCTATTGCTCCTCGATCCACATAGTTGACCAAATTTATCACACAAAATACTGCCAGAAGCCTGAAATCACACCATACTTATCCGTATTAGCTTTTCCTGCGCACAAGCACTTAGCCGTGTGCTACAATTCAAAACATGTAAATTGTTTATCAAAAAAAAAAAAAAAAAAAAAAAAAACTTCTAAACTGTGTTTGTAGTAGTGTTTCAAAATAGAAAGGAAATGAAAAACTAGGTTTGTGGAAAGAGAGAAATTGAAGCACCTTTTGGGCGTAAACCAAGAAGGATTGGGGGTTTGATCAGATTTGGATGCCATTATTGCACCTTCAATTCAAAGTGGAGTTGAAAATAGAAAAAAATGGTGGTTGTAGCTATTCTGTTGAAGTAAGTGTTGTAGCGTCACGTTACGGAAATCGTTCGAAAAGTCCACCGCTATACCTTAATTATACTTTTTGTTCTTATCTAGGGTTTTTACTTTTACATTGTCAATCAATTGGATTAGAAATTACCAAATCATGAAAATATTTGATTTTTATTAGATTTTTATCTTAGAAAGTTACATCTTGCATAATTTTTAATAATTAATAAGATAGAAAGTTTTGTTGTAAAAAATAGTGTAGAAAATTTTACACTATTGGTGTATACCAACTAAACTTTTGTCGCTCTTAAAAAAAAACTAAACTCTCATCATTTATGTACTATTAGTTGGGGTAAAAACTCTAGTTAATACATATAGATAGGTTTATTAAGTTTTGTCAAGATAGGTTTATTAAGTGGTAGAAGTTGTAAAAACCAACCTATTGAATAAATGAAATGTTAGAATTTGCTTCAAAAAAAATGCTAGAATCAATAAAAGTAAGAACGTAACGTTATTAAATTTTTGCTTTTAATGCTTTCTTTATTTGTTACTAACCAGGGGTGTATTGCTGTACTTTGCAGGGTGCAAATAACAAGTCCAATACTGTTGAAGAAGCCCGGCCCACTAGCGCGCCTTAAGCAACTAAAACGACAACCTCAGTTATCACTCTCACTTCTTCTCTCTAATTTGAATCGTGTTCTTTCCTTCTCTCTCTTCGTCTTCACAGAGCTCTGCGCTAGGTTTCCTTTGAAACCCAAAGAACTCACCTCCAATCTACAAACCAACACCACCGATGAAACGAGCGCACCTTCCTCTACAAAACCCCTCAAAGAACCACTTGATTTGATCAATCTTGATCAAACCCTAAATCTTCCCTTTGCTGATTTTGAAGCCCAGAAGATGGATCGAAGCTTAAAAGGTAAAGATCTCTTCTTTCTTTTGCCTTTCCTTGTTGATTTCGAATCGCAACAACAAACCCTAATTTGTTGTTGATTTTGTCTTGCATGAACACTTGCAAGCATCGAACTCCTCGAATCTTCACCACTTTGAAGATTCTTACTAAACCGAGGATACAAACAGTAAACTCTTCACTCTCTTGCTTTCTCTCTTTCCTTACTCTTTTCTTATTGTGTTGAATAAACCCTAATCTGGTTTATCCCTTTCTTGTGAGGTCTCTCTCACACACACCAAGAACTTGAAGGAGCTTAGAAGAAAAATCGAACTCGAGGAGGAAGGAAAAGCAAAACCGACCACAATGTAAAATTTTAATTGCAATTCTATTAATTCTGTAAAACTGATTGTATGTACAAATATTTACACTTGTATGAATATATATACACAATGATAGGCACTTTTAGAAAACGGACATGTTGGTTAAAGGTAGTTAGTTAGTTACTAACAGCCTTTAACCAAATAAACCGTTAGGTTTCTTTAGGTCACAACACTATTTAAATTCTGTTGTGTGAATGTGGCTGAGATGATTGTAACGGCTATAATTTTTTAAGCCTTATTAAGAGTATTTTAGAACTTAGGGTTGATGGATTAGGAATTCCAACAAACGTGAGGTGCAAAATATGAAATTAGGACATAAATGAAAGAGCCAAAACAAAATTTACATACAATTGTTCATATTCATAGTCATAATCCACATAAAACGAAATAGAAAGAAGTTATAATCCAAAGACTTTAAAATAGAAAACAAAATCCAACGCTAATCAAAACTAGGAGCTGTCAGTGTATGAACATGAATGATTCTATCAACATCACCAAAAGGACTGTGGTGGGATCTCAATAAATTCTGGTTAAGCTGGCTGTTGGGTCTTGTTTTTAGAATGTGTTTAGTGTGTGTTTATGTTTGTTATTAGAGTGGCAAAGCGGGTTACCCGCCCGCATTATTTGGCCCACATCGGCGCTTTTATGGGTTGGGCTAAAAAGCCCGGGGTGAAATTCGGGCTCAACCTTTGCGGCCCAAGTCCGGTCCTTTGCGGGCTACGGGCTTTTTGGGCTAGCTCACATTATACGCAAAAAATAATTAAAATATGTTTTTTTGAATACAAATATATTTAAGTTTAATGTCACTGTGTAGAAAAAGCTCAATGCACTTTGTGTGTCAAAAAGAAAGTTTAATGCAACAGTAGCATCTAACAAATGAAGAAGAAAATTTAACCGAAAGACTAATGTGATCAGTAGCATCTCTCATGGTCTGGAAGTTGATGATTTTTCTTGCCTGATATTTTTAGTCATGTTATGGTATTTCCACACTTTGAGTATCAGACCCATGTGATCATATTTTATAAATCCTATTCTACTTCAAAGTTTGCATATGCAGATTATGCTGACTATCTTTGTCATGATTCATGACTTTTGATATAATAATAACAATATGAAAATGCTCATGCAATGTGACGGGTTAGAAGGATGATGATAAAATTGGATAGGTAGAGAAAGTTCACTAATAGCTGTGAAAATGCTTTGGCAGTAGCGCTTGTGTGTGGCACAAGGATAATCAATACCTAGAGCCTAAAACATCAAAAATATAATAACACCTAAAAAATTTCTAATTTCTACCATAGCATTTAAAAAAATCAAGCAATGCGTGTAATAGTCTAAGGAGTATACATCGTATCTTTGTCTCTATTATTTGTAACTTGCAAGCTCATGGCTACCAGTGGCCGTCTGACAGGCTAGCCCGGTCGAGGCTCGGGCTTTTATGAGTTGGGCTAAAAGCCGGATATAAAACAGGCTCAATTTGATCGGCCCAAGCCCTATGATTTTTCGGGCTAGCTGACCCAGGCAAGCGGGCTGACCCATTTTGCGGCTCTATTTGTTATTGTAGCTGTGTTGGTGTTTGTTGTTTGTTTTGTGGGATTGTTTAAGGTAGTGCTTTAATTTCTGGATTTAGTTAGTTCGGATTTTGCATCTTAGACTTAGGTTCTTGCTCATATGCTTCATTGTTGTATCTAAGAGTTCAGCGTTACACGAGTGTGTATCCTCCTCAAGGATATGTGGTGTTGTCTGTAAGTGTTTGTTTACACTATGTTGTAATGTTGTGGCCTTTTTGCGCGTTATATGCAATATTACGCATTTGGACAAAAAAGGTATTTTACAAATACCACCATGAAATTGAGCCCATCCCCATAAGTAAATAGTGTATTTTTACCCAAATTCATTTGTAGGTTCTCATCACGACCAAATCATTTAATATTTTTTTAGATCACTGCTTGTGGAGACAAAATGGTGTTTTATTTGTGATGTTGATAGAAACCGCCAACAAGGAAGAATTACACACAACTGAATTATGTTTATTGATGATAGATTCGGAAAATACAAGCCAATTCACACAATATTCACAATAGCAAACCCCTAGAGAACATCCGAGAGTCTCTAGTCTCTCCCTAAACCCAAACCACTTTACAAATGACAAGATAAGCGTCCCTAGGACGGTTTGCAATACTTAATACCATCCATAACTGTCAATTAACTATTTTTATTTAATAATAAACATAAATAAAACACACCAACAGACTAATAAGTGATAACTGCCAATAACTGTCATTATCGCACCTTCAATTCAAAGTGGAGTTGAAAATAGAAAAAAAAATGGTGGTTGTAGCTATTCTGTTGAAGTAAGTGTTGTAGCGTCACGTTACGGAAATCGTTCGAAAAGTCCACCGCTATACCTTAATTATAACGTTGCGTCGTGTTAATGTGAAATTATACTTTTTGTTCTTATCTAGGGTTTTTACTTTTTACATTGTCAATCAATTAGATTAGAAATTACCAAATCATGAAAATATTTGATTTTTATTACATTTTTATCTTAGAAAGTTACATCTTGCATAATTTATTAATAATTAATAAGATAGAAAGTTTTGTAGTAAAAAAAATAGTGTAGAAAGTTACATCTTGTCATTTATGTACTATTAGTGCATTTACCGGTGCATTGCATGGGGTAAAAACTCTAGTTAATACATATAGGTTGGTTTATTAAGTTTTGTCAAGATAGGTTTATTAAGTTGTAGAAGTTGTAAAAACCAACCTATTGAATAAATGAAATGTTAGAATTTGCATAAAAAAAAATGCTAGAATCAATAAAAGTAAGAACGTAAGGTGCAAAATAGGAAATTAGGACATAAATGAAAGGGCCAAAACAAAATTTTACATACAATTGTTCATATTCATAGTCATAATCCACATAAAACGAAATAGAAAGAAGCGTTAGCGGCCAGATTTTTTCTAGGCGCAAGCGAAAATTTCCGCCAATTGACATATGACATAATATATAAATAATCATAAAGTGTGCTAAATAGGAGAGATGAAATATAACCTGTCAATAGAGTGCTAAATAAAATTAGGAGGTAAATGCCCTTTCCGAGACTTCTTTCGGGTGAATGTTCGCATAATATCAACATCTTGAAGTGACTTGAATATCTCCCTTTCGGTGTAACATATTATCAAGTCATTGAACCACTCATCGTTGATCTTGTTGCGTAATTTAGACTTGATAATCTTCATTCTTTGAAAAAGCTCTTTCAACGGATCTTTATCGACAAACCAAGAATAAAGCAAAGCCAACTCAATGAGTTTGTAGACCAATGGAAATACCAAATGTTTCGAGTTTGAACCATCTTCATAGCCAAACTTTCAAGACATGAGAAGCAATTCAACACATTGTTACTTCCTTCACTAAACCGGTGATCCATCTCCACACACCAGTGGCGGAACTTGAATGAATTATTAGGGGGAGCCAAAAGTAATCAAATAATATAATAGAAATATTAAATTTACAAACAAAATTAGTTTTATGAAAATCATATTTTAATTGGACAATAAATACTCAATTTTTTGACAAAATATAGTGCCTTGGTTAATAAATTAAAAAATTTGTGTTTTTCAAAAAGGTAACTTTGATTTTTTTAATCATAAATACGATTGAATTTATTTTATACTATGAAAATATATATTGTCACCAAAAATAAATGCAAAACAATTAACAAATATTGTAAAAAACATTTTGATTGCAACACACATACATCCCACCTCATCTTTACTATCTTGAAAAATAATAAAGCGAAGCATTGCAAAATTTAAGAAAGTTTGAGGTTCGAACTTCGCACTCGAATACAACACAAATACAAAACAATGAACATCTTCTACCATGCGGTGAACCATTTGTTGTGAAACATCTTGCAAACGAGATATATATTATATATCCTTAATAGAGAAAATCAGCTATTAGGTTGGGGGCTTTACAAACAAAGTAGAAGTTGAGCCCGGGCGCGTCGCCCGGGCTAGCTGGGCCCTAAAATCGCCCCTGGAAAGAAGTTATAATCCAAAGACTTTAAAATAGAAAACATAATCCAACGCTAATCAAAACTAGGAGCTGCCAGTGTATGAACATGAATGATTCTATCAACATCACCAAGAAGACTGTGGTGGGATCTCAATAAATTCTGCTTAAGCTGGCTGCTGGGTCTTGTTTTTAAAATGTGTTTAGTGTGTGTTTATGTTTGTTATTGTACCTGTGTTGGTGTTTGTTGTTTGTTTTGTGGGATTGTTTAAGGTAGTGCTTTAATTTCTGGATTTAGTTAGTTCAGTTTTGGATCTTAGACTTAGGTTGCTGCTCATATGCTTCATTGTTGTATCTAAGAGTTCAGCGTTACCTGAGTGTGTATCCTCCTCAAGGATATGTGGTGTTGTCCTGTAAGTGTTTGTTTACACTATGTTGTAATGTTGTGGCCTTTGCGCGTTATACGCAATATTACGCATTTGGACAAAAAAAAAAGGTATTTGACAAATACCACCATGAAATTGAGCCCATCCCCATCAGTAAATAGTGTATTTTTACCCAAATTCATTTGTTGTCACGACCAAATCATTTAATATTTTTTTAGATCACTGCTTGTGGAGACAAAATGGTGTTTTATTTGTGATGCTTGCTTAGGTTACTGACACAAACAAATCATTTAATAATTTTAAGAAACATGTTTTGTTTCAATATGCTAAATTAAAAAAAAAAAAAAAAAAAAAAAAAAAAAAAAAAAAAAAAAAACTTTACATATTCTTTATAGCTGAGTAAGCAGCAACATGGATATCATAGCATTCACCATCCCATGAAAAGTCATGCACCATTGCTTCCATTATTCTTTGTTTCCACTTGGATGGGTTACTCCTCTACAATCACATCAAAGTGAATAATTCATTAATTAATAATGAATCATAACATAACCACATGGATGAGTTCTCTCAAACATAGAGTAAAACTTGAACAAGAAAAATCACCAGAAAAACTACATACAATTTCATCAATTGCAAGGCCAAGTGACATGTTTCCAAAGGTAGTGTTGATAATCTTTGAGTACTTTGTTGCCTCCTGGTCGTGATTTACCAATGTCCTATCAAAATGATTAAGTGTCATGCAGTTATTATGGGGAAAAAAATACTATTCTGTTACAGTATATAAGCAAAAACTGGTCAACGAAAGTTGATGTATCTGGTCTATTAGTTGATGTATATTTTTGGGACTACCTACCTGTTTGTGTGAGCATTGGAGTTAACTGCTATTGGAGCTGCTCCATACCTTAAAGCTATGAGCTACACATTTAATTTATAAAAATTGTATGATTCAGTTTACATATCACACAACACCTTGAAAATTTCAAATCCAAAACTAAATTTGTTTGCATTAATGTTATTGAATACTACTAAAGGGGATGGGGATGGACTTACTGGGGTTTCATCGGTGGGATCCGTAAAAGATTGACACAAGATAATGTCAGATCCTGCGAATAATAAATGAGATAGAGCTTCATCATATGCAAGCACAAATTTAAGATTATCATCCTCATCCTGCAGATTTTGAATGAAATGGAAGATTGTTAATGTGTGTGCGTGCGCACAATCAGTTGCATGGTATTTAAAAAAAACTGAAAATGAAGACAGTGTAGGGGCAACCTTGAATTCCTTCTGAAGTGATTCTAGTGCCTGATTCAAGACTGGTCTTTCACTGGTCCCCATAAATATAAACTGCAAAGAACTGAGAATTATCCAAAACTGGTTCTAAACAGGAAATCCTCTGGAATAAGAATTTTCCATGACTACGTTCATATACAAGGTCTATTTATATGTGGCCTTTTGTTACATTTTTTCTTCATTTATAAAACATGAGTAGGGTTGTTCAAATGAACTGCTGAACTGAACGGAACTATTACAAACTAAACTTTTAATGTGATTCAGAATCGAAAAGAGGAAGTTTGGAGCACATATGCATACGACTTGTTTGGAGCATCTTTTCGGTATTAGTAAATGAGGAAGTTTTATAAGCAATGCAAATATAAGTTCTGTAGAGGTGGAAGCAACCTGGACGTCATGCTGCTTCGCGTTCAAAACAATATTCTTCATCTTTTTCTCATCAACATCAGCTCCTTCTGAAAAAATACATCCAACCTGGATTGCGTATAAAGGAAATAAAATAGACCATTAAATTTCTCCTCTTATACATTTGTCATGTACAAAAGTAAGTAAGGCATAAAAAGCGAAATAAGGGGCGAGCAGCTTACAAGAATAGTAGAAGAATGTTCAGATAACCCCAGCTGCTGCAGCAATGCATTTTTGCAAGCAGCTTTTCCATTCATATTTTCAGTATTGAAAGTTTGTGGAAGAAAATAGTCTGTTGAAGGATCCCATGTTGATTTGTCTAATCCATAAGAAGCAATGACCAACTTGTCCCTGCAACCAATATAAATCAGAGAGAAAAAGGCTTATTATAAAACCATGTTATACTAAAAAGTATAACATTTAAACAACATTTGAAAAATGTTACAACAGCATACTTACCAATGAACATTTAAAGTGTGTTCCAGTTCATGACTCTGAATACGAACAATTACGCTCTTTGGTTGGATCGATGACATTATTATAACTCTATTTGAATAGACAACTCCCCCCTGCAAATTTTACGGAAAACTCAATATTGTATAGTTATAAGTAAATATATAGTCTCGGAAAAATAAAGCCCCGGTGACTTTTTCGATACCACCTTGCAATTTTTATAGAGATTAAAAGTGGGTGGAAAATAAAGAATACCTTTAAAATATTGACAAGTTGTGTGTTAGAGTTGTCTTGCAGACGGTCAGGCGATGAAGGCTTAAAGGATCAAGCCCACATAAGGCCAATTTATCTGGTTGCTCAATACCCTAAAACATATATGGAAAAGATAACTCAGCAAAAAACTTAGTGTAATTTTCCAAATGGAAATTCCAGTTGGCAGAAATATCAAGATTGAGAAACGCGATGCGAAACGTATATCCAACAGGGAAACATATGTAACTAACCTGTGAACTGAAGCCATGGCATGTCAGTAATATTCTGGTTCCTCCAAGTCCCTAAACAAAATAAGTGATTCAGAATGCTTAATGTTTAAATTGCTGTACCGCACTACCGCCTTCTATCTCCAAACCGTTCCTCTCAGTAGCAGAGACTTTCATACCAATTGAAAAGATTTAGAAACTAAAATTATTAAAGTTAAGAACAGACACCTTGTTGACAAATATATCCCAGAAAAGGGGACCAACAATGGCAGTCTCCCAGTTATGTAGATGCAATACATCCGGCTTCTTCCCACATTTTACTATGTAATCCAGCGGCCTTACGACAAAAATAAGAGAACCTGGCAGCAGAAGAAGGAATCACATCAAGATTATTGACAATTCTGTACGCCATAATAACCAAAAAAATCTTAATTTGATCAGATTTTCTCTCTTACCATAATAAGAGTTAGAAAGTAGATAAACCAATTATTACAGATGAGATTTCATTTACCTTTCAAAATCATCTGGGTAACCATATATCATATCTCGGTTGAAAAAGGATGAATAGTTCAAAGGTTCGATCAATGTGACTCCAATGCCGCAAACCACACTGCCATACACTAAGGGTAAGTATAAAAGAAAGCAGTATCAGTAGATTTTAAACAAGAAACAAGATATGATATTTTATTTCTAATCTATTTCATTAATTTTTTTGTCACGAGCAGTGTGGAATAACTCACGATCATTCTATATGCAAATTTATGGTAATCAAATACAGACAAAGCCAAACTAACCCAGTCCAAATTCTGTTTCCATGTAGTTGACCATTAAAATAGGAGTAAGCCTCTACATTGACTTCATACAACCCTTGCACTTCATCTAGGTTTAAACATGCATACCTACATGGAAGTTAGATGCAACAAAATTAAGGATTATACATTTCAGGGAACTATTGGACTAATACGGAAATAGAATATACATTCATAAAAATCACAAAATAGATTAATAAGTCTCATGCTCATTTTGGTTTAGAATTAACTGTAAGAGAAGCAAGGAAAAATATAAAAAGGACGTAAATTTCTTGATTACTTGGGCAATATAACTTCCACCAGGTGGCCCTTTCTTTGAAGTGCACGAGATAAGCCGGTTACATATGATGCTATAGATCCTCTAGGGACCAGTGGTGCCATTTCTGTGCAAATATGAATAATATGAAAACCATTCCTGAATGAAGTTGATACAGAGAAGAGCAATCAGATTTTGAAAAATCAATCCAAGAAAGGAAAATTGTGTTGAAAAAATTAACATAGTAACACAACATAGGTTCAAGCAATAGTTGTGAGGTTTAAATGTGAATAAATTAAAATGATCAACTGCAGGCAGGATTTACTTTTTGCTTTGATCTGAAAAGTGACGAAGTTCTCCAAGAAGTTCAGAATCTCTTTTATGTGATAAGACATTAAAAGCATCAGCCACACTCACTTTGTGGTTTACCACCAAACCGTAATTCAGATGCCTCTCCAGGGCCAATCATGTTGCTAAGGACCATTGAGTCTATTCAAGCAGCAATACTGAACAAATTGATAGCTTATCTGGTTGGCAAAATACAAACAGAAACATATAATTAACCATCCTAGTCATGAAGTGCAGAGTTCTATATATAATAAGAAAAATCGCATATAGAAGGTAACGCGGAAGCTGCTACGATGCAATCAACTTTACCAGCACTCTCCTGCTTTTCTGCTTCTAATTTCTTTATCTTATTGAGTAGAGACTGATTTTCTCCCTTGGTTTTATTAAGTTCGTCAATGGCAACAAGGCGTTGATTGTTTAAGTATAGTATGTCTGTATGCAATAAGAAAAAAAACACCAGAAATTACTAAACATTCTTCTTCAAATTACAAGACTGAGGTGAAAGAACTAACTCTGCTGAGATTCTCTGAACAATTGCCAAATATTATCATGTTTCACATTCTCTTCATTATCATCAGATATGAACTAAAACCAAAAAGGAAGAAGAAATAAACCAATAAGAAGGCAGTGAAATTCTTAAGAAATAAGGATAGAAATTAGAAAAAGGGGAATGTAAATAACATAACATTTATTTTCTGGTTACAAATATTATATTTGAAACAAAAGCAACATACCTGAGACATGTCCTCATTTTTAGCACCCTCTAACCTAAGATACAAATTCCCAAATTAATTGCCAACTAGCTTCCTTTGTAAACTACGCTAGCTAATATATATACAATTAAGAAAGAGAGAAAGATAATGTTAGAAGAAAAAGGTTACCTTTGTTCATGTAAGCCATTGATATCTCTATTATTATTCCTGAAAATAAATTATATAAGAAATGAAACAAGAAATAGGCTTAAGTCAAGTTAAATTAGCTTCGAAATCTAACCTCCTCAAACAAGAAAGAGGAGGAAGTTGAAATGGTTTTGAGATAGAAGGAAGTGGAAGACGAAGAGAGGAAGGAATCCCCCCCATTCCTAATCCCATGGACATCATGGATGATGAGTTGAAGAAGAAGAAGAATGTAGCCATATTTTTCAGCTATGTCATGCTGCTTCTGGAACTGTACTTACTGTAAAGTGATGATTAAATCATGTTTCATCCATTCCAAAATGATGATCAATCAATGTTTTGTTTCGAAGCCATAAAGGTAAGACAAGTTGGCCAATTGACAACACGTGTCCAATCAAGTGTTGTTGAGTTTTTCAAGCGAGGCGGGGGATATCTAATCTCGTGATCAAATCACATGTTTACCTTTGTCCCTTTGCTTTGTTACTTTTTTTTTTTACAATTGTTGGCTACTATTATTACTGATAGAGAGTTTCAACACTTTTAACGAAGACAAATCTTCGTTTGTGACGTGCTTACGATCAATTTTCACATTGGTCAACATGAATTACCCGTTGCGAGAATCGAACCTAAGAATACTGGGTTGAGCTAGGAATGTCAACGGGGGCAGGGCAGGCACGAGTAGTAGTTACCTGCCCTGTCGAACATAAATGCTACATGTGCCCACTCTGTATCTCCGCGGGTACCTGCCTAGCAGATTTTTCACAGGTATTGTCTCCTCACGGGTACCCGCGTATACCCATAGATGATTTTAGGCTAAATAGCACTTTTGGCCATTTGTTTTTGACAAAAGTTTCATTTTTAAATGCGTTTATTTTTTTTTTTTCTCATTTTGGTCGGTTTTGTTCTTTATTTTGAAGGTTTTTTTAACTTAGATTCAATATTTTGGTTCCATTGAATTCCTTGCGAAATTTTATTCAAGTTAAATCTGATTTCATTCAATTTGGTAGTGTATTGCATGAGTTATTCAAAAAACAAGAAATCGAAAAAACCTTGGTGTGCTTGAAGACCTTCATAGTGTTTTTCACTTTTTTTTTGTTTAAAATGACAACCGATTGAACGAGGAACTGACCAACAGTTGGTTTAATCCCATTTGGCCGGCAATCTAGTTAAACCACCTAGAACCAAATTGGACCAAATTGAACCATCAATTAACCTGAGTTGAACCACACTTAAAAATAAACGGAGTTGAATCGCCTAAAAGTATTTTTTGACTTTTTTATTTACTTTTTCTTCAAAAGTTAATATTTTTTGTTTTTTATTTATTTATTAATCATCTAATTCAACCATAACTAAACCAGGTGAATCAAGAACCGTGACATTAAGGTCTCACTGGTTCAATCTTCAGTTCGATTATAAAAACATTGCATTTTACACTTCAGTAATGCAACACTAGATTCATCAATCAAATTTTAGGATGGGAGAGTAAAATCCTAATCTAAAGCAAAATTACTAGTAAGCTTTGAATCTACTATCTCTCAAATACAAGTCTAAGTCCATCAAAAAAGACGAGTAATAACTTGAGCCAACAATCTGATGAGTACATGTTCTCTCATACTCAACTAGGTCAATTCCTTAAAATTTAAATACGACACATTTCAGGTGCTACAAAAATTTGTCCGCCTAAATAGTTTTTTTAATAACAACCATATGACAGTTTTTAGTTTTATTTGAATTCTCCACGTTAACCCAACCATGTTTTAAATTTGTCTATCTAATTTAAAAGATTCGCCCAAATCCATCGTATTAACACCCGCCTGTAACAATAAAAAAATTGTAATTATTAATTGTATGATTAGTATACAAAATATAATACAACTAGCTTGACAAAACATCACTTCCTTTTACAAGTCAAACCAACAAGCGGGAATAAAATAAATCACCATTGGATTGAATTGACGAATGCAGAGCTCATAATCAAACAATTTACTTTGCATTTGAACCCATGACATGACATGAAATTAGAAGCTAGGGTGGGTATGTGATGTTGCTACTCTCCAAGCTTACGCTTCTTTGCCTTGGCCTCTCTTCGTCTCCGCTCTCTTTCTTCTTCCTCTTGTTGCTTCCTATATTCCTCCTCATCCTCCCTTCTAGCAATTTTTTCACTGCATACAGCACACAAAATCATCAGCACTCCATAATATTTTGTGGTTAATGCAATTTACATATATAGCTAATGAATTGTTAGATTTAGTTAATACTCATTTATTTGATGTCACAACTTATTAATCATCTACCAGACTTTATTAATTACAAATTTTAACGTGATTAAACATAAGTTTGTGTTTAAATGTTGAACACAAAATCAGGGTTAATAGGGTTCAAATTCGGGGTTAATAAAATTCAGTTGATAATTAATGAACTATGGCACCTATAATCATAGACCATATAGCACTTCATTAACCACAAATGTAAGCTGCGTTAAGCATTCGAAATTTTGTCAAATTTAGGTGTCTCAAATTGGTGCTTACATAACATTTCTCTTTTTGTCTGCCCAATAGATTACAGAATTGGCAATGCAAACAAACGACAGCCAGATAAAAGTAGAAGTTGGTTTCTATTTATATTTCCTATTTTAACGTGTTTATTTCTTTTAGTGTATCAAAACTTTATGTAGAAACCGTGAAAATGACTAATTAACGTTTTCACTATTTTCTATACAAATCTTTTAACATAAAAAAAAGAAAGTAACAATTTGATACGTTAACTACATCTACCTTTTCGTTTTGGCTTAAACATGTTTTTAGTCCCCCAAGATATGGTAATTTTTGCTTTTGATTCCAAACAAAAAAATATCACCTCATTTTGGTCCTTCCTTTCATAAAAGCGACAAGTTTGGTCCTTACAATACATGTAATAGCTAACGTCACTCGTCAGCCAAAGAGATGCGTAAAGCTACTGAATCTTGGTTTTAGAAATCCTTGCATGCAACCATCCAAGCACGTGTAATCTACAGCTCACATTTAGTAACTTTCACCTAGTTTTCTACCTAACAGAATTACCTAAGTTGACACATTTTCAGAGTGAAGGACCAAAATGAGATGAAAATTGGGGTGGGGTGATATACTTGTTAGGATTAGAATGGCTCTTCAAAAAATGAATACAGGGCAACAGAAAAAAAAGGTGTTACTTAATCCAATGACACGCTATATCGGTTATGCTGCTATAACCATACTTTGACACACTTTATCGGTTATGCAGCTATAAGCATACTTACACAGTAGAAACCTTTGTAGCGCCGACACTTCCGATTTAAGACACATCCGGTGTCCGACATGTATCGTGTCAAACACCGACACTTCAATTAATTGTATTTTCAAATTAAAACTGATGTTTGTGTTGTGTCAAGTGTCTTTGTCTGTGTCGGTGCTTCATAGCTAGAAAGTTCAGTGAATGCCCGTTTTCAGAAATAATTAAGAAGCAAAACTATGATTGAATATCATGGTTTAAGGTTAGAGAAACAAACCTCCTCTTTTCCTCCATTAAGATTTCATCAAAGCCTGCCTCCATGTTATAATCGTCATCATCATCGGCAAACTTGTTGGGGTTGTATCTGCAAACAATCCAGCAAAGTGATTATCAAGTATTATAAACTATAACAAGAGGATATTAAATGAATAAAAACAAGCCACCCTTTAAAATAATTCAATTATCTACATGAAAATCAAGACCAACCAGGGGGGGAAAATGAACATAGCATAAGAAATGAAGATTATCTACGTATACAGAAAACTTAAAGCTTACCTAAACATGGTTCTGATCACGCTTCTGTAATCCTCCCCATCCTCATCAGGGTGTCGTTTCACAACTTTTTTCCTGGGGCGCTGATCATGCAAATCAGAACGCTTAGGAATTTGTTTAAGTGGCGGCTTATTTGTCTGTGGCAGCCTATTAATCTGTCAAACAGTTGAACATATTCGTTATTAGATGTGACACAGTTGTGAGTTTTTCAGTTGGGTGGCTCCTTAACATTTACGTATATGTGCATATGTACATAACATCATACCTGAGATTTTGATGGTGCCACTGGTTGTTTTGGTAACATTTTGTGTTTATAGTGTTCTCGTATATCTTTTCTTTGATCCACACTCCGCTCGGTGCATCTTTTCTTTGTTCCACACTCTGCTTTGGAACAGACGATGAAACCTTTGAAGGAAGTGGCTTCTTCACACCATTCGCATGATTTTTCATGCCAGGTGTGAATGATTTATTACCCATGGTATTAACAGGCATCTTTGAAGGCGGAGGCCCCACCGGCCGGCCTGGTCCATTCCCACTGTTGCTACCAAGCTGCTTTCTAGAATCTACTGATGCCTTACTGGTCTGACTGGTAGAACTTAACTTATAACTGGGTCCTGATTTAGGAGCTAAATGACTAGCCCGGGCAACAAATCTTCCGTCCACACCACTACCACGAACAGGCTTGCCACCATTGCTCAAAGGTTGTTTACTCTTTCCAGCGCTCTGTCCCTCTTTAACATCAGTAAAAACACTGCATAAGTTTCCTTGATTACAGTAAAAGATGTTCAAATTTCAAACACCCACAATGAAACACCATGCAAACACATCGAAGTAACAACATACCAGAATTGCGTACAGATGTATTCCGAGATGGGGGTTCTTTTGATGGAGCAGGAAGCTCCGCATCATCAGACAAAAGAAATGAGTAATCTCTAGTAACCTTAAGCTTCTCAGCTTTAACTAGTTTCTGCTTGAACACAACCGTTAGTCATATTAGAAGATGATGACTAGAGTTTTTTTTTACAAAAGAAACTTTATACAACAGCTGTAATACCTCGCTGACTTTGGGTGGCTGAGTATGAGCTGAAGTCTTCAATACTCCATTTGATGTTTTATTCGTATTTTTGTTCTGCAGACAGGATTACTATAAGAAAGATGCACAAGTACTAAAAGGCAAAAAAGATATTAAAGCAATGGGAAAAGCACATTCCTAGTAATGGGCGAATGGCACTGAGCAAAAATAGGCAACTACAATTAGAAGAATCCTATACAAACATACAAGAAACATTGCCAGAATATCAGGAGATATTTAATATCTTAGTTCTTCACATTCAGAAACAGAGATCAAATATCAGACCAGTCACACAATTCATGAATTGCTCTCAAGGGAGTTTCGGATAGGAAGTCAAGCTGAAGGAACTACATATGAAAGTAAAAAAATAAACACAAATACATAATGAAAAGTAATAAAATTTAAAACATAATACATGAGAGGTCATTTTAGCATTGTTCAATCCATATAACAGTCCCCAATTAATGGGAAAGGTGTGGTGGTGGTGGTTGTTATTCATAAGTTAAATTTTATGATTCTTTAGGGAGAGGAACAGGCACAAATAGCCGTGAGACCTTAATACAATTAGTTAAGCACACATGAGATCACATTAAAAAAAATCTGCAGTATAAAATTTATTATAACAACTCAAAATATCGATTTATAATATCATACAAGACTTCACAAAACAAAACAAAATCAAGAGAAATGTAGACTGATAATATCAAAGGACTTCACAGAACAATATTCAAAAGAAATGCGAAAAAAAAAAGGTAACGGAATACATACAATGTGAGGTGGGTTAGACTTAGAAAGCCTAGACACCAAATGTTGGTTTTCTAACAATGACTTGCTCTCTTGGATTACTCTCTGTGCAATAACCGGTTGAGAAGGGCCAAAAAAGGATCCATAACTGCAGTGACAGATGAAGACTTAAGACAAATATTCTAAAAATATTCCTTTTGACATATGTCTCATCTTGTCCATATATGCATCCACAAACCATCTTGATGTACGAGCATAAAGCATGCATAATTATTAGTCACAAAAGCAAGGAGGCTAAGATAATCAAAATTGTAGCCTCAAATTTTCAATTACAGTAAGTTACAGACGGGAAATAACGGATATCTGAAAACCAAACAAGAATGTCTAAAACCAAGCGTAAAGCTTTGAAAATAAGAATCTCAGTTAAAACTAAAAACAAATGGAGGTCAAATAAAGCAGAGTACATATATACAGATAATCAGATATAGAGAAACCCACAAACTTGTCAGAAAAGAAGCTTCCAAAAGTGAAGTAAATAATAAAATGAGTTTATATTCCCGAAACAACCAACATCATTCAAATTGCCACGAAAACAATCAACCTTGCCACAAAAACAATCAACCTTGTCAAATCACTGAGACTTTTTTTTGGTGGATTTTATGTGTAAAATCACTAACACTATCCTACTTGCTAACAAGACTAAAATAAAAGTGCCCTCTTAAACCAGATCCCTAATCAACATAGGACAATTTTTTGGACTTGAGTCTCCTCAAGATCCTAATTTTTAATGCACTTGCCATATAATATGATTACATACGTAGTTAAAAGATAATTGTATGACTCACTTATCGAGAGGAACATGCTTCTTTCTACCACCAGAATCTGCAAGGGAAGTACTATTCTCCGTCTTCATCTTCTTTCTGATAGATTCTTTCAACTTCTTCCTCAACTCGAGGTATTCCAGTTCTTCCTTAGTTGGCTTCCGAGGTTCTTCCTCCTCCTCGTATTCCTCCCCTTCCTCATCTTCATATTCATCCCCTTCCTCCAGTTGTTCATCCTCATAATCATCGTACTCATCAAGTTCCTGCTGATTCAATTAAGAAATAAAACACCAAAAAACAAACAAAAAACCATAATGGGAATCTCAAACCTTAAAGTTGAGAACACTTACATGTCTATCATAGCCCCGCATTGCAGTTTCATGCATAATTAGAAAATCAAATCAACTGTCACAAGATAATTAGGAATCAAATCAGAAGGCTGATTGATGAAAGACCTGCTCTGTTGGTACCAATACAGTCATACACATAGCAAAATGCAATCAAAATTAGGTTCAAAACAAGATTTCTCAGCCACTGTTACTGACAGTGTTAGAATAAAGAGACAAATGGGGGGAAATAATACCCCCAGCAACAAAAAAAAATGGATTTTTTTGTAAGAAATACTAAAATTAGGGTTCCAGGAACTAAACTCGATTGATCCCCAAATTGCCACACACCCGGACGATCGGCGTAGGGAATTGAAAACTCGTGTAGCTAAAAAGAATGAATAACAACAATTGATGTAATCGACGGCAACCGCATCAAGTGAGAAATTGGAAGAAAAATATAAAAAACGAAGGAAGGAATAAGATAAAAAGCGAAACGGATAAGCATAAATTAGAATGATTTGATGAACGAATGGTGTGATTGGTGCAGGGGAAGGAATTGAAAAATGGAAATTGCGGAAGAGAATGAAAAGATGTAAAGAAGGGGACGTACCTTGATGTGTGAAGTAAGCAGCGCTTGAATCGTCGATTAGGGTAGAAAGAAAAGGGGGAAGAAATGGGTGGGGATGGTCTTTTTATTTTGATTGTTCCAGAAATTTCCACCCCCACCCCCACCCCACTCCCAGAGGAGTCCCATCTTGAATCCGACAAAAGCATAAAGGGTCATATAAGTGTGTTTGGGCCTGTACACCTTGGCCCGCCCATAAAACAATAAGATTCCCACAAAATTGTGTATAATACAAACCAATCTTTTCCCACTCTCCTTCTTACTCACCCCCCCCTATTTTCTTAAAAAATACTCTCTCACTTCTCTCTCGCGCGCCTCACTCTCTCACTACCTCTCTCTCACGTTTTCACACACTCCCTCCTCTCTCTCATTCTAGTTTCTGCAACTGCATATTTTTTTGGTTATGTATGTTTCGACACTTAAGTACCGAACCGTTTAAAAAAATTGAAAAGTCTGTTACTAAGGTACTAAACCTGTACTGCACCTTAGTACTAGCCTCAGCCCCATCCCCAGCAATGACCTCGTGGGCTATGGCCTACTACTTCCATCCGTAAAAGGAAGATGGATTAACTGGTCGGCCCCATCCACATCCCTATGGACCAAGTACATGAGGCACATGAGGAGCAACAATATGTTGATATTGTTGCTTATCTTGAGCACCTCGCAACTACATCTATTGATGTTGTTGGTATATCGTCATCTACATACCCATACCCGAGCGATCCGGAGGACTAGATGGTTCTGACTTGCTACGACTCCCACGTAGCAAAAGACTTATGGGATGGAAAGGTCAACCATTGTTCATATCTATTTTAATTTTTAATTTCTTTTTTTTGAATGGTTGACTACTGGAGACCATGACCATGTAGGACTGTGGCGAGCTACGGGTCACTTCCCACGGGCAGAGTACATAAAAGATTAACATAGTTCCACAAGTTGATGCCTATGTGTGGAGATCATGCCTTTATCTTCTTAGGGACCTAGGGTTCCTACAGGTCGATAAGGGACTTATATGCGCATTTGTGGAGCGGTGGCGGCCAAACACCTCCACCTTCCACCTTCTCATTGGTGAGATGATCATCACCTTGGACGACATCTATATATTGTTGCACCTCCTGATTATTGGTAGGTTTTTCTACACGTCATCCATTGTTGATGAGCGATGGGAGCATGTTGCTTGGACTTACATGTTGTACCTTTTGTGCGCCACCATCTTCACTGATAAGTCGGGGTCAAGGTGAAGGTGGGATATCTCGCGGAGATGCTGACCTCGAGGCCACTGATAGTTACACCTAGGGTGGGACTTGCCTAAATCTACAACTAGCTAAAGGATGCTGGCATAGATACCTGAAGGTAGGTGGCTAGTTACGCCACACTTATTCAGGTATATATTATAATTACTTTAATATTTCGTTTAGGGTGTTTATGTATGTTTACTAACCCAATTCACGTACATGTTGATTATGGGGCGGGATCTTTGAGTACTTTCAGGTGATGATATTGGGACTAAATGGATTGACCCTAGGTATGATGAATATGATTGTGTCAAGCACTGGTTGAATATGAGAGGCGCAATAACATTGTCCCATTTCGGAATGCATTGGATTGCCTTGCTCCAGAGCAGATCACATGGAACCCCTACCACTACAAGAAACACGGTCATTAGCGAGGGAATTTTCGGTCGCTAACATGCCCAATTCCGTCGCTAATTGCCATTAGCGAGGGAATTAGCGAGGGACCAGTTCGGTCGCTAATTCCCTCCTCGCTAGTGGCATTTAGCGAGAGAATTTGTGTCAGTCGCTAATTAGCGAGGACCGATCCTCGCTAATTCCTCGCACGCCGACAAAGACGCAACCCGACCGATTGGCACGCTTATCAATTTGAATTTTTATTATTATTATTATTATTAGTAGTAGTAGTATTAGTATTATTATTATTATTATTATTATTATTACTACTACTACTACTGTTATTATTATTATTATTAGTATTATTATTATTATTATTGTTGTTGTTGTTGTTTGGATGTGGTGTGGTGGTGGTGGTGGTGGTGGTGTGGTGGTGGTGGTGGTGTGGTGGTGTGGTGGTGGTGGTGGTGTGGTGGTGGTGGTGGTGGTGGTGTAAAGAGAGAAGAAGAAGGAGAAGAGTAAAGGGAGAAAGAGGGTGGTGGTGGTGGTGGTGTGGTGGTGGTGGTGGTGGTGGTGGTGGAAGTGGAAGAAAGACGGTGAGAGAAAGAGGTATGTGGTTGTGGTGGTGTGGAAGAAGAGAGAGAGAGAGAGAGAGGTTGTGGTTGTGTGGTTGAAGAGAGAGGAGTGAGAGTGGTTGTGGTGTGGTGGGGCGTGGTGGTGGTGGTGGTTTTGTGAAGAAAGAGAGAGAGAGAGAGGAAGAGGAAGAGGAAGAGGAGTGGGTATTGTGAAAGAATGGGTATTGTGAGTGGTGGTGGTGGATGATGGTGGTGGGTTAGAGTTCAGAGTAGGAGAGAGAGAGAGAGAGAGAGAGAGAGAGAGAGAGAGAGGAAGAGGAAGAGGAAGAGGAAGAGGAAGAGGAAGAGGAGAGGAGTGGGTATTGTGAAAGAATGAGAGAAGAGTGAGAGAAGAGTGAGATAATGGGGTATTCGGCCAAAAATAAGCTGGACATTAGCGAGGACGTGCCAATTCCGTCGCTAATCGTCGATCTGCATAGTCGAGCGATCATGCGGTATCAAATCGGCCAGACGTGCCAATTCATCGCTAATTCCCTCGCTAATGTGACCATTAGCGAGGACCTACAATTCCGTCGCTAATGTCAGTTTTTTGCGAGGGACAAATATTCCCTCGCTAATTCCGTCGCTAATTCGCGTTTTTTTTGTAGTGTACACCGCACACTGACATTTTCGAGGCTTACACATGTTGGCGAAGTACCAGAGGTTCATACGTCATGCTACGTGCATGATGCCTTATCTGCCATTCCGGGTTGAAAGGCAATTTGGCTACATACATGGGATCTCGTAGGGCCGTGGGATATTAGGCTGATGTATGTGTCTCCACAATAGGATGAGGTTGAGGCTGAGGCTGAGGCTGATGACCCTATGGAGGCTGAGCAGGCGGAGGTGGTGGAGCTAGACCTGGGTCTGAGGGACGGCTCCGTATTGACTAGGGATGGCAAAACGGGCCGGCCCGCCTCGACCCGACCCGCTTTGCCTTCGGCCCGCTAAACGGGGCGGGACGAGTTGGCCCGCCAAACATAGCGAGTTCAAAAGTTTGGCCTGGCCCGCCAAGTGATGGGTTGGTGGGCCAGCGGGCCGGCCCCGCCTAATTTTTTTTTTGCAATATTTTTGAACAAAAAACTCACATGTTTTTAACATTTCAATAAGATTTTTCACCTGTTTTTTAAAACAGGTTTTTTATAAAGTTTTTTTAACAGATTTTTACTTTAAAAACTCTTGATATATTCAAAATAAAAGTATAAAACAATAGTAGCATTGGAATTACTAGGATTAACTATATAGAAACTAAAACCATCAAGAAATGTCATCTAGAACCATCAACCAAAAGGTCAAAAACCATAATTCAAGTATTGATCTTAAAGCAACCGAAATTAGTATTTTGATGGCTTGATAACTAGGGATTAACCATCAAGCAACCAAAATAAATATTCTTAAGAACCAAAAAACCATAATATGTACAACGTCAACGTCTAAAGATTCAAATTACATAACATTGGCTAACAAAACATAATATTGTCTAACAAAACAATACAAACATTAAGATATATAGAACTCAAAACAAAAAACACTATCATTCAGGTGAAGAAAAATCGAATTTCAAGTGAAGAAACACTAACACTATAAATCATTATAGTTTTTTTTAATTATTTTTAAAATAAAATAAAAACGGGCCGGCGGGCCGACCCGCCCCGTCCTTGTTTTAGCTCGCGGTTTTTTCCTTTTTGGCGGGGCGGTTTTAGCGGGTCAGCAGTCCCAATACCCCCGCCCGGTGGGCCAAACCCGTTTTGCCATCCCTAGTATTGACTAAGAGTCATGAGCACGTATCATCTAGACTGCGTATCAGATAGGTGATAACTTTAATAAATTATTTAAAATATGCATTGTTGTTTAATATTATTTATTCATCATATTAGAATAATATATAAATATTGGTAAAAATATGCAAATAATTTATAAATACTCTCCAGCTCAACGTACGAGATCATCACGGGTAGGAAAAATCTACAAATAATTTACATTCTCGTTGTTATCAGATTAGAATAAATTATAAATACTCGTAAAAAATATTAATTGTAGATATGTACCTCATTAGTTGTAAATGCATCCGATAAATCCATGGTATTGGGAAGCATCCCATCAGCCGTAGCCATAACTCTTTAATTTTAAAAATAAATAAATAATTAAATAAGTAACTAAATAATAAAATATTGAATACACACACACACACACACAGAGATATATATATATATATATATATATATATATATATATATATATATATATATATATATATATATATATATATATATATATATATATATATATATATATAGGGTGTTTCGGAAAAAATTCTAAATCCGGAAAAATAATTTGGTGATAACTCCGGAAATTTAAAAAAAAACACACTGAATTTATCCTTAACACATAAATCCGGTTCTACTATTAACCCCCCGGATTTATGTGTTTAAGATAAATTCGGGAAAACCATTTTCATTTCATACAAAATTATCACTCAACGCATAACTCCGGGAAAATTTTAAAAAAAAAAATAACTCTGGATTTACCTCTGAACGCGTAATTCCGAGAAAGGTGAAAATTTTGGACGCCTGAGATAGTTTTGGGTGAAAATGAGAGGGGTATTTTGGTATTAAATTCAATTAGAGGGGTATGGAAGCCAATGTGGGGGGTACAAAAATCGGAACTCTCACCCAAAAGTGGAACAAAAAGCATCTGGCCCGAAAATCATCAGCCCAAATCAGACCCAGAGTGTGTATCATTGACAAAAAACACAAATTTATCTCATACATAAGTCGTAGTTAAAACCCTTTCAGTTGTTAATGTTGACTGCTTTGTTAGGTGGACCAAAGTCTCTAGGGAACATAACAAGGTGGTTGATGTTTTAGCCAAGAATAGTTTAGATTCTATTAGTTTTGAATTTTACGACTATTCCCCTTTTATCCTTTCGGGTCTTCTCAAGGATGAAATGGGCAGGGTGCTTGTGTAATTGTGCTGGTTCGTGGGGTTGAGTACCCCTTTTTTCTAAATAAAAAAAAACATTCAGTTATACTTTACTCTTCAGAGAAAACCCTAGTCGCAATGAATATTGTAAGTATTTTTGAGCCATCTTAGACCAATTTAAGATCATGTTATGCCTCCTCTATCCCCAAGCGTTAGCATTCAAAATTCCAACATATGATCACGCAAAATTACCTCAAAAACAAAGTTGAGATCGTGTCTTTTTTTTTTTTTTGTTATCAAAGTTTGAGATCGTGTCTATTTCTACCCCCAACCACTTTATGCTCAAAATTAAAAGAGATGATGATGGTTAGAGAACTTCTCAGGAAGAGAAACATAGTGTGGAGCATGACAGTTGGAAGGTGAGGTGAACTTACCACTTCACATCACAAATACTAGCAAAGAAAGGAGATGGAAAGTGAGTGGAAAAACCAAAAATTACTAGAGAAATTAACAATAGTGTCAAGAAAAGTGAGTGCCCAAAAGTGTTAAAGTCATCTGGCTTCACCCATTGTTTGCTTCTGGCCAAGGTAACACATAAAATGAGTGCACAAGTCTTGAAGCCTATTTCCATGATATTCAGTAGACACACGTGTAGGGGAATTGGAAATTCTGATCAAATTTGGATAGAAGAAATTCCTCATGTGATTAAGAACAGTGTAATATCTGAAATGTATTTAGATAATCTTGATTAATGAATATTCAATTTTGTCGTGAAGAAAAAAATATCACACAAACTTAATCGTTTTTGAGGCAGTTTCTTAATGTACACAAATGTAGTGAATGTTATGTTATGTCATGGCAATCCATCAGAATCGGTTGAAATTGACAAGGCATGCTCGCCACTACAATTCACAGAGCATTTGTAAACAACATTTTCTGGTTTGTGGTGCAGAAGGGAGCATTTGTGTGATTTGCAACACATTAATGGATTGAATATAAGCAATTATTTGTGGTCTGTACTCTAGTTATTTTGAAAATAAGTTTCAGAAGAATTCCACTATATTATTGTATTCTTTCTTTTTACATAATCATCGTGATAATTTCTGTAAACTAAATAGCATTAGTGATAGAGAAAGTTGGAAAAAATCAAGGAGATGGGATTTACTACAATGGTAGAAAAATGTAAGACAAAAATGTAAAAGACTAGCACACGAATGACACCCATATGAGAACTAGGAATATCAACATGAACCCAAACCAACCAAAACCAATGGCGTATAGAATTATTCTAAGGCAGTATTTATTCTACTATCCTAACAATCTCATTCACACAACATAACACTGCCTTCTGTTCAAAAGATGGGACCAGCTGCGAGAATCTCTTCCGTGAGGTTGTCGTCGCCACTGCCAATCTTGTAGTCGGTGAAGGTTTCAAAATTCTTCTTGAACAATCCGGCCAGCTTCAACAGTGTATCATTGTAGGCCTGTTTGTCTGACCACTGCAATCCATCAAAGATTTCAATGTTAAGAGACATTCTCAAAACTGTCACATGATAGAAAAAAAGGTAGGGACTAGAGAGCTATATAAGATAACTAACCGAATTCACAGGCTCCAGAATTTCTGAAGGAATACCCTCCACTTCAGTGGGGATCTCAAGGCCAAAAATCTCAGTCTTTTTATATTCTGCATTCAGGAGGCTTCCATTGTGAATAGCATCAATAATTTTTCGGGTATATTGTAGTTTGATACGACTCCGCTCCCATAGCTGCCAGCAGACCAACCAGTATTAACAAGCCAACCAGTAGCACCATGTTTCTGCATCTTTTCAGCAAGCATTGCTGCATATTTTGTAGGGTGTAACATTATAAATGCAGCCCCAAAACAAGCTGAAAATGTTGCTTGTGGCTCCTTTATACCATCTTCTGTGCCAGCCACCTAAAGTTTGAGAGAATTATAAAAGAAGCAACATTAGTCCATAATTAGTAATTTATGTATTAGGAATTAGGATGAAGAAGTTATTTAGTGTGAAAATTACCAGAGCAGTATATCCACTGATGAAATGATACATGGTCTGCGCGAGGTTTAGCTTACTCACAGGTGGCAGCACGCCAAATGCGTCACATGCCAAAAGGATCACATTCTTTGGGTGAGGGCCAACACATGGTAACTTTGCATTTGGAATGTACTCTATAGGATAGGCTGCACGAGTATTTTCTGCAATAAAAAAGTCATATAAATAATCATCAGAAGGGGTCTTTCTTGTAATGGATGATTACTTGATTACAGACTAAATATTATTCAAATTCAATTAAAAAGTCAGCAGCCATAAGGTTGGCAAGTACAGTTTTGACTTGTTTATCTGTCAAATGCTTGTGTCTTTATTTAATGCCATCCTTATCCCTTGTTGTATATTACAGGAGTTTTTTTTTCATATAAAATAAAAAGTGATCTCTCACAATAAAAAATTAGTTGTTACTTAATCAAGAATTCAAGATGATCTTTTAAGCATGTACGAAGTCAACTGTTTATTGGCAAGACCAAGTCAGAGCTGAGTCCTCTTGCCATCTTAAAAACAAATTAAAATGAAACCATCCGAGTCATTACACAATCAAATTTGAGGTCAATCTTCAAACAAAAGCATAAGAAACCAACTTCATCTTGAAAAATAAATATTTACCTGTAACTGATTTGTCTGTGTAATCAACTTCTCGAGTATGTTCATCGAACACAACGTTTTCCAAGACTGACAATTATATGAGAGGAACAAAAGAAAAAACCATTCAGGACATGTTTTCTTATTTAGGGGAGAATACCAAAAGTGTTAAGTTAAAATAAGTCAAAGATACTGCTGATAAAAAAATTAGTCAAAGATAGATAAATACCTGTACCAAACCTAATGGCATTCCAGATATCAGGCTCTTTCTCCCCAGAGAGATCAATGCATTTGGCATAGCAACCACCTTCAATGTTGGAGACACCATTCTCACTCCAACAGTGTTCATCATCTCCAATTAAATACCGATTGTGGTCAGTAGAAAGAGTAGTCTTTCCAGTACCTAAAGGAGGGGGAAAAACAGAGTCCATTAGTATTATAAGAAAATGAGAAAAACAGCCATAACTAATTAATATCCATGGCCATTGACACACATAAAGATGAAAATGTGGAGTTATATAATTTAGAGGAAAGGAAGGAACATATCGTAGGGAGGGAACACAGCTGGTTGGAGCTGCATTATTTGACATTTGACTGATCGTGTAATTACTATACCTGAGAGTCCAAAGAAGAGTGCAACATCCCCAAGTTTGCCAACATTGCAGCCAGAGTGTAAGGAGAGGATGTGGCGTTTAGGCATGAGATAATGCATGACACCGAAAAGACCCTTCTTCATTTCCCCGGCATACTGTGTGCCGAGGATGACCATTTCCTTCCTACCAAGATTAAGATCTATGCTAGTAGAGGATGTCATGTAGTGAGTGTAACGATTACACGGGAATTGTCCAGCATTGTAAATTGTGAAGTCCGGAGTACCAAAATTCTCCAGCTCTTCAGCACTGGGTCGGATACACCTGTAACCCACCCAGTTAACCACTTGTATACTTAACCTAGGGGGAACCTTAACTTTCCTCCATTCATTCACCATATACTATATACTACATATATAAAAAATTAAAGGCTTTCATCGATAGGACACTTATCTGGCGTGGCTTATACTAAACCTTTTTTGTCTGAACAAGAGAGAAACAACAACTAGTGTTGGCAATTGTAAATTATTCTCTACTTTTCACTTACATGTTGTGCATGAACAAGGAATGGTAAGCTCTGGCCGACACGATCCTGACTTTGATTCTGTTCTCTGGGTCCCAGTTCAAGAATTGGTCATTCACAAACACCTGCAAATCAAATCACCAACATTTTTATTATCTAAAGTACCAATTCTCTGTCAAGGAATGCATTACAATCTGTCAAAGGAGTGATACCACTAGGAATAGGCCGGGCCGCCTAACAGGGGCCTACGGCCCAGCCTACGACAGGCCAGGCCAGGCCAGACTTTTTTTGAAACAGATAAGGCCAAGACTTTTTCAAAAGCCTATTTAGCTAAATAGGCCAGGCCATAGGCCATCGAAAAAGCCTTTTAGGCCTATCAGGCCGGCCTATTTAAATAAATATAACTAATTTTTTTAATTACTAATATTATTTTGTATTGAATTTGGTACTTTGTGTTAAGTCATAACTTGGCTAACATTTTTTGTTAGTTTAAACATTTTAACCAACATCAATTTTTGACATAGTTGAAGTTATGTCATATAAAGATATTTTCCTAAAAAAAATTTTTAGATCCCAATTGGAACTTAATCTTATTGACCTATTAGCTTGTTGGTCTATTTAAGTGGCTTACACCATTGAAATGTTGTAGGTCTTCTTAAGAAAATTGTCAAATAGGCTTTTAAACATACTTTCAGCGTTGTCGGCTTTCGGAAAAAGGGCACTGCGCCAGAAAATGGCTCACGACAGTGCAGCATGCGCTGCGCTTAAGCTAATGTTTTCAACGTAGGCCAGGCCCAGGCCAAGCAAAGCCTAGCTTGGCCCAGCCTATTCCCACCCCTAGATACCAGGTCTAGTGTTGGCTAAGTTTACTTCAGATCAAATTGCAACTAACTCGGTTATTACGGTTTTTTATGTCTTAACATTATTTGACTATTAAATAATATATTTTTTTCTTGAAAAACTCAATACAAGATGACATTGTGTAAGTGAAATTTGTTTAAAAATTTGAAAAAGCAACTTGATGACAAAAACTTATCCAATTGGATTGAATTAGTTCCAATCAATAAAAACAAAAAACAATATCTCATCAACACAATAAATTGTAGTGTCTTGTTCGGGCAAATAGCATCACTGGCACAAAGGAACAACCAGAGATTCTTTTCCAATGGATGTAATCATCTCATCCCAAACATCACAGACAGGCCATAACACACCACACCACAAGCAATGGTGCTTTATACTGTGAAAGGAAAGGAACAAGCACATACACTTATTCCCTCGTGAATCCACAAGATCACTAAGTAATGATTCTCTTAAGGAATGGAATGGATGCATGTATTTTATCTTTTAACAATATGGGAGGAAGAAAACAAATCCAAGAATATCTATACTAAGAACAAAGTCAGTAGAAAATAGAAGATAGTGTCGTGTGACATAAGGGATCAGCCAAATATTTCAATCCCTAGCCCACTTGGACAAAATGACAACAAAAGCACCACCATCCCACATCACTATCTTAGCAGCCATGAATAACATACTCATCCAACCCCTTTAATTATCAAATATTATTATTTATTAAATTACCTTGTCCAAAGAGTTCAAGTAATCAACAGCCCTTTCTCTGTTCACCATGAAAGTGTGCTCATCCATCTCGATGTTTGGGGAACCCCTACAAAATACAAAGTTTGGCCATACTCAAATACAAATTAGGACAAAAAAGTTAACTCAAAATAAACAAGAGATATAATATAGAAACATGAAATCAAAAATTACTAGTAATTAAAGTTAGTATACTCACTTTCCCCACCAAAGTTCATTCTCAGTAACATCATCCTTAACGACGCGCTTGTCTCTGGGAGAGCGACCGGTCTTGGCCCCAGAAAGCGTTGCCAGTGCGCCGGTGGAAGTGATGAATGATCCTTTCTCATACTTAATTGCCTGCTCATACAGCTCTGAACCAGATCCAAACAGCTCAAAATTAGAAAAATTTAGGATTATTTTGTTGGCAACGAAATAATTGAACACCTCATCAATTAATAAAAGTACACTCCATTGGTGGGAATAGTTATCTCCAATTAGTAGTCTTCCGGTGGATATGCCTTTATTATCTATCTTCAATTAGTAGAGATTATAGAAATAATTTAGGGTTCGTAATTTGTTTAAATACTTGCGACTTTGATCTAAAGTAAGAGAGGATTAAATAAGAAGCAAAGAATAAAAGTTCAAATTGCAGAAAAACGTTGGAGTTGACTATTATAGAAATGACGCTGTCATCAAAAATTTTTAATTGAAAAGAAAAACAAGTAAATAAATAAGATGAAGATGAAGAATAGAAATAAGAAAGTTACCAGCAGGGGAGAGATTGTAGAGGACATGGGTAAATTTCAAAGAACTATCGCTAACAGAAATAGTGGGAGCGACATGATGGTGGGTTTCATGAGAAACCTGCTTCTGGTTGTCTGATTTCTTAGCTGGGTCTCCCTTCACCACCTTAGGTCCAGTTTCTCTTGTCAGTGATGCAAGGGATGCACTGTTTCAATAATATGTAATCAAAGTTATTTCAAACTCAAAATAATGTGATAATAATTCTAACTCAAAAGTACGGAATCGATCTTTCGTTTCCCAAAGTAGATTATGCAACCGAGCTAATGGTGTTGGTTTAAAAAAGTTAAATCTTAATATTATAATAATAATAATAATAAAACTTTTATAAAATAAATATTTTTACGAAATATCTGAAATCAATTGTTTAAGCTTAACCAAGGAAGGGGTGATATAAAACTAAAAGTGCTTCTATCTGCAAACGTGTGTGTGTGAAATGAGAGTCCCAGGATCTAACGGGTCCCACGCCAACAAAAGTCAAGTCCAGGAAAGGCAAAAAGAGAAGATCAAATCAAACAAACGCTTTGGCACCGTCAGATCCATATGACTTTCTTAGTCAAACGGATTGAATGGACCCCACTATACCCTTTTTGCTCGCATTCTCTCTCTCTTTTTAGCTTCCTCAAACGGATTTTCCGCTCATCTTTTATTGACTATTTATTTATTTATATATATATATTTGCCTTTCATAATTAATTAATAATTAAAATTAATTAGACTTTGTGTGCTAACATTATAAAAACAGACGCGTACAAAATCAAATCTACTGCTTTTATATATTTATTTATATGAAAGAAAATAAAAACCAGACACCGAGACACGACAATATTGATGGATACCATACCATATATGTAATAGTAATATTAAAAATGTGACGGAGATATGAATATACCTGATAGATTGGAGTTGCTGTTTGTGGCGGTCTTGTTCAGAGATGGTGGAGAAGGGTGTTTGAGTCCCTGAACCGGGTGTTGTAGGTGCTGACTTTTTCTTCTGAAGTGAATGAAGCTCATCTATAGTATTAGCTTTCACCGTTGGACCACTATCATCGTGACAAATCTCGTTCTTGTGTATCTGAATTTTCGCAAGTCCGTTCCCGTTCTCGCTGATTTCAACGTTGCCATTCCCATTCTCAGCCATTTTTTTTCTGCCAGCCAAAATAATAAAACTAATCATAAGATAATTAATATCGCCATTACTTTTGTTAACGTCGTTCGATTCCAAACATGGGATTTGTTTAACACTTTGTAAAGTTTGAATGGTTGAAGAAGATCAAATCATTAGTAAGTAAGTACCACGTGTCAACAAAAAAAGATAAAAGAACGAACCAGAGATTTGTAACTAGCTGCTGCGGAAATGAGGAGGTATAGAAAAGAAGAAAAAGACAATTTGTCTGAGAAGTGCAACCTTTGTGTTGTGTTATTATGAGGTTGGTTTTATGGGAAAAATAAAATTGGTGATGGAAATCTAAAAGGGTGTGGTGTCCTTTTTATAGGATTCACTAATGGCCTCTACTTAACTAGAGTTAAATATAGTTAACCGTGGTAGAGGATAATATGAATTCATCTTATTTATCACTCGCACTCAGCGGCGGCAAGCTGCGTAAAGAGAAAAATTCATAGACAGACTCGATCTTCGGGAATCAGAGCGAAGGGAATCAATGCCGTGTGATCTTATCCACCGTAGCAAGCAAATACTCATTTCCAACTCATGTTGCCAAATATTCATATTTTTCTTCTATTTTTTATTAACAATTTGAAACTTTGCTTCAAAAAAATAATAATTAACAATTTGAAACTCTTTTCTTTTTTAATTGAATTTGAAACTCTTTTAAAACATAGTATTAGTGTTTATACTTATCTAAAACATCATACGAATAATTCATGAAATACTTTTAATTGTAATTACTCATTTTATTTTGGAGAAAATTTATGTGTGATTTTATAGGTGTATAGGGGTGGGAATAGGCCAGGCCGTTCGTCAGGTGTAGTTGTGTTGTTTTTCAGTCCTATCATGACATGTTGACGAGTTTTTTTTTAAACAATAATGAATAATATAAATAAAGCTAAAATACATTTTTGGTTTTTATGGTTCTGTATGGTAAAAAAGAACGGATAACGAATAAGCTAACTGATAGTGGATACACTAGCTTATAGAGGATGAGCTGATAGCGAATAAACTAACGAATTTAATTTAAAGTGTTTGATAAAATTAACGGCTGAACTAGTTTAAAAATATAAAATGACATAAATGAATGATAAATGAGAAGGTATTTCTAAACCAAAATTTTCATTTATTGATTTAATTCAGTTACAGAGATGTATTTGTACATGTATTCAGATCTAACTGAATTGCTGATGTGGCACACCATAACTAACATAATCATGACTAATGATGAGTCAACATAACTAAATTACTAACTACACTCTAAATGTTTGGAGTAATGCCGATATCTGAGTAGTTGTTGTTCTTTGCAAGCAATCGCAACTCGATCTTGCATTTTTCTCATATTATGCTTGATGCCATGGCACCGATGCCTTTCTCTGTTATTCCCCCCTCAAGTTGAAAGTGGGGAAAAGGAACCACTTTCAGCTTGGCTTTGAGATCATTGAACTGAGCTGCAGATAGTTACTTGGTCAATGCATTAGCTATTTGACCAAAGGCAGACACATGAGATATGTTGAGGACTTGAGTGCAAAACTGAATTATGAGCAATGAGAACTGCACTTTGGTTGTCACAAAGAAGTGTTGGAGTATGAAATTTGATGTTGAGTCCATGTAGCAAGATCTGAACCCATAGTAGTTCTGCAATGGCATTGGCAACCCCCCTATATTCGGCCTTTGCACTAAATTTAGCAACTAGAGACTGCTTTTTGGAACTGCAAGAGATGAGATTGGGCCCAAGGAATATGCAAGAACCAGAAGTTGAGCGTTTGTCACCAGGGTCACTTGTCCAATCCGAGTCACTATATGCTCTAAGGGACACTGGTCCATCTATAAGGGTAGGCTAGTGGGAGTGACATATTGCAATGCACCGACGATGGAACAATATTGGTGAGAATCTTCGAGTGTGTCAAATCCAAATCTGGTGAGTTTGGTGCTTGAAGCCATGGGAGTAGATATGCCTTTGTAGTCAAGCATATAGAGGCTCTTTGCGAGAGGCCTCTTATGTATTTGGTTTGAGTTAAAATGATGGAACCATTGGATTGATACTTGACCTCTAGGCCAAGTAAATATATAATCAGGTTTGCCCAAGTGTTTGAGAGCAAAGGTAGCATGCAACTTCTTGATGAGATATTGAATGAGTAATGTAGCTAAACTTCTGATGAGTATGTCATCAACATATACAAGTACATAAAGCTGCACACCTGACGATGAATGCACAAAGAGAGATGGATCACACCTTTTAATTAAAATATTAAATTTTATTTTTTTATTAAAAAACTTTAAATTTATATTTTTTAAATCTGAACTAATAATATAATTTTATTCAATTTTTTTAATTAGTTAAAAAAATCGATTCTTAATTTTTTTAATAAAAAATTACTAAAACTCTTAAAATAATTTTTTAAAATAAATAATGACGTGGCAGCCATATATATAGCCTATGTCAGCTGCCACGTCATCTTTTTATTTGACAAACCTCCAAATCAGGGAAAAAATAAAAAAAAACTCCTTTTTGGACTAAAATGTCCGAGTTTTTAAAATAAGGGGACTAAATGTCTGAATTTTAAAATAGGAAAACCAAATGTTTGAATTTTCTTAATATTGAGACCAAAACTAAAATTTAGCCATTTTATTTTTTTTAGTTGTAAATGAATATTTAATTTTTGATTCCCGATGAGGAAAAATAACACATAGTCAATAAAATCTCATTATTTTTAAGCCAACGGTAAAATATTATATGTTGTCAATATAATTATATTTTATATTTTATCTTTATAAATATATTTGTTTTCATAAGTGATTATTTTTCAATTAAGTCGGGATAGAAAAATATTACTTGTCATCACTATAGTTATTATTTATTATGTCTTCATTTTTATAAATGATTATTTTGCTCTTTAGTTTCGATGGGAAAAAAGTACATGGTATTGCTGTATCTATTTTTGTATTTAACTTATATAAATATATTTGCGCTTGCTAAATAGATGTACTTCGGATTTTTCATAAATTAATATCAAAGGTTTAATTGCATTCTAGGCCCCCTATAATAGTTCACCTTCGATTTTGGCCCCCTATTATTCCATTTTGTAAGATGCTTATCCGTGTCAAAATTGGTCAACCCATCGACTGATGTGATACTCACTTCAATGATGTGGCATGCCATCTTCGACTGCCTCATTGATATTTTTAATTAAAAATGATAATATTTTTAATGTAACAATTTCTATCTTAAATGATTAATACTAACTTAAATAATAGAAACACTTTTTTAAAACAGATTGTTATATTAAAATATTATTATTTAATTAAAAAATGACATGCCACGTAATTTAAGTGAGTATCACATCAGTTAATGGGTTGACCAATTTTGTCCTGGGCACACATTTTACAAATTGAAATGACATGCATGGGAGACCAAAATCACGGGAAAAAACATAAAGGCCCCCCCGTTCGGGGTGGTTTTTGGTTTTGAAATTTCAAAAACCAAAACTAGATTGGGTTCTGAGTTTTAAATTTTCGTACTTAGTTTCGAATTTCAGTTTTAAATTGGGTTTCAGTACTAAAACACTCACTCTGTTTAACTCACCTCACTATGAAATCACTCAATATAAAAAATATTGACAAATAAAAATAATTAAGTCTAGAAAACTTAATAAACAAATTAAAAAATAAAATAAATTTTGACAACAATCATGAAAACCAACGTAATATTAATAATGAAATCTCTTCATGTTAATCATCCACCAAGCTCCTAATAATGAAATCCATCATAATATGTATAAATAGAAATAGAAAATTAATAATATTCAAACACAAACATAAATATCCATTTTTCAAATGTCTTAATCTAAATATAAATATAAATATTTAGAGATTGGGGATAAAATATTTCTTCCTCTCATCTGATAATGCCAGAAACACTCCCTCCATAGAGGGTTTTCTTTCAACATCTTCACTGCTTTTGTAAAGGGAAATGAAGAGAAATGAAGTCTGCACTTGGCTTGGTAATGATAAGAGAAATGAAGAGACGGTATAGAATAGAGCGAGATAGAATAGAGAGAGATACTGAAAGGTTGCGTTAAAAATGAAAACAAGAATTTTAAAACGTATTTTTTTGGTTTCTTGATTTAACCAAAAACTGTTGTGAAATTAATGAAAAAACCCAAGGTTGTCAAAACGGACCGAACAGGGGGTTTAACAGGAACCGAACCCTATCCGGTCCAATTGAACTGGATAACCGTTCAAAAATCGGGAACCGAACAGGAAACCGGCCAAAAACCGGGAATCTGTCAGAAAATCGGATTTTACCTATTTTGTTAAAAAAATGGTATATCATGTTGATTTTTTTATAAAAAAATGATAAATGATGTTAATTTTTGGTAGAATGTTTTTTATCCTTTTTTATAATTAAATTTTTTAAATAAATAAAAATAATTAAAAAATTAATATGTACAGTAATATTATTATAAGAGTACTTATAAGTCTTATATTGTAACCAAAAAATAACAGTACTTACATTATAGTATCTATTATTATTGAATATTATAATGTTATTACGTGATATTATAACATTTTTTTTTTGTTTTTTTACCCTTTATATATTGTGAAAAAAATATTAAATAATCTATTTAATTAATTAGGTTGAACCTCATGAACTTTGAATCGCGCTCTTAGGTTCAATATTTGATCCAACTTTGATTACCTTGAAAAAACCAACTCAACTCTATTTTAGCCAAACAAGTTTTGTTTTCAAAACCAAAAACTTGGAACCACCCCGAACAACCATAAAGGGACCAAAATCGTTAATGAGTTATTATAGGGGGCAAAAGTACAATTAAGTCAATATCTAATATCTAATTGTAATATAAAATTAACCTCATAAGGCATACAAAACAGTACTTTTACCATTCAAATTAAATTCCACAATTATTCATAGAAAGCAACGTGGCACAACTCGTGCATATGCACGAGTATATAGCGGGTGTGTAATAAAAAGAGTTGTGTGTATTGAAAACATGGTACTAGTATTTATTCTAATAAGGTGAGAAGATTTTTTTCTTGACTCCCCATAAGGTGAGAAGATATGAAAACGACTTTTATGATTAATAACTTTTCTTTGAAACTCAAGTTTGATTAATAAAAATTGATGAAAAAACCTACGGTATTAATGCTATATGCTGAAAAAAGATACTAGTAAAGTAACCCATAATGTTGAGATTACTATCTTAGTAATGTAGTTGGAAACTGGGGGAGGGAATATGTGGTAGAGACCGCGTCGTGAATTGTGAGTTGCTTTTTTATTTTCTCTGTTCGCTTTCATTTCACCATTCTCTTTATGTGGTGACGTTCATGAATCAAATAGACGTATGTTTCCCGTTTCAATGTTTGCTTCGGTATGGAGTATGGACATAATTTGTCTCATTTAGGGGAGGTTATATTTACTCACACTGCTACTATGTCATATCTTCTTGGACCAATAAATATATGCCATTAAAGTATTATAAACCTTTAAGTGATTTGTCCTATCTCTTTCATATACAGAATATAAGCAAAAACTGTTCAACAAAAGTTTATGTATCTCGTCTAAAATTTTGAGGCTTTGTTAAAATCTTAAAACAATTTGGAGGCTTTGTTAAAATCTTAATCCGTGATAGGACTTGTATCCAATGTGCTACGCAAAGTCGTCTCAAACAATTTAGAGGCTATGTTAAAATCTTAAAATTTGGTTCTCTAGTTATACTTTTATTAGTCTAGCTTATGTCACTAAGTTATAGCTTTAGTGACTATCACTAAAGGGTTACAATGGTAACTTTCTAATTAATAAATAACATATAATATTATTAGTTTATTATATGGTTCCTACAAATTAGACATTTTAAATGGAATTTAATGAAATAGAAATGGCTACCACAAAAGAAGGATCCACAAAGAACCACTCATCATCTATATATATATATATATATATATATATATATATATATATATATATATATATATATATATATATATATATATATATATATATATATATATATATATATATATATATATATATATATATATAAAACTAACCAACGATGTGCATGTGTGGTGGGTAGGTGATTCTAACCACATGTGTCACGTGCAAGCTGTTAGAGAGCCGCTAGCCATTGTCTCGCTATAGAGTGGTTAGATAATAGCAAAAGACAACTTTTGGCCACCAATGACGAACAAATTGGTAAAATATAATATGAATGCAATTTAGACGAAACGATTCAATAGTTAGAGATTTCTTATACATACATATATATATATATATATATATATATATATATATATATATATATTTATTCATAAATCGATAACTAACCAACGATGTGTATGATTGTGGTTGGGGTGATTCTAACCACATATGTCACGTGACTATGGCTAGATAGACGCTAGCCACTATCTCGCTATGGTGTGGTTAGTCGTTGTGCAGCGTCAATAGTATATACTAGCCAAGGAGTCAAAGAACTGTGGGTGTCTCCTAATTATAGATCATCGAAAACCACAAAAACAATTGAAAAAGGTTAGAGCAAATGTAATTAGTATACGCAAACGCTCCGAGTTGTGATAGAGAGTGTGGACATATTACCAACGAGAAGGAAGACTTACGAGCAAGTAACTGGGTAAAGCTAATATTCGTCTGATCATGTTCATCAAAACCGTGTTGAGCCATCATCGGCGTAACCGAATAAACGTTGAAAAGAAGGACAAACAGATTACAGGAAGAAAGAGGCGTGATATTTTATGATTTAAGAATTGGTGTTTTATTGCTGCCAAACAAAATCATAGGATAATTTTTTTTGGAACGATAAAGCATTGAATAATTAGATGAGATAAAAAACAAAAGGAATGGAATGTTAAATGTGTCTTAATTGTCGGTTTTAATGGCTTAAAAATAGGAAACAATGGTTTTGCTGGTTGTATATATTTAACTTTTAAAAAACCGTCGGATTTAAAGGCTAAAAACATAGGAAATAATGGTTTTGCTAGTTGTATATATTTAATTAATTATTTTAAAGAATATTTGATAGGACAAAATTACCCTCATATAATATCAACCATTGGATATAATTTAAGTAATATCTTTACCATCCAATGACTAATATAGATTTAGTTACTATCACTAAGCATAAGGCTTAGTGATGTAAGCCTTAGCCCTTTTATTATGTACTAAATTTTTTTCCACGAACTATATTTTAAAAAAAATCTGAATGTTAAAGTATCTCAAAACACACTATTTAATGTCACATTTTACGTATTTTGTCACGAAATTATTTTTTCACCATACTGATTATCGAGGAAGGAACTTTGCATTTTTGAACACTTTAATTTTTTTAACTCTAAAGTACCTCAAAACACACTACTTAGCACCGTACTTTACATTTTTTGTCACAAAATTATTTCTTTTCTCACCAAACCGATTATTGAGAAACGAATTCCACGTATTTGAACATATAGAATTTGTTTAAGAATCGAAAATACTCCTTTTGGGGGCCCTAATTTTGTTTATTTGGGTTGGGGCCTTGTACTACTGCACAACCTGCACTTGTATATCACCGGCCCTAGTGTTACGTTAGGTAAATGTAATTTCTGTTATAATTATATCTATTTATTGTGTTTTTTGTGTGTGTAATTAAGCATTTCTTGTGGGCAAGTGCAAATTAAAGAGTAAGCTCAGCTAGCAAAAGGACAAACTGCTAGCTTATAATCTATTCGTTTTCACTTATAGCTAAATGACGGCTGGACGCACTTTTTAAAAACAGTTAAAAAAAGAAGTATTATGCTTAAATTACTCATATTATTAACTCAGTCATAGTAGTACTTTTCTTTTTTTTTGAGACAAATAAAGAACTGATTTATATTAGTAAAATCAAAAAAGAGGCAGAGATAGAATAAGTCAAATATATTTAAGCATAAGATATGCCAATCTCACCACATCATTTAATAAGAATTGCGGCGGTCAGGTAGCGGCGGTTGCCAATAACCGCCTCCGCTCGAAAGGTCTGCGGCGGTTCGTTTACCCGCCGTTATGCTTTAAACCTTGCGGCGGTTCATATATGTGATTGCGGCGGTTCCAAAAAAAAACCATTAAGCGCATTTTTTTTCACTTTACTATTCATTTCAAACTGAAGCTAGCTGAAGCACTTTACTCTTCGTTCGTTCGTTCTCTTCTCAATCGATTTCTTCGATTTCATCTCATGAGGTTCTTTGATTTCTTCTCAATCGTTTAGCTTTGCTTCTTCGATTTCTTCTCAATCGATTTCTTCTAGAATCGAAGGTTCTTCTCAACTCCAAATTGAAGGTTCTTCTCAACTCCAAATCGAAGGTTCTTCTCACTACTTCTTCGATTTCTTGTCATTTTCCTTTCAATTTCTACATCACTTCTCCTGATTTATCATATCTGTAGATGGTTTCATCACTTGTGGTATCGATTTCTTCATCATTTCTTCTGAGCGGCGGTTGTCAGAACCGCCTCAGATTCACTTCCGGCGCATAAAAGCGCGGCAGAACAAGAACCGCCACAAGTCAAGCATACCGGCGGTTATAACCGCCTCAGTCTTTAATATACAGACAATGCAAATGTAAGAAATCAAATCTAAGTAATGGAAATATATATATATATATATATATATATATATATATATATATATATATATATATATATATATATATATATATATATATATATATATATATATATATATATGAACATAATAGTTGATGAAAGTTGGTTTATCTTCTTAAGTGTCCCTAGGAAGAGGGAATGGAAGCAGTGACAGAGACTCTGTATAAAAGGCCACTTGAAATTCATCGTTACGATAGGAGTGATTGCTCTAGAATTTGTCCATTGTCATTATACTTCACCAATACCACCATCTGATCAAATGATATCGCCATAAGTCGTTAAGCATATATATTTGGTAAAAGTTCAGACCCAGATCCTCATCAATAGACACAACAAATGTCTTGGTCCAATAGATGAACCCACTCCATGTTCTTCCACCATATTTCAACTCCATCGTCCTCCATAACCCACAGGCTCATAAATCCTCCAAATACCCACAAATCACAAAATGAACGGTCGTTAAATTCAGGCATAGCTATCTCTAATATTCCCTTTAAATGCACTTGAAACGATAGTACGATAGTACCTTGAATATGTGATCATTGATTTTCCTCATATTAAAATAGTGCAATAAATAAGTGTAAAATTAGCATATTAAGCGAAAAAAATATTTGAATTACTTATATTAGTAATGTGACTAAGTGATTGTTTTTGCTTAATTATATGCGAAAACTGTAGAGTATAAATGAATTTAATAATAATAAAATAGATAAAATGCTTAGTAAATGTTTGGTATTATGAGTTTGTACTTTTTTTATTAACTTATAAAGTTTTTTCATACGCTAGCTAAAATAATGTTCAAGTTTATAGTTTATTCATATTTTTCCACCTTTTACTTTAATTAAATTCTTCGTTTATGCTTAGTTAAATTAGCATTTTCTTATATTTTTTAGCATTAATTACATCCATGTATGTTTATGTCGTTTTATAACTTTTAGTTCAATATCTAATTTTACTAAATAATTTAAACTCAGTCTAATTTATCTACTATCAGTTGTCTACAGTAAATAAACTTATCTGTTATCCGCTCTCTTTAACCAAACAAAACCCTTTTGTCAAAAACAAAAACCCAAACAAAACCTTGGATCAAACTACAATATAATTTTAGTATATGTTTGGTTTCCAGTTTTAGAAGCGCGTTGCGACCTTGTTTTGCTGTGGCCGTGATTTATTTCACCATGGAAATGATGCCGCTCAAAAACATATGCTTAATGATGAAACATTTCTGTTTGGATTTCTTCAAATTTTTTTTGACCATGATAGATTTTTATGGCTTGAACTCGAAGTCAACCATTAATTAACTAATACGCTGAGAGATTATCTAAAAAAAAAAACTAATACGCTGAGAGTCACATTCACCATTTGTAATGCGTACTATTTCATTTGTCTTGTTTATAAACAATGACAAACAAAGTCACCTTAAAATTAATCTAGTTAGTTACAAACTCAGTTGTCCTATATGAATTTTAATCATTTGTCCAAAATTGTTGGATATTAGAAAGATAAACCTCTCTCCCTCCCTCCCTCCCTTAGGGTTTACTTTTCCTACAAATACTACTTCAAATATAAACAATTGTTGGATTGAATATAAACAATTGTTTATGGTGTGTAGTTACTTCTTAAATAATTTTTATTGTATTCTTTCTTCACATATTCATGGTGATAATTTTTTTTACGATGAATAAAATGATTTTATTGATGAGGTCTAGTTCCAGCAACATATGCATCTATCCACTTTCTATGAAGGGTTGTAGAGAGCACACTAAAATCACTTGCTAGAAAAACTAGATTAAAACAAGTACATGTGTCTTGAGCTACAATCAAAGAGACCCAGAAGGAAATAGCCTAATTTAAAGAAAAACCAAGGGGAGGGTAGAAAAATGTAAAACAATAATGTAAAATACTAGGAATATAAACTTGAACCCAACCAAGCCAATGTGTGTATACAAATATTCTCAGGCGATATTTATTCTACTATTCCCAATACCAATCACACAACACAACATTGCCTTCTGCTTCAGAAGATAGGACCAGCTGCGAGAATCTCTTCCGTGAGGTTGTCGTCGCCCTTTCCAATCTTGTAGTTGGTGAAGGTTCCGAAATTGTTCCTAAACAACCCAGCCAGCTTCAACAGTGTTTCATTGTATGCTTTTTTGTCTGACCACTGCAATCCATCAAAGACTCCAATGTTAAAAGACTAAGACATTCTCAAAACTGCCAAATGACAGAGAAAGATAGAAACTAGAGAGAGCTATTTTTTTTTAAATAACTAACCGAATTCACAGGCTCCAGAATTTCTGAGGGAATACCCTCCACTTCAGTGGGGATCTCAAGGCCAAATATCTCAGTTTTTTTATATTCTGCATTCAGGAGGCTTCCATTGTGAATTGCATCAATAATTTTTCTGGTATATTTTAGTTTAATGCGACTCCCGCTCCCATAGCTGTGGTTTGGCACAATCAAGAATAATGTTTTAGGCTGTAAACGAGTGGAGAATTAAACAATATTACAAACAATGCCAGCGAAAAACACAACCATACCTGCCAGCAGACCAACCGGTGTTAACAAGCCAACCAGTAGCACCATGTTCCTGCATCTTTTCAGCAAGCATTGCTGCATATTTTGTAGGGTGTAACATTATAAATGCAGCACCAAAACAAGCTGAAAATGTTGCCTGTGGCTCCTTTATACCATCTTCTGTGCCGGCCACCTAAAGTTTGTGAGAGTTACAAGAGAAGTAACATTAGTAAATCATAAAAAGTAAGGTAGTAAGAGTGAAGAAATTAATTAGTGTGAAATATTACCAAAGCAGTATATCCACTGATGAAATGATACATGGTCTGCGCGAGGCTTAGCTTACTCACAGGTGGCAGAACGCCAAATGCGTCACATGCCAAAAGGATCACATTCTTTGGGTGAGGGCCAACACATGGTAACTTTGCATTTGGAATGTACTCTATAGGATAGGCTGCACGAGTATTTTCTGCAATAAAAAGATCATTACATACAAGTCGTTACTCAATCAAATCTGAGGTCAATCTTCAAACAAAAGGTATAAGAAACCAAATTCATCTTAAAAGAAATCAGTATTTACCTGTAACTGATTTTTCCGAGTAATCAACTTCTCGAGTATGCTCATCAAACACCACATTTTCCAAGACTGACAATCATTTGAGAAGAACAAAACAAAAAAAATTAATATAACTATTTTTGCTAAGGGGAGAATACCAAATGTGTTAAATTAAATTAAGTCAAAGACACTCCTAATAAAAAATTAGTCAAAGATAGATAAATACCTGTACCAAACCTAATGGCATTCCAGATATCAGGCTCTTTCTCCCCAGAGAGATCAATGCATTTGGCATAGCAACCACCTTCAATGTTGGAGACACCATTCTCACTCCAACAGTGTTCATCATCTCCAATTAAATACCTATTGTGGTCAGTAGAAAGAGTAGTCTTTCCAGTACCTATGGGAGAAAAACAAGAATGCATTAGGATTACAAAAAAATGAGGACAAGAACCATAACTAATTAATATCCAAGGCCATTTAAGCTGCTAAATATATGTATATATGGACACACATAAAGATAGAGTTATATAACTAAATAATTAAGAGGAAAGGAAGGAACATATCACAGGAAGGGAATGCAACTAGTTAGAGCTGCATGATTTGGCATATGATTGATCATGTAATTACTGTACCTGAGAGTCCAAAGAAGAGTGCAACATCCCCAAGTTTGCCAACGTTGCAACCAGAATGTAACGAGAGGATGTGGCGCTTAGGCATGAGATAATGCATGACACTGAAAAGACCCTTCTTCATTTCTCCGGCGTATTGTGTGCCGAGGATGACCATTTCTCTCCTAGCAAGATTAAGATCTATGCTAGTAGAGGATGTCATGTAGTGAGTGTAACGATTACACGGGAACTGTCCAGCATTGTAAATTGTGAAGTCCGGAGTACCAAAGTTCTCCAGCTCTTCATCACTGGGTCGGATACACCTGAAACCCACACCTAATTATCCACTTGTATACTATTTTTTTTAACAAAAAGAAGGAAGGAAGCCTCATTAAAACTTTTAGATGCAAAAACATCAAGAAGGAAAAAGACTTAGTACCTCCCAATATATTACTATATATAAAAAAATAATAGGCTTTCATCGATGGTGCACTTATCTGGTGAGGCTGCTTATACTATACTCTTTTTGTCTGAACAAGAGAGAAACAACTAGTGTTGGCAATTGTAAACTATTCTCTATTTTTTACTTACATGTTGTGCATGAACAAGGAATGGTAAGCTCTGGCCGACACGATCCTGACTTTGATTCTGTTCTCGGGGTCCCAATTCAAGAATTGGTCATTCACAAACACCTACAAATTCAAATCACCAACATTGTTATTATCTAGAGTACCAATGCTCTGTCATGGAATATATTAGAATCTCTCAAGAAGGATTATAATAAGTCAAGAAAGAGGGAGGAGTCACCTTGTCCAGAGAGTTCAAGTAATCAACGGCCCTTTCTCTGTTCACCAAGAAAGTTTCCTCATCCATCTCCATGTTGGGGGAACCCCTACAAATTACAAAGTTTGGCAATACTCAAATACAAATAGGAACAATGAAATTAACTCAAAATCAAACAAGAGATATATAGAAACATGAAATCAAATTAGTATACTCACTTTCCCCACCAAAGTTCATTCTCAGTAACATCATCTTTAACGACACGCTTGTCTCTGGGAGAACGACCAGTCTTAGCTCCAGAAAGTGTTGCCAATGCCCCGGTGGAAGTGATGAATGATCCTTTCTCATACTTGATTGCTTGCTCATACAACTCTGTACCAAATCCAAACACCTCAAAAATTATACTAGAACCTATTTTGTATTATCAAGCATAATGAGAAAGATAAGAAAGTTTAGTACCAGCAGGGGAGAGATTGTAGAGGACATGTGTAAACTTCAAATCAGTATCGCAAGCAGAAATAGTGGGAGTAACATGATGATGTGTTACATGAGAAACCTTCTTATAGTCCAACTTCTTTGTTGGGTCTCCCTTCACCACCTTTGGTCCAGTTTCTCTAGTCAGTGATGCAAGTGATGCACTGATTGATTGGAGTTGCTGGCGGTCTTGTTCGGAGGAGAGGGTGGCCAATGAAGTTTGAGTCTTTGAATTGGGTGTTGATGGTGCTGATTTTTTCTTCTGAAGAGAATGAAGCTCATCTATAGTATTAGCTTTCACCGTCGGAACACTATCGTCCTGACAAATCCCGTTCTTGTGAATCTGAATTTTTGCAAGTCCGTTTCTCCCACTCCCGTTCTCGCTAATTTCAACATTGCCATTCCCATTTGCTGCCATTTCCTTTTCTCTACTAATAAAATAATAAAATTAATCATTGAATTTTTATATTATATAGATCCTAATAATTTATGATTCGGTGAAATTCACGTAGATCCTACTAATTTAGTAAGCCCTATTTTCAAAGTGATCAAACCGCTCAAATAACTAAACCAGCAATAATGTAAAATCATTGTTTAACCGTTGAATAGTTCGGTTGATTCGATTTTTGAAACACTTATATTGCTAGCAGTTTTCTCCTAAGTGATAACCTCGTGTCAACAAAAGCAGTGGCGGACCCAAGACAGGCTAGAGGATACAAAAATTTTAAAACACACATCGCTAAAAATATAATAAAAATAACACTTTTACAGGTTCACAACTTGTGTTGAACTAGACCAACACAAATTAAATAGCACTAACAAATTCCTAAATACAAATTAAATAGCACTAAGATAACCAACATATTCACAAAATACGAATTCTTAATAGCAAGATGCAAAACCAATAACTTTGGTGCAAAACTAAAGACTTGGGTGTAACCAGAGAGAAGATAAAAGAACCAACCAGAGAGATTGCAGCTAGCTGCAGCGAAAATGGAAACAAAGTAAACTTGTCTAAGGTGCAACCTTGGTGTTGTGTTGTTAGATTTTAGGGGAAATAAGAAATGGTGATGGAAATTTGAAAAGGTGTGGTGTCCTTTTTATAGAGTTCAATAATAACCCCTACTTAACTAGAGTTTAATATTTTATTTGATAATCAACTAGAGTTAAATATAGTTAACATAGTGGCAAGCTCCAATTTTTTTTAGTCAAAAGATAGGGATGTGGAAGTTCTTAATTAAAACATTTTCATGCAAACTCTCAAAGAAAAATATCAAAAAGTAAACAGAGTAAATTTTATTAATAAAAAGGAAAAAGGAGACAAAAAATATGAGAGACAAGGTCAATACTCTTGAACAAAGACAACATTAGAGCTTACAAGGTCAATTAAAGAAGACATTAATTATGGAGAGAGTGTGTGAATAAAAAACATGACATAAACATATTTTTATATTAGTTTTTTTTACACATATTTTTACATTAGTAAATGTGTAGTTTTTTGACAATAATAAATGTCTAGTTCATCACCCGATAAGTTGGAATTTTAATGTATCATAAAAATGTCACGTACGTGGTGTTAAAAAAGTATTGATGTATAATATTTTTAAAATTTACAGCTTACAAACTTGTTTCGATAGTTTTCTAATTTGACGAAAATTATTTCAGTTCTTAATTTGGCTTTTTCTATTGAGTCATCCAAGTATTTAATAAATTATATAGTAAAAAAGCAAACTACAGATTATAGAATTTCAAATTAAAAATACAAAAATTATACCTTATCATAATCGAAACCAATGCAAAAAAGTAGCCACCCATACATTCATCGATAAGAAAGAAGGCATTAATTATGGAGAGAGTGTGTGAATAAAAAATTATAAATAAAATATTAAATGACATTTATGTCCATGCATTTAAGTTAGTTTTAAAAAAGAAGTGGTGGGTTTTGTGTCCAAGTTAAAAGTGTGTACAATGCTAACATACACATTCTAAAAACTAAGTGTGTAGGTTAGTAAATCCCATATATATATATATATATATATATATATATATATATATATATATATATATATATATATATATATATATATATATATATATATATATATATATATATATATATATGATTTATAGAAAATAGGACACTAAATTCAGATTTCGCACATGACACCTAAAATCTCAGGGCAAAGCTTTGCCTAAAAATGTATAATCTAGTTTCAAAAATTGCCTTTTTAATATTAAATGAATATTTACAGTGACATCATTTTTGACTACATTACTTAAATAGAGGTAAAGTTGTGTGATTGGTCATTTAACACACCTTAAAAATTGTGTTTGTTTCTTAATTTTTTTTATTAAAATTCTATTTGTTTCTTATATTGTTAATCACTGAAAAATATTATTTGTCTCTTATATTGTCAACGGGAGGTAATACCACTTTATGTTCACATTATTTTCGGTTATCAAAGTTTTGTATTGAAGGTAAGAAATTTTTATTGTTTTCGCTACCTAACAAAACTTTAACAATTACTAATATGTAATGAAAATAAGTTACTCATTAATAAATATAAGGAAGTCAAAACTTAAGCTGCGGTTTTTTTTTGCTGACACTCAGATTTGAATAATAAAATTTGATGAAGAAAAACCTACGGTTTTAATGGTATATGCTGGAAGAAAAAAGAGTAAAGTAAAGCATGCATGGAAGTGGAGATTAATATTTTTTTTTAGATAGACAATTATTAGTGGGGGTGGGGGAAATGTTAGTTTAGGACGCAAACCAGGACTGACTTTCTTGACTCATATATACAAGACTACTTACACGTCCCTACCGCTAACCGAAGCTTATTCTACCAGGGACGTGGAGATTAATATCTTAATAATGAGGTTGGAAACTGGCATGGGGGAGGGAATATATGGTTGAGGCAATGAGGCCGTTTGTGAATTGTGAGTTGCTTTTTTATTTTCTTTGTTCGCTTTAAATATTTAATCATTCTCCTTAATTGTGTGGTGACGTTAATTAATTAATGAATAAAATAGAATTAGACGTATGTTTCCCGTTTCCATTTTTGGGTCGTTATGGCTATAATTTGTTGGGTTTTATTTTTCTCACCCCCTCCTTCCCTATCTCACCCCCATAATATCCCAAATGGACAAAAATACCCCTGAAAATTTACAAAAATCACATTTCACATTTCACATTTCATAATTTCGGAAAAGTAAGTAAATTCGAATGGGTTTTTCGGAATTACCTAGTAATTCGAGAAAATTTGGAAATACCTCGAAGGAGGTAATTAGGTTCAGAATATGAACGGAATTACCTCACTACTGAGGTATTTCGAATTTTTCTAATTACTAGGTAATTCAAAATCTAATTTTTTTTTCAATTTTTAATATTTTCTAATTACATTTATTTTTTTAACAAATGGCGAGTAGACGATCGGACAACGTAGAAGCGGCAGAGTCTTGAGCAAAGACCGCCTGCGACGACGGCGAGCAGCAAGATTCAGGGAGGCGAGTAGTAGCGGTACTCCTTCTCCGACACTTTACAGAGGCTCGAGCTGCTGGGCATGCTTACGGCGTCGAGGCGCGAGAGAGAGCCGTGCGTGCGGTGGTAGAGATGGTTAAGCTCGAGCCTCGGCCTCGGCCGGTGATGAGCAATGGATACAAGACCACCCCGATTATGAGTACCATATGCGGCACCAACAGGAGCACCCAGAGATGTATCATGACGGTTGGGAGGCTTTGGAGGAGTAGGAGGATGAGGGCAAAGATCGAGGAGGAGGAGGAGGAGGTTCGGGAGGAGGTTGAGGAGGAGGAGGTTCACCGCCTGCCTAGGCGTGGAGCACACACCCTTATATTTACACCGGGATACGCATTGCGCGGCCCCGGATAGAGATAGGCGAGGTAATTAATTTTTATTTTAATTTTACTTAACAACAATTAATTACTTATTTTTAATAACGTATGGTTTAATTTTAATTTTAATTTTTCAAACCTCGGAAACTAAAGGTTGTATCTCACGGCGGAAGATTCCTAGAGTTAGACCTCTGAGCACCACCCACGGTAGAGCAATGGTTGCGTGCCGCTAAGCTTTACGAGTTGGACATCACACTGCGGGGCAATCAACCATGAGTTGATATTTGCTTTTGTGGAGAGGTGGCATCCGAGAGACTGTTCATTCCACATGCCCTTTGGGAGAGATGATCACCTTGGATGATGTGGCCGTGGTCGCTCCACTCCACTGCATTTGGATGGCACCCCATTGGACCACAGGCGATTTTGATTCTGCTGAGGCTCTTCACATGGGTGTGGATCGTTTGGGCATGGATCGAGCTCTTGTCATCCAGAGCTTAAGGATAACGAGGGGCGATATCGAGGATCTCTGTGTGTAGAGGACGCCACGGGGAGAACATGGCACGGGGTGCTTATGAAGCGCATCGCGGTGCGGTGCTACATGCTCTTCTGTTAGGCACCACCATTCGGCCGACAAGACTCATACATTAGTGCGTGAGGTGGATGTATACGCTTCGAGATCTTCAAAAGCGGTGTGGCGATGGTCTTGGGGTATAATTGCTCTTAGTTACCTCTACACCCGGTGTTAAAGCGGTCTTTTATACGACAGCGATTCGGCGGATACGCGACATCGCGCTCTAGGTAATCATTTATTTATTTTTTTAATTTAAAACTTTTAATTAAATTACTCATATATTAATAAGCGATTATTTTTAATTTAACTATTTTGATCTTTGGATCTACGAGCACTTTCCCACCGTCGTTGGTGGAAAGTGTTAGCTAGGGACGTATCGACCATGTGCCACCACGGTGGGAACAAGAAGCTGGATAAAGTAAAGTTGGTGGACTTTAGGGCGCAGATAGATCACTACAAAAAAAACAGTATTAGCGAGGGAAATTAGCGAGGGAATGGAGAAGGGTCGCTAAAAATGTTATACCGAGGGAATTAGCGACGGATAAGGCCGTCGCTAAATCTGCGCTGTTTTTTTTTTTTTTTTTTAATATTTCCCTCGCTAACATTTATATTTCCGTCGCTAAATTTAAAGACAGCTGTTCCCACCTAACACGTTTTTGAATTCCCTCGCTAATTTCCATAATTCCCTCGCTAATCTTATTCCCTCGCTAAATCCAAATTTCCCTCGCTAATATAATTCCCTCGCTAAAATAAAATTTCCCTCGCTAACTTTTTTAATGTAACCGAAGCTTACCTTTCCTCCTCCCACTTCTTTCTCTTCTCTCACTCATTTCTCTCCTTTCTTAATCCGACCCCAACACCACCACCACCCATATCTCTCCATTTTCGCCACCACCACCTCCACCACCGTCCACGGCGCCACCACTTCCTCCACCATCACTTAAGGTTTGTTTTTTCTCACTCTTCTCTCTCTCTTTCTCTCCGAACTTCCATCTCTAACTCCTCTAATGATTTTTCTTTCTTTCCTCACCATAGGAACAATTTGTTGCTCACCAACGCACCGAGTGCACATCGTCATAAATAACGCCAAAAGATCGTTGGATTCGTGACTCAAAACGGTTAGTTTTTCTTTAATTTTGATTTTAGTGTTTAGGATTGATTTTTAGAATGTTTGAAAATTTATTTGATTTTAGTGTTTAAGATAGATATTGACATTTGTGTTTAGGAATGATTTTTGAAATGTTTAGAAATTGATTTGATTATATTAGTGTTTAGGAATGATTTTTATTTAGAAAGTAATAATAGTGTTTAGGAATTTGATTTGAAGTTATTGAAATATTATTTTTCTTTATGAATTTGATTGATATTAGTGTTTAGGATTGTTATTATGTTGAATAATAATGTATGATAAGTGTATGTTGTTGGAGATGTTAAATGAGAAGTGTATGTTTGTTAATTTGGAATTGATAATTGTTGTAAAGTGTACGTTAATTTTGAAATTGAAATTGTGTTAAATAGTTGTTTTGATGTTTGATGAACCCTAGGTTAGATGACTATATCGAGATGTTTTTATTGTGTGTTGTTGATGGAAAAGGGTGAGGTCTTTGTTTCACTCACCCCCATATTTTGCTCGAAATCATCTCCATTGAGATAATTGCGAGACAATTCTAACAACTGTGAAGTTGGGAGTTTGAAATAACTTCCTTCACTACTTGGATGGAAAAGGGTTTTGTCTTTGTCCTTGACCCCCATATTCGGCTCGAAATCATTTCCACCGAGATAATATCGATGCCACTAACTTGATATGTTATATGTTGGGAATTTTTTTGGGAATCTAACTCGCTTTTTTAAATGCGTGTAGATGAATTGGAATCAATTAAATCGTGGTTGGGTGTATGATAGGTTATATCGGGAAGATCTTTTTGAAAGAAACTTTTGTTAAAAGGGTTGAAGAGTTTTTATGGGTAGCGTGGCAACATGAGAAGGCTAAAAATGAAGGAGGGTTAGATGTCCATGCCTTAATTGCAATGGTGTACCTATTAGTCTTGATGATGAAATTAGGGAGCACTTGTATCGTAACGGGTTTAAGCCAAATTATTTTATTTGGGAGGACCATGGAGAACGACTTCCAAATTTTGACTTAGGGGCTTCAAGTAGTTCTAGTTTTCGTGTTCCGGCTAATGAGCAATTTGATCGATGGAAAACATGATTTGTGATGGTCTTGGGGTGAATGTACCATTTGATGAGCCTCGATATGACGATCATGATGAAGCTCCAAATGAAGAAGCACAAAGATTTTATTGCGTGTTAAAAGAGGCAAACACACCGTTGTTTGAAGGCTCGCCAGAGTCAAAATTATCTATGTGTGTGAAGCTTTTAGCTCTCAAGTCCATGAGCAATATTTCGAATTGGGTTTAAATTTTGTGACTCAAATGATGTTGAAGCAGGACACCTAATAAGGATAATTTGCCAAAAAGTTATTATGAAGCAAAAATGTTAGTTTCAAAGTTGGGATTGGAATATAAGAAGATTGGTATTGTGAGGATGGGCACATGTTGTTTTACGACAACGAATTTGGTAAAACCGATGCGGCGCTACAAGCGTCTGGTCTGTGGAAAGTCGAGATATCATGTTCGTAAAGGAGACAAAGGTAACTATAAACCCATTCTGTAAGGTCGATGTTCTATTTGCCTATTGTTCCAAGGTTGCAAAGAATGTTTGCATCATTGAAATTGCGAAGAAAATGACTTGGCATTATGAGAATAGACATACCTCGGATATTTTACGCCATCCATCGATGGTGAGGCGTGGAAACACTTTGATCGAGTCCATCCGAATTTTGCCTCGGACTACACGAAATATTCGACTTGGCTTGTGCTCGATGGAATTACTCCATATATCCAAGCATCATCTTCTCCCTACTCTTGTTGGGCGGTCATTGTTACCCCCTTACAATCTTCCTCCCGAGATGTGCATGACTAAACCGTTTATGTTTTTGACTTGTCGATCATTGGTCCAAAAATCCAAAAGCTAACATAGATATCTTTTTGGAACTCAGTAATTGATGATCTCAAGAGATTGTGGAAGGGTGTTTGGACATATGATGCAAAGAAAAAGAAGAATTTTTTGATGAGAGCGGCATTGATGTGGACAATTAATTACTTCCCAGCTTCTGGTAAGCTATTTTAAAATTTTGTTTTACTTTTTAGTTTACATATAAATTGAAATTTGTTTCATTTTTACAGTCTAGGAAGGCTGGTCGCCCTCTCACTATTCCTGAGCTGCATAGAACCACTCATTTGAAGAAGGATACCAAGGAGTTTGTTGACGAGCGCGCTAAAATGACTCAGGTAATTATGCAACTTGATTTCTATTGTATTTAGTTCTTTTCTTAATTAATGGAGACCTAATTATTATTATGTTTTGTGGTTATGCAATGTAGGAGAAACATCTTTGAGTTGATGTTTGAGCCTACTCGGGAGTTGGAACCCCGACTCACTTGGTCCACTTTCCCCGAGATGATGGCTTTGGAAAACCAAAAGCGGAAGAAGACGAAGAGGCAAGTCAAATAAAAATCGATTGTATGGTGCGGGGCCCCTGGCGGAGACTTGTGAATTTTGGCGATCACTATGACACGAGTCTAGTAGTTCCAATGCTTCATCACCGAGACACGCACTCAGCGGCCAGTGGAGCATTTGATGGTCGAGTCCCGGAGGAAGGATCGACTATGCGAGAGATGCAAGCAAACCATTGAGGATGCGGCGTGAGCGAGGAGAGGTTGTTTGCTCTCTTTAATAGCTTCGAGGCCACGATCGTCGATCAAACAGAGTCCGATCATCCCGATCATCCCTCTTCCCATATTGATTTGGATTATGTTATTGTTGTCTATTTGGATTATGTTGTTGCTTTCGATTTGGATTATTTACATTATGCACATTTTAGATTGATTATGGATTTTACTTCTTTTTCGCGAGAAGACCCATCTCGTCTCGGACCGGTGACGTATTCTAATGATCTGGAACTCTAGCTTATCTCTTACTTGACGGATTAGATTTATTTTAGAAATATGAAGTTGCATATTTATGATAAGCAAAAAAGGAGGAATTTAAAAAAATAAAATAAAAAAAATAAATTCCCTCGCTAATCATCAAAAAATCCCTCGCTAATAGCATAAACAATTCCCTCGCTAATTTCCCTCGCTAATTTCCCTCGCTAATTCCCTCGCTAATTCCCTCGCTAATTTCCCTCGCTAATTCCCTCGCTAATTTCCCTCGCTAATTCCCTCGCTAAATTTAGCGAGGAGCATTTTAGCGAGGGATTTGTATCCTCGCTAATTCCCTCGCTAAAGTACATTAGCGAGGGAATTTTGTGTTTTAGCGAGGGAATCCTGCGCCGCTAAATCACGTTTTTTTTGTAGTGGATGCTCTGCAGCTGGGGGATGTCATCCTCACCCCTTATGATGACCACAGGCAGTATGTTCCTTTGTCGAACATATCTCATTTCTGCAGGTTGGTTGCTTTGAGGCGATGATCTTTGTTCCTCGCATGCCGCATGCAGTGCGTTAGCGATTCGGGCGGTACAGAGGATCCCTCTTCCACCCATTTCGGGTAATGTTCCCTCTGCGGACAAGATCATACAGGGGTTGCTGATGTATCAGATTCGGGCGCGGACTTTTTGGCAGGCTAGTAGAGTGGCGGGCTACCACGGCGAGTGCGATCCTGATTACCTTCCTTGGTACATCGAGTAACTGTGGTGCGTCTTACTCGGTGCACGAGCCACGCCCAGAGAGCGAGCCACAGCGAGCGGCTCGGGATCCACCATATCATCGAGGAGCCCTGTTGTCCCGAGAGACATATGAGGAGAGGTGTGAGAGCATTTGCATTGGCGGGATGCCCTAGATGTCGCCCGTTCACCTACTTCACGTGCTTATTTTCAGTCATTGTTAAACATTTTGGACCCATAGTTGTATTTGTACTCCTATTTTATGTTGGTCATTTTATATATTTTGACGTCTTCTTATTTAAATCGTAATCCGTTCGTATCATATTTCCAAAATAAAACGCGTTTAAATATTAATTTAATATATAAACTTTAAAAAAAAAATACAAATTTCGGAATTACCTTTTTTAGAGGTAATTCCGAAATTTTTAATTTTTTATGAACCGGAATTACCTTTTTTATAGGTAATTCCGAAAGTTTAATTTTTTTTGAACCGGAATTACCTTATTTTGAGGTAATTCCGAAAAATTTCAATTTTTTTTTGTTTTTTTTAAAACGCAGGGGTATTCTTGGCATTTTTTGAAATATGGGGGTGAGATAGGGAAAGAGGGGGGTGAGAAAAATAAAACCCTAATTTGTTTCATTAAGGGGAGGTTATACTTTTGGTCAAAACAAAGGGGAGGTTACACTTACTTACATTAATACTCCTACTATATCGTACTAGTAATGTACTACTATCTTCTTGAACCGTTAAATGGCATTCAACTATTATCAATCCGAAGAGATTCTGTCTAGTGGAATATGATAGGATTTAATCTAACATATTGCGGGTTTAAGTCCATACTAGTTAGGAGTAAATTCTAACCGATCACTTTTTTGATGCAGTGTAATCTTGGTCCTTAAAAAAATTGGAGGTGAGGGAGTTAACCGTTAAAAATAAGATATATATAGAAAGTGTTTAAGGGTGAGGATTACTACTCCTCATAAGAAAATTGGAGAAAATCTCACTTAGAGGAAATTTATTTTCGTACAAGTCTCTCTAGGTGAGGTAAATCTAACATCTTTTATAAGTAATCAAGGTGTTTGAAAGTTTTCTCTACTTTAGAATGAGACGTTAAGTTCACAAATAAAAGTTTTTGTTATAAAAAAACACATGCATAAAAAAGGCACGGTGTTAGTGGTGGAGTTCCAAGCTTGGTGGGTCGAATGTCCTTGTATTGTTTATGCCTATTTGTTTTGTTTTGTTTTGTTAATGTGTAGTAGTAAATTAGTATTTTTCTTGCGGTCAAAGTGCAAAGACTAAGCTCGTTAGCATAGGACAAATTGCTAACATATATTACCAAATAATGATGTACTAAATCAAATTAATCAATCATCTATGTTTTGTCTTTTTAAGTGTATGTATAAATATAAATTTAATTTGTAGACAAGGACAATTTTTCTCCATGACGACGGTAAGTTATCGCAATCATTATTTTTTTGTCTTGGATGTTTAACAAAAAATATCGCAACCAATAATATTTTAGGGAAAGAGGATCATAATAAGTTGGACAAAGGAATAATAAGTTTTCTTTTTTTATTTACAAGGGACAAAGAAATAAGTTGAATATAAATACATTACTTCTATGGTATACTCCAATAAACTAAGTTCAATGTCAAATTTAGATTTGAGAATGTATTTAATTGTCCTCTTGGTCAAGGACAAGTGTACGGATAGAAAAAAATGTGTACTTGTTATTATTTAAAACTAGGACACAAACCGTCTACGCATCTGCTGCAGTGTAAAGCGTAAACAATTATTTTCTCCCAAGATCACGGGTGGCGAGAATAATTTGTTAGCCATACAAATTAGTAATTTATTACTCTGATCTACGTAGTATATTTTGCCCTCTTATCTAAGTTTTCCAAAATGTGTAGGCCTACATGTTATTTGATACAAGCTTTGGCCTAAAAATAAATAATTGTGTATTATTGGTGTTAAAAGCGTTTACAATATATCAATTTAGTCATTGACTTTTTCAAAAGTGTTTTAATTTAGTCATTGATCCTAAACCCTAAACCCTTTAAAAATATTGACCATTTCTTACTTACATATGAATTGATGAGAAATATTTTAAAGCTCATCGTATTTACCTTCCAGAGAGATAGATACAATTTTCAAAGACATTTTCGCATCGTATTTATCTAGATACGATTTCATCCCATAAACTTCAAAAAATAGTAAGTCGTATTTATCTTCATAAAATTTTCCATAAAAATCGCATCGTATTTACCATATTACGAGATAAATAGGATTCTTTTTTTAATTTATTTGGTTTTAAATCATTGTATATAGGTAAATACGATCTGAAAAAATATAAATTGTATTTACCTATTACAAACATAAATCGATTGGTTCAATTTTTGTCAAGGGTATGTCCGTCCAAAATATAGAGTCGGGGTATATTGGTAAGCAGATTAAAAAGAGTATTGGACAAAAAAAACCATAAAAAATCGCATCGTATTTACCATATTCTGAGATAAATAGGATATTTTTTTTTAAAATTTATTTGGTTTTCGTCAGTGAAATCGTATATAGGCAAATACGACCTGAAAAAATATAAATTGTATTTACCTATTACAAACATAAATCAGATTGGTTCAATTTTTGTCAAGGGTATGTCCGTCCAAAAATATAGAGTGGGAGTATATTGGTAAACAGTTAAAAAAAATGAGTGTTGGACAAAAAAAAAATTGTCAGGGGTATGTCGGTCCAAAAATATAGAGTGGGGGTATATTGGTAAACAATGAGGTACAAAATGAGGGGTATATTGGTAAATGCTGGGGTATAAAATATAGAGCGGGGGTATATCGGTCCAAAAATATAGAGTGGAGGTATATTGGTAAACAGTGGAGTACAAAATAAGGGGTATATTGGTAAATGGTGGGAATAAATTTTTCTCACCGAAAGTGGGGAAGTCAACGATTGTGTATTAATTAAGAGAGATATAGAGATAAATCAGATTGGTTCAATTTTTGTCAGGGGTGTGTCGGTCCAAAAATATAGAGTGGGGGTATATTGGTAAACAGTGGGGTACAAAATGAGGGGTACATTTTGATAATAAAAAAAAAAGTGTTGGACTAAAAAAAATTTGTCAGGGGTATGTCGGTCCAAAAATATAGAGTGGGGGTATATTGGTAAACAGTGAGGTACAAAATGAGGGGTACATTTTGATAATAATAAAAAAAAGTGTTGGACAAAAAAAATTGTCAGGGGTATGTCGGTCCAAAAATATAGAGTGGGGTATATTGGTAAATGAGTGGGATACAAAATGAGGGTATATTGGTAAATGGTGTGACAATATTGGGGTTCTTAATTGTGCGTGATTTTTGTTTAAATTACAAACGTGTCATTGGATATTTTTAAGAATCATGCATGCGGCGTGCGCATACGCACATGCATGCATGTATGACATATGTGTTCCCAAATCACCAATAAAGTGGATTTTGGAATTATGGGGCTGGATAAAAAATAAAAAACAAGGATAAAGGCCTCAAATTGAGGAGAAGACAAAATGATCCATTATATTTCATGTCAATTCATAATTTTTTAGTAATTAAAACAACAAAATATAAACAAATTTTTATTTCATCATCACCTGTCAAAAAAAAAATAAACAAATTTCATCTAATTTTATACCACCAATCTAGTAGAGCATGACAAGATTTATAGTTGGAAGGTTTCGAGTTCGAATGCACACTAGTTCGTTTGGAGTGAGGTAAATGTATTCATAAGTGTTTCAAGAGTTTGAAGGTCTTCCCTTCCCTACCTTAGAGGCTTGGACTGGGTGTTAACCCCCACCCTAAAATTTTTGTAACAAAAAATAAAACACTCAACTCACTTCCTCTAGACTTTGATTAATCTATGTTATCAGTCATTTCAAAATAATTGAAAAAAAAAAAAATTTAACAATTTTATTTCTTTATTTTTTTGGTCCAAATTTTCAAGATATCTAAATTCGTTTCAGGTGAGCTAGTTCTAAGTACCTTGTAGCGCATATCATAGAGGTTGTGTTTAATCTATGGTCCATACTTCTTACAATCACCTCTCTATTCACTGCACACACCTCAAAACCTGTGAAAAGACCAAAATGTCATTAATGAAAGAAAAACTTTCCACTGCGTCCCTTTTTTTTAGGATTCAACAGGTACGACACTATGGTATCGTACTCGTTCGATTCCATAGTGTCGTGTCATCGTCTTGTCAAACACCCCCTTTTGTAGAATTTTAAACAGGTTCGGCCTCATGGAATCGAACAAGTACGGTATCATAGTGTCGTACCTATTAAGAATTCTGCAGAATTTTTAACAGCTATTTTGTATGTTTCAACGACTTAGATTCCACCGACAATTTTGATCAATGACCTATAATCAGTCAAATGTGTCAGAAAAAGGAGTGGATGATATTTTCTATGGTAAATGCGCCTCAACGAATATAATTTCAACAATTCAAGTTGATGATTGAAAATTAAAATCAACGACTCACATTCGACGACACCCATTATAAATAGGGTCTCGATTTTATCTATATCTTTCACACCAACCTCCACCAACATCTCCGCTTCTTCACAAACACCCCCTCTGAAATGGAGTTGACGTCAACTAGTTCTCAAATGACGCATTTCTGACCGTCCTTCATCACCGTGGAAGTATCACCTCCAATGAAGATGGTGTTTGGTTTCAATGTCTCAAATCTGTCTTCCGTAGGATGAAAATGGAAATCACATTCACGGAGTTTAAGGAAAAGCAGATAGGAATGTTCGAGAGGGGTGTTTTCTTAGGCAGGTAACTAGGATTGGTTACTGCAAGCCCAATATTGGAGATGATGGCAAAATTCTTTATTCAGCGATAGAGATTCGGACCAACAACGACGTACGCACAATGATTGAAACACATTTCCAGTTTCCAAGAATCTGTTTGTTGTTAACATTGTAGTTCGTTATGCTTGTATTTTGATGTACGATTATGCACTTCATGAATAAAATACGAACAATAACTAAAAATAGATTGATAAATCAACAAGTTAAAAATAAACGAGTTACAAAGGTACACGAAGGTGCAATCCTAACATGAATACTACTGTGTCTTCTGCCTTCCTTGCATTCCTCTCCTCTGGTAGACACACCCATACCTCCTAATCAGGTGAATGGCCTCATCATGGTCTTCAGCCAATCCAGTATGCCCCATATACACATCTATCATGGAACTCTTCCATCCAGCATCTGCTCCAACTCCTCCAGATAACCCATGATCTCAGGCATTATTTGTGAGACAGAAAGTAAAAGTATTAAAATAATATCAAGTTCAATCAAATAAAACAATACAACTAAAACACATACCTGTCTAGCCTTCGACTCATTCGGTATGGGGTAATTGGCCAGAAAAGAGTAAGACTCTCTTTGGTAAAAGGTAGTGGATAGCAGATATGCTAGTGGATAGCAAAAAGCAGTTGAGTTAGCAGTTAGCAGATAGCGAATAAGTTAGCTGATAACAAATTATGTGTTTGGTAAAACTAGCAATTAAAATAGCTGATAAATGTAAAATGACATAAAAGAATAATTAATTAATGATTAAATTATTTAAGGATGATAAATATTTAATGAGGAAAGAGAAGTAATTTAAGAAAAATAATAAAGGTAAAAATGTCAAAAAAAAAAGTAAAACGTTATACGCTATCCGCTAACGTTTCAAAAAACGCTACTTGAAGTAGCATTTCAAAAAACGCTAAACACTACTCGAAAAACACTAAACGCTAGTACTTGTCAAACACCTGTACCCGTCATCTGCTAGTCAAATACGCTAGTCTCATCTGTTATCCGCTAGCGGATGGGACACGCTAAACAGAGCCTAAATCTGCAATGTACTCTTTTAATCATCACTTCGTCCATAAAAGATCCTCTCCTGTATACCAATCATAAAAGTCGCTCTATTATCCAAAATTATTGTCTGTGACCCTCTCATTTACAGATAGAGATCATCTCCTTCCAACTCTCCTCCATACATCTCCCTTCATCCTCTCTATCTCTCTCTCATCCTTAAAAAAATATAAATAATGATGAAAGAGAATAAAGTTAAGAGAGAGATAGAAAGGAAAGAGGAAGATGTAGGAGAGTAAGAAACAGATGATCCAAAGTGCTCATTTAACCTTTAGGTCTCTTCATTTCTGCTACACCAAACTCAAGTTTACCAACTCTCCATCTTCGTATTTTCTAAATCTCACGACAAATAACACCCTTTTTCACATCACGTAGGGTCCTTTTTTCTTTGACAAATATACATAGAATCCTTTTAGTAATTACTCATTCCGTCTCATATTATATGACTTTTTAGCCAAAAAAAATTGTCTCATAATACATGAAATTTTAGAATCTCAATAAAGCTTTAATATTTCTTTTTCAGTCATACCCTTCACTATTCTACTAATTTATCTTTCCAATGTTATTAATGAGAGCTAATTTGGTAAACTAACTCACAATTTCTTTTTTCAATATAAAATTAACTACTTTTCTTAATATGTGTGAAATGATCTAAAACAATATAATATCAGATAGAGGGAGTATAATTCATTTGTTACGTTGTTGCAAGATTATTAAACTAACTCAACCAACTTCTTAATATGCATGAATTTACGTATTTTGCTTAAAGTCAGAGGGAGTATATAAAACATTGTTTTCATAATAGGACAAAATTCTAGTTCATTGTTTTTCTTCTACCAATAAAGCGTGAGTATATATATATATATATATATATATATATATATATATATATATATATATATTAACAATTATTAGTAGAAGAAAAATTAAGTCTACAGGATTATTGATACCCAACTGTGGAAAGTATTGTTCCCTTTGTTTACCCAAAAACACAAGAAGAGAGGTGTTTGTAGTGCGATTTAGTTCGGTTTTGGCTCAAAAACCATTTAAATCATGAGTAAAAAATATATCTGCAATTTGGTTTAATTTGGCTTCCACAAAAAATACGAACCAAATCTAACTAAAGCCAATGGGTAGATTTCGAACAAATCTGTTTGTGGGGACCATGAGGGTGTGTGGGAGGTGATACTGCACATGGCTCTATATTAAAATTAAAAAATTACATAACTAATATGCTCATATGTTATCCAAGGCTTTAAATTGGCCGCACATATATGTATTTAATAAAGATTTAAATATACGTTTAGTCCCTGCAAACAGACGTTTTATCTCGTTTAGCCTCTGTAAAAATAAATGTCTGTTTTTATCCTTACAAATATATGTTTGATCCAAAAATAAACATATATTTGTAGCCTAAAAACAAAATTTTATTTTGACAAATTGTAGGAACTGGATCAAACATATATTTGCAAGCGCTAAAAACAAAATTTTATTTTTACAAATTGTAGGAACTGGATCAAACATATATTTGCAAGCGCTACAAACAAAATTTTATTTTTACAAAGACTAAATTGAATCAAACATATATTTGTAGGGACTAAACTATTGGGAAAAATGAATAGAGATGAAAAGTTATTTTTATTGACTCTGTCAAATGGTATTTATACAATGTAATAGTGCTAACTCAGCACTTAAGAAAATGAAAAGGCAGACAGTTACAAGAAAATAGAAGGGCAGACATTTATTTAACTATAGTTTGAATTAATCCACAATAGCCTCCCTTAATTCAAACTCTCCAAAGAAACAATTCCTAGCTTTCTTCTCGTGTCTTCAAATCTGTCCACCTTCAATGCCTTGGTTAGAATGTCACTTCTTTGCATATTAGTAGAGGCGAAGAAGTCACTTCTGAATTCCTTCTCGCACTTGTTCTCGCAGAAATGAAATCGAGTTTCTATATGTTTGCTCGGCCATGTAGGGACAGGATTCTTAGCCAAATTAATGGCGATTTATTGTCTATACTAAGCTTAGTTGCCTTGTCAATATTTCAAAGAAGAACTCAACCCATTACTGGATCTTAACCACACGGCTGACGAAAGTCGCAAATGAGCAACAATATACTCGCTTCACATGAAGAGAGTGCTACAACAAAGTTGCTTCTTTGAGCTCCATGAAATTGAAGCTCCATTGAACTTAAACACAAAACCAAGTAGTGCTTCTTCTATCCAACTTATCTCCACACACGATCGGCAAAGATCAACAAAACCAATCAGACCTTCATTTTTAACATCTGTTTCAGCAGGGAACAAAACACCATACTGCAGTGTTCCTTTGATATATCTCAGAACAAGTTTTGCTGCCAACATATGTACCTTCTTGGGTTCATTCATGAACCTGCTCAACACTCCAACTGAGTAGCTAATGTCCGGTCTACTGTTGCAGAGATATCTAAGGGATCCTACAAGCTGTTTGTACACAGTAGAATCAGTAAAATCATCTACAACAGAGTCATCATGCTTGGCTGCAGTTTCTGCTGGTGTAGCTGCAGAATTGCAGTCTTGCATTTTAAATTTTCTTAAAATCTCAGCTGCATATTTTGCTTGATGCATAATAATTCCCATGGAAGTATACACAAACTCCATACCTAGGAAATAAGCAAGCTTACCCAGGTCTGTCATCTCGAATTCAAGCATCATCTTTGACTTGAATTCTTGTAGTTCAGCAACACAACTTCATGTTATCAAGAGATCATCCACATACAAGCAAATTATCACCACATTTTCTTTATCTTTGCACCTCACATAAACTCCATATTCCACTTCACATTTCTTAAACCCATTATTGATGAAAAATGAGTCAATTTTCTTGTTCCAAGCACGAGGTGCTTGCTTAAGGCCATACAATGCCTTGTGCAACTTGTACACCATACTCTCCTTGCCTCTAACTTTGAAACCGGGTGGTTGAGTAACATACACTTCCTCTTCCAAAGAGCCATTTAGAAATGCGGACTTGACATCTAAATTGAACAAAGACCACCCTTTGCTGCATGCTAAGGCCACAACAAGTCTAATTGTCTCATGCCTAGCAACCAGTGCAAAGAGCTCACCATAGTCCAAGCCATGCTTTTGAAGAAAACCCCTAGCCACAAGCCTTGCCTTGTGCTTAGAGATTGAACCATCTGGTTTGAGCTTGATTTTGAAGACCCATTTAACATCTATGGGCTTCTTATTTACTGGCAGCCTCACTAAACTCCATGTTTTGTTCTTTTGAATGGAATCAAGCTCTTCTTGCATAGCTTTCTTCCACACTAGTTGTTTCATGGCTTCATTCACATCAATTGGTTCCTCACCAGCAAGTAATGAAAGTTGAATCAGATCTCCCTCCTCATTTACTGCATTATCAGAGGTTATTTCATAATCAACTAACCTCCTAGGCATCTGCCTAACTCTCTGTGGTCTGAGGTACTGGTCTGCTTGAGGAAGCCGTTGTAACTCCTCTGCTTGTGTAGTATTTTCACCTTCATTAGAATTATTTTCCTCTGTATCATTCAAATCACCTCGAGAATCATCTCATCGGTGGCACATCAATAGATGTATCACATCCACATCCAAATCTGATTGGTTGCACAACCCTATCCACCGCTAGAGTTCCGGTCCCATTCTTACGATTCCTTGATTAGTACATCTCTACTAATCACAATTTTCTCTTGTGTTGGACAGTAGAGCCTATATGCTCCAGTGGGATGATACCCAACAAAGATCATCATCTCACTTTTATCATGCAATTTCTTTCTTTTCTCATCAGGTACATGCTTGAAACAAAGAGAACCAAACACTTTAAAATGGCTAACACTGCTTTCTTTCTGTCGCACCTCTTGAGGACTTTATCACTTAACTTCTTAGTTGGACACCTATTCAAAATGTATGCGATTGTGGAGGCTGCTTCACCCAGAAACTATGAGGTAAATTCTTCTATTTTATCATGCTTCTTGCCATATCTAACATGATCTATTCCTCCTTTCAAGAAGTCCATTATGTTGTGGAGTGTAGAAATTTGTAATCTCATGTACAATACCATGATCTTCACAAAAAATTTCAAAGCAGTTTTGAAGTATACTCCCCCTCCATCCATTTCTCAACACTTTAATTGAATTCCCACTCTGTTTTTCAGCATATTGCTTAAACCTCATGTGCTACAACCATGATTCCTTTTCTGATGTTGTTGTTTTAAAACATTGAGCATCTGCTGCCTCAATTGATGCCTTGAATGTTCTATTCTTACGAATTGGTGACTTTGAACAAGCCTCTTCTTTGCATCAAACAGTTCCAACAAGCCATTCTCCATTGTGGACCAGAAACCTTTCTCTATCAACCGCCCCACACTCATCAAGTTGCACTTCATCGCAGCACGCGTACCAAACTTCTTCAATCAAGGTTGTCTTCCTTCTTTTACCTTGTATCGGTATGTTTCCCATGCCTTCGCCAGAGCTTCACGCCATCAAACAACTTTAATTCTTGTTCTTTTAGTTGAATCAAAATTACTCGACCATTCTTTGCAACTTGTCATGTGATTTGAGCAACCGGTATCTAAATACCACTCATCGAACATGAATCTCCTTTACTAGTTGTCACCATCAACACCACTTTGGATCTACATCGGAATCATAGTCATTATGTGCTACATTAGCCTCTTCACCTAGGTTTGTTTAATCTTTCCTTTACCAGTCCAACATTCATCAAAGATAATGACCATATCTATCACAATTAAAACACCGAATTCCTCTCTTATTTTTAACTTTCTTCTTATATTTACATTTTATTAAACCCTCCTCCACCTTTTCTATTAGATGATTTGAGTTTATCATCGGTTGTTACAACATTGTGATTCGATTTTTATGTTTTTGCTTCCATCGCCACTTCTTTTTCTCAAAGTCACTTTTCTTATCAAATTCACCTTTCTTAACCTTTGCTTGCAGAGCCCGATCTACATCTCTACCATTCTTCCTTTGTAACACACGTAATTCATGTGCTTCTAATGAACATTGAAGATCTTTCCGATTCACTCACTCAAGTCCTTTGATTCCTCTATAGCAACTACTATATGATCAAAGTTAGGGTTGAGAGTCGCGTGATGACCTTTTCATTGATGATTTCATCGCTTCAATGTTTCACCGAATTCTTCATCCGATTAGTCAACGCGTTTGCAATCGTGCGAAGTACTCGGCGATCTTCTCATCTTCCTTCATTGCGATGGTCGTATTGACGACGTAGCGCTTGAAGTCGTACGCTTCTTCACTTTCGCATCTCCGTCGTAGCATTTCACCAATGTATCCCACGCGCGCCTTCGACGTAGTAGCATCCGCAATTTTATCGAACACCTTCGCATCTACGCGACTTTGGTGAATATAGAACAACGCCTTCTGATCCTTCTTCTTCGCCTCTCTGCTTGCGTTCCTCTGTGCTTCAGTCGGATTTTCATCTAACAGAGTGTATCCATCATTGACGATGTCAAGAACGTCTTGCGCACCAAACAAAACGCGCATCTGAATGCACCACCGCTCCCAATTTTTGCCATCGGAGTCGGTAATTTTCGCCCGAAAACCACCGCTGCCGTTCATCTTCACTCAATTTCACAATCGGTGTTTCACTCACACTCAATTGAAGATCCTCACAATCATTTGGTGTTTCACTCACACTCGATTGATGAATCTCACAGTCACTCAAAGAAGAAGAAGGAGATCTCTCACTTTCAGGAACTTCTCTCGCTCTCAGATACCATATTGGGAAAAATGAATAGAGATGAAAAGTTATTTTTATTGACTCTGTCAAATGGTATTTATACAATGTAATAGTGCTAACTCAGCACTTAAGAAAATGAAAAGGCAGACAGTTACAAGAAAATAGAAGGGCAGACATTTATTTAACTATAGTTTGAATTAATCCACAATTAACTATATTTAAGCCTTTAATAAAAGATTACAGTCATATAAAAGTAATAATTGCCTCAAGTCTCAACCCAAATTTCACTCACTATGAAAATAGAAACCCTTGTATAGAAATCAACATTGGCCGAGTGGCATAAGCTACCCTCGGACATGAGGGATCGATCCGATGTTTCAGGGTTTGATTTCACAGTAAGCAAACTTGATGATGGCCATTACAAAATTTGCTCTTTAACACAAACAGAGATTAATATTTTGTTGAAAGTTGAGTAGCCAACAATCGGAAAAAAAATTGTATAAAAAGTAGGAAACTTTCATTGTTTTCGCTACCTGACAAAACTTTAACAATTTATGTGTAATGAAAACAAGGTAGTGATATAAAATAGTCAAAGGTACGGTTTTCTTTGCTTCACACTCGGGTTTGATTAATAAAATTTGATGAAGAAAACCTACGGTGTTAATTGCAGGAAAAAAAAAATGTAAAGTAAACGATGCATGGATGTGGAGATTAATATCTTAATAATGAGGTTGGAAACTGGCATGGGGGAGGGGATATATGGTTTTTGTGAGTTGAGTTGCTTTTTTATTTTCTCTGTTAACTTTCATTTCACCATTCTTGTGGTGATGGCGTTAATTAATTAATAAATAAAAATAGAAATACACGTATTTGACCCAAAAAAATAGACGTATGTTTCCCGTTTCCATGTTTGGGGTCGGTATGGCCATAATTTGTTTCATTAAGGCCTTAAGGGGGAGGTTAATGGGTGGACAGAAAATGTTTGGGCTATTAATTTCGGTACCCCCCTCATTCCCTCCCACACCCCCATAATGTCCCAAATGGACAAAAATACCCCTGGAAATTTACAAAAATTACATGGTTTTGTTAAAAAAAAAAAAAAAAAATTACAAATTTGAATTACCTCTAAAATTTGGAATTACCTCAAAAATAATGGAATTTCGGATTTACCTGTAATTAGAAAGATTTTGAATTACTGCAGAAATGAGGTAATTAGGTTCTCAGTGTCAGAACCGAATTACCTATTTCGAGAGTAATTCAAAATTTAATTTTTTTTTTTCGAACGAATAATTTAGGCTAAAAATCGGTTTTGGACAACATACTCGGATCGTAATGAAACCACAGTACCATTAGAAGCGAAATAAATCAAGAATCAAGACTCCTTAGAAGGGACTTCTTACGGGACAACAAATTTCAAAATCCCAAATTCCATCGTTTACTATTTTTACGATTTTTTTAATTTTTCATAGTCTCCAAAAATCTTAAAAATTTGTATAGCCTTATTTTGGTTTTGTTAGATTTTTAGTGGTGTTTTTATATTTTTTAGAGTAGTTTTGACTATTTTTAGTAGCCTTTTAGTAATAAAAATTAAAACAAATCGTATATATACGCATCCAAGCAAGCGCCCTGGATTGGCGGGATGCCTAGATGTCGCCCATTCACCTACTTCACGTGCTTATTTTCAGTCATTTTTAGACATTTTGGACCCATAGTTGTATTTGTACTTCTATTTTATGTTGGTCATTTTATATATTTTGACGTATTGTTATTAAATCAGTAAATCGTTAGTATCATATTTCCAATAAAACACGTTTAAATCTTAAGACCAAAATACAAACTTTTTTTAAAAAAATTACAAATTTCGGAATTACCTTTTTAGAGGTAATTAAATTTTTTATTTTTGAACCAGAATTACCTTTTTTGAGGTAATTAGAAAATTTAATTTTTTTTTTTTTTTTTAAAAAAGCGCAGGGTATTATTGGCATTTTTGGTATTATGGGGGTGTGGGAGGGAATGAGGGGGGTACGAAAACAAACACCCAAATGTTTGTCCGGACCGAATCTGCCATATCCGTGCAAGAATTTTGGTCAGCGGTCGGTTTCATTCGAGTTTCGTGTAAATCCATTGAAAGTAAAAGGGTAACACTCGGTTTAAACGGTCGGCATCGGTTCCTTGTTATATAACCCAACAGAATCCATAACCGACCGAGATCAATTCCATGTCGAGTATATCTTTAGCTGGTTTGGTGTGCTGGCTGCACATACTTTTATCATACTACACTGCTTTTTCCACTGCATATACTTTTTTTTCTTCATTTTTCACTGACACACTCAAACTAAAGTAGCCTGTGAACTACAGTAGAAAGTATTAAATATTTAAAGCAACTCGAGGTGCAGCCTGTCTGCCTCACACATAAACCAAAACACTCCTAGTAAAAGTATTATATAATAAATTATTTTTTGTAATTTGTTTATTTATATAAAAACTGTAAAGTACTCCTATACTACGACAGTCTTCTTCCTCGAGGTGCATACGCCATTTCTGATCTTTCAAGCTTCTTTCTCACTGTCAGACCCATTTTTTTCACTGAATGCGTTCAAAAGCTAGAAAAGTTACAAACCGAAAATATCCACCCGACAAAACCGCCGCCCGACTAAACCGCCACCCGTCGGAACCGACTCTGAAAATGGTCGGAAGTGGATGCTATATGTGCTCGTCGGTTTTCAATCGGATGGACCTCCGGTGGCCCGAATCCGGCCGTAACCGACCGGTGTCCACCCCTAGAGGTTATGTTTACCTACATATACAATAGTGCAACTCAGAGGCGGACCTATATACACTCTAGGGGTTCAGGCGAACCACCTGGAGTAATAATATTAGCACCGATCGATACCTTAGGAAAAAATGTTTTTGCATCTTCTGAAAAATATTTTTTGCACTCAAGTTCCTAATTTGCACCAAAGTTTCTAATTTTGCATCACTTTAATACACCACACTCTCACATTTTATTTTAAAAAAGTTTTTTTTTCATTTAATCGTTTTTTCTTCGTATCATCCTAATTTTGATTCTATTAATGCTATTTAATTGGTAATTTGTGTTGGTACTATTTAGTTAATTTGTATTTTGTGTTAGTGTCATTTAATTTATTTTGATTATGTTAGTTTATTTAATTTGAATTTGTTTTGTATTTTGTGAATACGTTGATTTTTTAATGCTATTTAATTTGTATTTAGGAACTTGTTAGTGTTATTTAATTTGTGTTGGTCTAGTGCAACACAAGTAGTGAATCTTGACCAAAAAAAAAGTAGTGAATCAGTTAAAATATTATTTTTATTATACTTTTAGTGGTGTGTGTTTGAAAAATTTTGCACCCTCTGACTCAGGGTCCTAGATCCGCCACCGGTGCAACTATATCGTACTATCTTCTTGGACCAATAGTGCTACTATATCCGGTCACTTTTTTGGTGCAGTGTAATTCTAATCCATTAATAAAAAATGGAGGTGATCAAAGATTTAACTGTTGAAAATAAGAGATACTTTGGTAAGAGTTTAGTCTTATATTTTCAAGGTACTGAGTTCAAATTCCCTCGAGGATAATTGTAAAATGGTCATTAATATTTATTCTCATACTAGTCTCTCTATATGAGGTAAATCTAGCGTCCTTTTTAAGAACTCAACGTGCTCGAAAGTTTTCTCTATCTATATAAATATGTAAATGAAGTTTTTTTCCAAGCCTCTAAGATGCTCCACATTATCCTCATTAATTTTTCAATTAGATTTTCAATTATTATTAATATCTTTTTATAATTTACACATATAAGGAGACTTATATTAATGATTACATATTAAGGCTAAATTATTAAGACCCTTTATATTTTTTCAGTTATTATATAATTAAAGACAATAAGTGTATTGATATGAGTTGAATAAAAATAAAAAGACATAAAGTTTGATGACTAGGAGAATTGAGCATTATTTTATTATTTATAAAAATAAAAACCACATGAAACATAAAAAAAAACGTAGACTTTAGCTTCATATCTTTTTAAGAAAAATTGTGTTCACTTCTATATTTATATTTATTTATAATTTTCATGGATTTTTTGTGTAAGAATAGTGTATTTTCCTCTTTTATTTTTAGGAAAGGAAAAAAGAATATTGGGCGATGTGGGTTACTTTTGGTCAAAAAGAAAACTTTTGGTTACTTTGGGTTTATTAATTTAAATTTTGTTTTAATAGTTCTCTTATACTTTATTTGAGTTTTTTTTTATATTACATTTTTAATCAGGAATATGAATGGTTTTAAAAAAAAACAATAGTTCAAAACGTCATAAATTCTAATCTATTAACTTAATCTCATATTTCATCCCCTTTTTATTTGACATTTCCAACAACTTAATCTCTTATCTAAAGAACTAATTATAATATATTAAAGTATATAAAGTATATAATTATAATATTAATTTTAGACACTTTATGTTTTGTAACATCCCATATTAAGTTGTAATAATGTTTTTATTTATTATTTAATTAAGACTTGCAACCACATACATATTTCATCCACTTTTTCTTTGACGGTAGATATTTCATCCACTTTATCAAAAATAAACAAACTATATGTATAATATATTGACATAATTATAATAATAATTTTATTCAGCACTATTTGTATTCCTAAAAAAATACACTATTTGAAAAGCACTTATAACCACTATTTTAATTTCCAGTTGTTTGCTGGTGTTTTTAGCAAACAATCACTAGTCTTAAACTAAGATGTTATCTTCTCTAGGGGTGTTCAGTAGTTCCGGCAAATTCAAGTCAACCCACAATCCAATCCAAACCTACTCATACTTGTTTGGTTCGGACAACAGATTTTAGAAAACCAACCCGCGAACCCAAACTAACCCATAATAATTCATACTAGTTTTGTAATTTTAGAAGTAAGACATTTTATTTACTTGAAATTTTTACCTTAATACAGGCGAACACCCCTAATCTTCACAGACAAAAATTTTGTTATAAGAAAACATGCAATTATCATCATCCCTCTTTATTAATAGAGAATCGACTTTATTAGCCAGTTTGGGGGGAAATTTTTTTATGGCATTAGTTGTAAATAATGCAAACTTTATGTCTATTATTAATTTAGCAAAAATTAAGGCCCCACTCATTGGTTTTTTTTGTCCAGCACTCACTTTTTTTATTATGAAAATGTACCCATCATTGTTAAGCACATATTATTTTGGGTTTTTTTGTACCCCCACTGTTTACCAATGTACCCCCACTCTATATTTTTGGACAGACATACCTCTGACAAAATTGAACCAATCGGATTTATGTTTGTAATAGGTAAATACGATTTATGTTTTTTCAAGTCGTATTTACCTATATACGATTTCCCAGACAAAAACCAAATAAATTAAATTAAAAAAAAAAGAATCCTATTTATCTCAGAATAAGGTAAATACGATGCGATTTTTAAGGAAAATCAGATTTATGTTTGATGAAGGTAAATACGACTTACTATTTTTGAGGCTTCTGGGAGGAAGTCGTATCTAGATAAATACGATGTGAAATTTGCTGTAAATCATATCTATCTCCTGGAAGGTAAATACGGTGAGCTTTAAAATATTTTTGGTCAAATCATATGTAAGTGAGAAATGGTCAATATTCTGTAAATTTGTAATTTTTTTGGGGTATTTTAGTGTTTTCACCGTATGCGTGGGGGTATGGAGTCAAATGGTGGGGTACAAAAAAAACCCTTTATTTTTATGAGAATGGTTGAGCCCATATAACATAACCGTTAGTTAGTTAATATCTACAAAAAAATTCAGAGCCATTTTTTAATCAATAGTACACACATCCATTTTTTTGTGAACTATCTTGTCCTCATTTTTGTTAAAGAGTGTTTTTATCAAAGTTTTTATGAATTAAATTTCTCACATTCTAAATAACCACCCCGCATTGGTGCGTATCTTTGCAAATATGTTTGGTTGGAAATTATCAATTCGTATCATAATTTTGCAATACATAATTTTTTTAACATTTTTACGAACTTCTTATATTCTGTATGCAGTATGCGTTACTTGTGAGCACGCGTCCAATATCCTATTATTGCGTAACGATATGAAGAAGACATGGTGTTGGTGGGTAGGATGTTCTAGTATTGTTTATGCCCAATATTTGTTTTGATTTTATTTCTGTAAACAAGTATTAATTTATTGCGGTCAAACTGCAAAGAGCAAGCTCCTTTAGCATAGGACAAATTGCTAACTTATACTACCCGATAAACGATTTTGATTAAAAAAAACAGATAAACCATTAGTAAATGTTTGGTGGAGAATTATCTATATCCACTGGATTAATTTTAATATTGAGTATGATACTTTATAAGCAAATTTAGTACTATGAGTTTATAGTGTTTTTTACTAGTTTAAAATGTTTTGTAGATGCTATTTGTAGGCGCAATTTCAGTTATTATCCCATTTCCCTCCTTTTATATGTTAATTATTGATTTCAAATTTTCTATGCTACTTTCTCAATGTTTTGCTGTATTCAATTTCAACTAGGGGACAGAGGGAGGATGTCAGTGAGGAAATAGTCGTGGAAGGCCTTATGGAGGATTTGGCTGATGAGATAATTGGTAGGGAGGGAACTAAAAAGGTGGAGGGCTATGAGGATGAAAATAAGGAGGAGAGTATTGAGGAGGAAAAAAAGGAGGAGAATTGTAACAATGAGGAAGCTATTTTGGAACCTATAAATAAGGAGGCGTTTAAGGAGCATGTGGAACAACAAAGTTTTATTCCAACAGTGGCTGTGACTGTAGCTGATGCGCAAGCCAATCATAAACCTTCTTCAATCAAAAAAAACTACACCACTCGTACAAATGAAAGGGAGGTAGAGGATTGCAATTCCGGGGTGCATGTAGCTAGTAACGGGCCAGCAAAAGCGCTGTCCAAGAATGGGGATTCAGTCCGTGAGTTGGATGGGCCTACTCTAAGTAATTCTTTTGGGCCATTCTTGAGGAATAAGAAGAAAAATCCCAAGAAGCAAGGACGATCAAGCTGCTGCAACAATGACAGTGAGTTTGAAGTAAACCAAAGTGTTTTAATTGGAGTTGTAAATGAGGGTGCAATGAAACTTATCCCGTCAGTTAATCTCTCAAAGGGGTCGAAGGGTGAGTCAATTATGCATGTCGTGGCTCGCAACCCCCCAGGAGCCAATTTTTCAATGTCTTACAGCAACAATGAGAATGGTGCGTCCATTGGTGAAGTTTCAGCGGGAGGCTCAAGTATTCAAATTTGCAATAATAGATACTTAATAGATCATGAGATATCTCTTGCTAATAAGATGTGGAGTTTCGCAAAGGAGAATCTGGGTGTTACAGGTAAAGGTAGTAACGAAGAATATGCTGGTAGAATTAAAAATCTTGAAGTGAGGGATCAGATGGCAAAGGGAAGGAAGGAAAATAAAGTGAGGGATCAGATGGCAAAGGGAATTAAAAATCTTTAAAAGATGGTTCTCAATGAAGGTTGCAACATTAAATATGAGAGGGTGGGGAGGCGCAGCCAAGTGGAAGCGTCTGAAGAAACTGATTATTAATGAGAAAATTGAGCTATGTATGATCCAGGAAACTAAATGCTCTGATTTGACAAGAAGGATGGTTGGTAGCATATGGGGCGATACTGAGTTTGATTGGGTATGTAAGAATGCTAATGGTATGTCAGGTGGGTTATTAAGCATATGGAAATCAGATAGTTTGGAGGTAATGTTCTCATTTTCTGGCGAACACTTTATTGGTGTCTGTGCGAAAGTGCAGGGTAGTCTGTGTTATATGGTGAATGTCTACTCTGTCTGCAACATGGCTGGGAAAAGGAGGTTGTGGGATAACCTGAGAGTTCTTAAGGATGATTTCGAGACAGGAGACTGGTGCATTGCAGGTGACTTCAATGCTGTTACACTAGAGCAGAGAAAAGCTGCTGCTCAACCAGCTTTAATAATGTGGAGGCAAAAGAATTTGTGGCCTTTATGGAAGATTTGGAGCTAGTTGATGTGCCGGTGTTGGGGAAAAAGTTTACATGCTTTAGTTCTGATGGAAGGGCGAGTACATTGGATAGGGTATTGTTGACTGAGGGTTTGATTTCAAAGTGGAATGTTAGAGCACAATGGATAGGTGACAGAGAGATTTCTGATCATTGCTCTGTCTGGCTGGTGAGCTCGGCTATTAATTGGGGACCTAAGCCTTTTAGGTTCAACAACTGCTGGGTTGAACATGAGGAATTTATGGACTTTGTGAAAGGATGTTGGGCCTCCTTCCAGGTGGAAGGTAGGGCTTCCTTTGTGATTAAGGAAAAATTGAAAATTATTAAAGGAAAAGTTGAAAACTTGGAATCGTGTGGTGTTTGGATACAAAGACTTGAAAATAGAAATTATAGTAAGGGATATGAATGAGGTTGATAAATTGGAATCAGAGGGGGAAGGTGTTGATGATGTGCGGAGGAATATGTTAAATGAGGAGTTTTGGAAAGAACTTCATGCAAAAGAGAGTTTGCTTGCACAAAAGGCACGGGTAAGATGGATTGCGGAAGGCGATTCAAATAGTAGGTTCTTTCATGCATGTGTAAAAGGAAACCGGAGAAGAACTCAACTACTGAAGCTTAAGGTGGGAGGGGAATGGATAGATGATGTGGGGGGTGTGAAATCAGCAGTTAAGAATCACTTTGAAGAGGAAATTTAGGGAGGAGGATACAAATAGGCCAACACTTGATGGAGTAAACTTTAACCAAATCTCTGGGACGGAAAATGAATTGTTGATTGAACCATTTAGTTTGGAAGGGATTAAAGAAGTGGTATGGGAATGTGATAGCAACAAGAGGCTGGATGGGTTCAATTTCAAGTTTGTCAAGGAGTGCTGGGACATCATTGGTGCGGAAGTTTTGAAGTTTTTTGAGGAGTTCCATAAGAGTTCGCGGTTGCCGAAGGCGGTAAGTGCATCTTTCATTGCGCTTATTCCAAAGAATCATAATCCACAAGGGTTGGGAGAGTATAGGCCCATATCTCTTATCGGGTGTTTGTACAAGATGCTTGCAAAGGTATTAGCGGGAAGGCTGAAAAAGGTTTTGAAGGGTGTGATATCGGATTGCAGGCGTGCTTTTCTTACAAGAAGAAATATCCTTGATGGAGTAGTAGTGGTGAATGAGCTTATGGATATGGCTAAGAGAAGAAAGCAAAAGTGTGTGGTCATGAAAGCAGATTTTGAAAAAGCATACGACTCAGTAAGCTGGTCATATTTGGATTACATGTTGGGCAGGTTGGGTTTTGGGGAAAGATGGAGGAATTGGATGCAGGCATGCATCTCGTCTAATTCTATCTCAATTCTAGTTAATGGTAGCCCTACGGAAGAGTTTGTGGCACAAAAAGGACTAAAGCAAGGGGATCCGTTGGCGCCGTTTTTATTCTTGATTGTGGCCGAAGGGCTAGCGGGTTTGGTGAGGAAAGGAGTTGAATCGGATAATCTTCAAGGTTTTCGTATCAACAATGCTCTATCGGTTGAATTGTTGCAATTCGTCGATGATACAATTTTGTTTTGCGATGGGGGAGATAAGAGTATCTAGTGCCGGAAAGCGATATTAAGAAGTTTCAAGATGGTTTCGGGCTTAAAGGTGAACTGTGCAAAAAGTAGTGTCTTCGGGTTGAACATCGAGGATAGAGTGATGGCAGGAACATCACAGTTTTTGGCATGCAAATTGGGAGCGGTGCCATTCAAATTTTTGGGGGTCCCGGTTGGAGCAAACCCGAGAAGAACGTCTATATGGCAACCGATTATTGATTCTATGAAAGCTAGATTGAGCAATTGGAAGAATAGGCAATTATCAATAGGGGGTCGTGTTATACTCATCAATTCGGTGCTTGCTTCTCTCCCATTGTATTTTTTCTCCTTTTACAAAGCGTCAAAAAAAGTCATTGCGGAGATTACAAAAATACAAAGAAGGTTCCTATGGGAGGGTGATGAAGATAATAAGAAGGTAGCTTGGGTGAAATGGGAGACAATTTGTTTACCAAGAGAGAATGGGGGATTGGGCATAAAGAACTTAGAATTGTTTAATGTGGCATTGTTAACAAAATGGAGGTGGAGAATTTTGGTTGAGGACAATAATGCTATTTGGAAGGGGGTATTAGTAGAAAAGTATGATTTAAAGGAAAGGTGGCCTAATATGGTGGAGAGTAGAAGAGGTTGGGAGAAGAAATCATTGTGGTGGAGGGATTTGTGCTTACTTGGAGAGAAGACTAATTTGCAAGAAGAATGATTTAATCAATTAGTGAAAATTAAAGTGGGTAATGGTAAGAAGGCAAGGTTTTGGAGGGATGTTTGGATTGGTACGGATCGGCTGGAGTTTTTATTCCCGGATCTATACAACTGCTGCAGGTTTAAGGAGGCAACAGTGGACGTATTCGGGCAGTGGACGGAAGAGGGATGGAAGTGGAAAAATCTGCTAACCGATGGTCTGCTGCAGAATTTTGCAGACCAATCGGTCTCAAGCGCTGCTGATGTACGGGAGCTGCTGCAGACTATTGCGCTGACAGCAAGCGCGGACAGGTGGATTTGGGTGCCGGACGCGTTAGGTGGTTTCACGGTAAAAAAATGCTATGAATCTTTGCTGAAGTTTTCTGCAGGTGGAGCGTATGTTCAACAGCCTGAATTAGTCCATGCATGCAAAAAAATTTGGAAATGTGACGTACCGTCCAAAATACAAATTTTTGCGTGGAGGGTTATGCTACAGCGAGTTGCCACTAAAGTTGCTTTGCATAAAAGAGGGATAATTCAATCCCAAAATGATTTAAGTTGCGTGTTGTGTTTTCGGGAGGAGACGGTGGAACATCTATTCATGTCTTGTGGAATTGCAAAGAGTATATGGAGGAGTGTTTTTGTTTGGATGGGATCTTCGTTTGGTGATGCCGATAATCTAATAACTCATTATGTGGAGTTTGGGAAATTGGTTAAAGGGAAAAGGCTAAGAGGTGTCAAACATCTTATTTGGATGGCGACAATTTGGAACCTTTGGATGGCGAGAAACAAAGTAATTTTCAATGGTGAGGTAGTTTCAGTTCCAACAATACTAGCGGGCATTAAAGACTCGGCGTGGTGTTGGTTCAAGGCAAGGAAGGGAAGAAATTGCAGAGTGACATGGGCGGATTGGTTTCATTGTCCGAGGGGATGTTTCTCTATGCTGTAATCTCCTATTTTATTTTATACGGTTTGTAAACATTCAGGTGGATTTTATAGGGGGAGAAACAGTGAGTTATTGTTGTTTTCTCACTGTGGCACATCTCTTGTGCGGGGTACTCTTTTTCCTTCCAAAGTCTTTTTCCCAATGGGTTTGGCTTCGGAAGGTTTTGAGGAGGCCCTCTCCCTTCCCTTTCTCTCATTGTAAGGGTCGGGCACCCCTTGTACTCCCTTCAATGCAATATTTGATTATCTAAAAAAAATTTCTATTCAACTTGTTTTAGGAGATGTTAGGTTTCGTTTATTTGAGATTCAGATTATAAACTGTTGGGCACGACTTGTGCTCGGTTTCAATGAATTTCTTGATTATCTAAAAAAAAAGAATAAAGACTAAAAAGTTCAATTGAAAGAGTTAGGCGAAAGTTCAATTGAAAGATTATAACATTCCTCAGCTATAACATTACTTTATTTGAGATGCTTTTGATGGGTTACGTGATTTATATGAACTTGAAATTGCTGCAAGCTAGCAAAATGCTCGAATGATATGTTGGAGAACATTAACGTCGATATGATTATAAATAATTTTGCATCTCAAAATACTCGAAGAAAAAAAAAATTGCAAAACTATTATTATGTATTAAGGTGTATTATGTTAAATGAAATAAGTTTCTTCTTGTCTTTTTATTGAAACATTTTCAAATTAAAAAATAGTTATGTAAGGTGAAATATTTTCAAGAACGAGGCTGATTGTGTCTAATTAATGTTATACGTAAGAAATTATGAAATTTTTAAATACTTTACATTGGTTTTTTGGCTAATCGGAGTAAATTATAGTTTTAGCACGAGTTATTAGTAGAAATTGTGTTAAAAATTAGCCATTACATTGAAAAATATAAATTAATTGCAAGATGCCATCGTGATTACTCATAACACCGATTTTCACTAAAACCGGCTAAGTATCCAAATTTTTATGTCATTCTTGTACAAATGTAAAAAAATATATGAAAGGTTCGTGAGTATTATTTTTTTTGGCTAAATATTACTTTTGGTTCTTTATCTTTGTTCTAAGTTTCACTTTAGTCCTTTATCTTTTTTTTGGTCCGTTTTGGTCCTTTATCTTTCATTTTTGTGTCAGTTTGGTCATTTATCTTTATTTTGTTTCATGTTGGTTTTTTATCTTTCATTTATGGTTTCATGTTGGTCCTATTAAACAAAAATAAAAAAAATGAAGAACACTATGAATGTGCTCAAGAACACTAAGAACACTTTAATTTCTTGTTTATTGAATAACTCATGCAATATGCGACCAAAATGTTCTGTTTAAGAGGACTAAAATGAAAGATAAAAGACCAAATTGAAACAAAATAAAGATAAAGGACCAAACTGATACAAAAATGAAAGATAAAGGACCAAAACGGACGAAAAAAATGATAAATGACCAAAGTGAAACTTAGAGCAACGATAAAGAACCAAAAGTGGTATTTGACTAACCAAAGTAAATTATAGTTTCAGTACGAGTTATTAGTAGAAATTGTGTTAAAAATTAGCCATTACATTGAAAAATATAAATTAATTGCAAGATGCCATCTTGATTACTCATAACACCGATTTTCACCAAAACCGGCTAAAGTATCCGAATTTTTATGTTATTCTTGTACAAATGAAAAAAAAAATGAAAAGGTTCGTGAGTATTTTTTTTTCATTATCATATTAGCATGGTAGTGAAGTCCATCATCAGTGTACAACTAAAATTTATTGTAGAATATTGTGTAATATTTTACACGCGGTCATAATTGAATCAACTAATATTAAATTTCAATTATTGATAAAATTTATATGATATCTTACGGTCAATTTTAGTGGTCGATCTCGGTAAGGGACTTAATTCCTCATTCTAGAAGCAACCGATCAATAATACTAAAACAATCTATTTTTTGTCTTTTTCGGTCTATGTATAAATATACATTTATTTTGTATACAAGTGCATTTTTTTCCATGATGACGGTGCCCCAAAACAATCGCATATCACAATCATTGTTATTTTTTCTTGGATGTTTAACAAAAACAACTAACTAGTAGTAATATTTTAGGGAAAGAGTATCATAAGTTGGACAAAAGAATGAATTTTTTTGTTGAAGAAAGACAAAAGAATGAGTTGAATATAAATACCTTGCTAATATGGTATACTCCAATAAACTAAATTCAATGTCAACTGAGACGAAGAACTAGACGCATAGATGAATTGAGATTTTAGAATTATTTAATTGTGCAAGAAATGTGAACTTGTGATATATAAATAATAATAAAAAAGATTAGGGGAAGAAAAATATATAATAACATATGAGACAATGGTATAGGATTCACGCCTTCTTGACAAAAAAAAAAGGTCTTTTTTTTATACTCCACTATCTTCCCCCATACCCCCACACAATAGTGAAACCCCAAAATACCATTGACAAAATGTATTTTTTTTTAAAAACTAAGACCTCGTATATATGTTCAATGAACAAATATACAACCCTGAAACTTTGGCCATCGTATATACCCCCCACAAGGCGTATATATGATGAGTAATGTTATATGGACAAAAAAAATTAGACAAATATAGCCAAAACCAATTCACAATACCAATTAACCAAGTTTTTTAGGCTATTAACCAACCTGTTTTTTCAGAGTTTTTTAAGTCATTAACTAAAAACTTGATTAATTGGTTAACAGCTTAAAAAACTTGGTTAATTGGTGTTGTGAATTGGTTTTTGTCTATATTTGTCTGAAATTTTTTGTCCAAATATTATTACTCATATATAATTGATGTCACTGAAGGCCAATCGTATATACGCCTTGTGGGGGGTATATACGATGGTCAAAATTACACATCGTATTACACTCCCAAATGGTATATACGATGGTGTATATATGATTTGGGGGGTGTATATACGATTCCTATAGTTTTTTTTTGTTATTTTAGTCAAATAAAAATTAATTAAATTATTTAAAAAATTAAAATTATATATTTTTAATAAAGATGAATTAGACATGAATAATTTAGGCCTGAAAATAGGTTTAGTGTGTAGTTCGTTAACACGTGACAATGTTATACGTCGAACGAATAATTTAGGCTAAAAAATCGGTTTTCGGGCAACCTACTCCGATCGTAATGAAACCACAGCCATCAAATATGAAAAAAAAATCAACGAGCATGACTCCCCTAGAAGGGTCTTCTTACGGGACTACGGCCTCAAAATCCCAAATTCCATCGTCTACTATTTTTTATTAATTTTTTTAATTTTTCATAGTCTCCAAAAAATCTAAAAAAATTTCCGTAGACTTATTTTGGTTTTGTTAGATTTTTAGTGGTGTTTTTATAATTTTTTTGGTTAGTTTTGACTCTTTAACGAATTAAAACAAATCATTACAAAAATAAAAAAGCCATCATATATACATTTTGAGTACGTATATACGATTGGACATAAAATAGCCATCGTATATATGTACTCAAAACGTATATACGATTGGAATTTTGATTTAAAAAAATACGCTTTTTAAGGGTATTTTGGGGTTTTAGTGGTATGTGGGGGTATGAAGGAAGGGGGTGGGGGTACAAAAAAAACCCAAAAAAAAGACAATGGTATACGACGGAGGATTTTTTTTCATACCCCCCTTCGTCTCCCGCACCCCCATAAATACCATTTTGGACAAAAATGCCCCTAACTTTACAAATATTTCTGGAAATACCAACAATTCATGGTAAATCCGGTTGTGGGTTTGTAGGGTCACGGATTTACCAAAAATTGCAGGTAAATCCCGTTCATAAAATGTGAACCGGATTTACAGCAGTTTTTGGTAAATCCGGAAATCTTCAAACTCCCAACCGGATTTACCATGAACGGTAGGTAGGTATTTCCGAAAAAAATATATATTAAAAAACAAATTAACATTAATTAAAGAAGCGTTTTACAATGATTTTGATGACGAAACGAAAGAAGACATGAAATTGATGAAAAAAAAATAACATAACGCAACAACAAACGAAATGAAAACACGGTAGAAACTATTGAGATGGTGGTTTGAAACGACGAAGAACCTCAGCAACGGTCCTTCTGGTTTCGACATACAACTGCAAAGGACTCTACATCTGAAAGATGTCATGTCTGTCCATCATGGCTCGAACGTCATCGTTGTTCTTCACATCCATGGTGGACCACTGAACACGATTATTATCGCCCATAGTGAGGTAGCGATAAATGATCCGAGTGACTTCTTGCTCGTCACCCTCCAGTTGTACCTTACTCGTTATTTTTTCTTTGAGAGCAGTGAAGGTGATGTTGTTTTTAAGCCTGCATAAAATGGGTTGTGGACTCCAGAAATGGACACCAACAATCTCCAGGAGAGGCAATGCATACTTGTTGGTCTTGAAGGTGCAGTCCATAATCAAGATAGTAGGAAACATACTCAATAACTTGATACTATCAGGATGTGACCACATGATCTCCTCAACCATATCAGTTCCTTTAAGACGTCTTGTCAAACACAAGTAATTATTCGCCTGAATCAGTATCATAAGCTGCTGCATCTCAGTCATACTACCTCTTTTTCCCTTCCGGATATTGTTGCGGGTTCTATACAATTGACTAATGTTGCTCAAGTTGTTCTTAAATCTGACCTTCAATGCATCAAGACTTTTGGCTGCTTTCACTCCCAAAGACAGATGCTCCTCAACAACTGACCGCTCCTCCTGGCTAAACTTACAAAATATTGCTGCTCCAAAAACAGTCTTATGAGGCTCATGATTGTGAATCCCATACACCACTCTCACCTTCCAATCAGAACTAGGAGGTAAGAGTGGTTTAACTTTCAATACAAACTTGCAGCCACATTTTTTTGATGTCTTATGTCTAGCAGAACACCCAACATCTACTCGACTGTATGTGTCACGTCTCTCACAACCATAAATCACCTTGTTCTTCTTCCCTTTCCCATTCTCCGTGGACTCGGATCGAATAATAACAACAATGACTCTGCTGGCTTTCCCCGTATCTCTAGCCCAACGTGTCATTGAATCTCGAGTAGGAAATATCTCGGATGTCGTAAACGCAACGGTTAAGTCCATGATAACCATATATGTTAAAAACAAAGTTCAATATTAGATAAAAAAAAAAAAGTAAATTTCCAGAATCACCTTTTTTAAAGGTCAATTCGGTTCACATTTTATGAACTGGATTTACCTTTAAAAACGGTATTTTCGAGAAAAAATTAAAAAAAAAAATCTGGATTTACTGTCCTCGAGATAAATTCGTAGTGCAAATTCTGAACCGGATTTATGGGATGTTTTTGGATAAATCCGGTGGAAGCGCATGAAGATTTCCGGATTTACCTTTTTTGGAGGTAAATTCGGGAATCCTATTTCAGTGGTGGGGTCTTTGTGTTTTTTAGAAAATGAGAGGGGTATAGTTGGGTTTCCGTGTTTTCATCAGATTTTCCAGATCTGTTTTCAGAGAATATGAGAGCATAGAAGAACAAAGAAGAGAGTTTTAGAGAGAGAGGAATGAAATAGATGATGATTTGACGTCCATCTTGGCAGCCACGTCAGCATCCACTAACGATGTTAGCAAAAAACTAACGGCAGGGGCCAAACTAAAAGCGTTTGATATTTGCAATGATTTTTTTAAAAATATTTTAAATTGCAGTGACGAAACTAATTTTTTTGAATATCTGAAGGTACCAAACGTATCTTTAAGCCAACATTTAATCCAATTTCATCCTATACAACTAATTCAAACACACCTATTCATCTTCACAAAGCAATTTAGGGGATAAAAATTTTCCTTTTGTTTTCTCCCGATTTGCTTGACCAACCATGAGTAAAGATGGGCTACTCTCACTGTCTTGTTAAATTACTTTTCAATCAAAATATTTTTTCCCATTTTATGATATTAAAAAATTGGCTGTGTAATTCAATATAATCTAATTGTTGAAATTAGAAATGTTATCTTTCTATTTTGTAAGATTTACTCCACCTAATATCTATTTGTACACAATAAATTTTACCGATACAAACGACAAGTATGCAAATTTTCATAAAATTTTAAAAATATTTGACCTTTCATCAAATAAGTTCAATTCAACGTATATTATACTTTTTAAAATACAAGTAAAGCATGAACTATAAGATTTAATAGTTACATATATCCAATATCTATAATTTTTTGTATTCATGATCCTTAAAAGATATTAAGTGGACTAGTGGAGTAACTCTACAAGAATAGAAATAAAGGTGAAGAATAGAAATGCAATGTCACCCTATCTATGGGACGAAGAAACAAGGAGACTATATATTAAGCAAGTAAAGTTGTTGAAAAATCTCAAACTTCAGTCGAAAATTGCACCAACAAAAATCCTCATCCTCAAAACAACAATAACCTCAAAACAACAATAAAGGAAATAGAGATACCAAACTAAGAAAATAACCACTCAACAAGCAATGAGTAACAGCAGGGGAAATCAATATTATTGCAGCCTTTGTATTTTCTTGTAACTTCAGAAAGATTAAAGTGCAACAACTAGTTTTGTAAATAGCCTTCAAAAAGGACAAACGGACAATGACAACCACATACAACATTATTTGGATCAGTAACATTCCTGTTCCCACATCATGCCAATTCAAAGCAAATATAAACATTTCCATAAGGGTTGCGGAAAAACTGTAATGGTCAAAACTACTGCAATTGCAACATAAACTTGAACCCAACCAAGCCAATGGTGTATGCTATTCTCAGGCGGTATTTATTTTACTATTCCCAATCACACAACACAACATTGCCTTTAGCTTCAAAAGATGGGACCAGCTGCGAGAATTTCTTCCGTGAGGTTGTCGTCGCCCTTGCCAATCTTGTAGTCGGTGAAGGTTCCGAAATTCTTCTTGAACAGTCCAGCCAGCTTCAACAGTGTATCATTGTAGGCCTTTTTGTCTGACCACTGCAATCCATTAAAGGCTCCGATGTTAAAAGTCATTCTTAAAACTGCAAAATAATAGACACTAGAGAGCTAAATAAGATAACTAACCGAATTCACAGGCTCCAGAATTTCTGAAGGAATACCCTCCACTTCCGTGGGGATCTCAAAGCCAAAAATCTCTGTTTTTTTATATTCTGCATTCAGGAGGCTTCCATTGTGAATAGCATCAATAATTTTTCGTGTATATTTTAGTTTAATGCGACTCCCGCTCCCATAGCTGTGGATTGACACAATCAAGAATAATGTTTTAGGATGAAATAGAATAGGGAATTAAAGAATATTACAATGACAGCAAGAAAACAACCATACCTGCCAGCAGACCAACCAGTGTTAACAAGCCAACCAGTAGCACCATGTTTCTGCATCTTTTCAGCAAGCATTGCTGCATATTTGGTAGGGTGTAACATTATAAATGCAGCACCAAAACAAGCTGAAAATGTTGCCTGTGGCTCCTTTATACCATCTTCCGTGCCAGCCACCTATAATTTGTGAAAATTAGAAAAGAAGCAACATTAGTCAATAAATAGTAATTTATGTAATAAGTTGAAGAAGTTAATTTGTGTGAAATATTACCAAAGCAGTATATCCACTGATGAAATGATACATGGTCTCTGCGCGAGGCTTAGCTTACTCACAGGTGGCAGCACGCCAAATGCGTCACATGCCAAAAGGATCACATTCTTTGGGTGAGGCCCAACACATGGTAACTTTGCATTTGAAATGTACTCTATAGGATAAGCTGCACGAGTATTTTCTGCAATAAAAAAATCATTAAATACAATTATCAGAAGGGTTCTTTCTTGTAATAGATGATTACTTGATTATAGACTGATACGGACATCATTAATGAAAGACAAAAGGGTAAAATGGGGATAAGGCATATATTTTGTAATGAGGGGCAGAAGGGTAAAATCTATAGAGCTCATGAGAGAGGGTACTTATAGGAGTGAATTAGTAGCTTGGGGGTAGGCTAGAATTAGCTTAGGCTATGGGCTGGGAATTGGCTTAGGAAGCCATTGCTACTGTTACATTGCTTTATTACAGTTTCCCTCATATTTCCTTGTAAATTCTCTTACTCAAATCTGAGAGATCCTCAGATTTGTTGATCAATAATACAAGGAATTCAGTTATACATACTCTGTTGTGTTTGTTCTTATCATAGACTAAATATTATTCAAATTCAATCAAATAGTCAGCAGCCATAAGGCTTTCAAGTCAAAACTGAGCCCTCTTGCGGTCAGCTATCTTAAAAAGAATTCAAAATGAAACAATCCAAGTCATTACTCAATCAAATTTGAGGTCAATCTACAAACAAAGGTATAAGAAACCAAATTCATCTTAAAAGAAATCAGTATTTACCTGTAATTGATTTTTCTGAGTAATCAACTTCTCGAGTATGCTCATCAAACACCACATTTTCCACGACTGACAATCATATGAGAGGAACAAAACAAAAACATTCAATATACGTTTTTTTGTTAAGGGAGAATATCAAATGTGTTAAATTAAAATTAGTCAAAGATAGATAAAATACCTGTACCAAACCTGATTGCATTCCAGATATCAGGCTCTTTCTCCCTGGAGAGATCAATACATTTGGCATAGCAACCACCTTCAATGTTGGAGACACCATTCTCACTCCAACAATGTTCATCATCTCCAATTAAATACCTATTGTGGTCAGTAGAAAGAGTAGTCTTTCCAGTACCTAAGGGAGGAAAAGAAAAAAGAGAATCCATTAGGATTACAAGAAAATGAGAAAAAGAGCCATAACTGATTATTGTCCATGGTCATTGACACACATAAAGATGAACATGTGTAGGAAAAGAAGGAACATATCATAGGGAGGGAATGCAGCTAGATGGAGTTGCATGAATTGGACTTTGATTGATCCTGTAATTACTATACCTGAGAGTCCAAAGAAGAGTGCAACATCCCCAAGTTTGCCAACATTGCAGCCAGAGTGTAAGGAGAGGATGTGGCGCTTAGGCATGAGATAATGCATGACACTGAAAAGACCTTTCTTCATTTCCCCGGCGCATTGTGTGCCAAGGATGACCATTTCCCTCCTAGCAAGATGAAGATCTATGCTAGTAGAGGATGTCATGTAGTGAGTGTAACGATTACACGGAAACTGTCCAGCATTGTAAATTGTGAAGTCCGGAGTACCAAAATTCTCCAGCTCTTCATCACTCGGTCGGATACACCTGTAACCCACCCAGTTATCCACTTGTATTCTATTTATTTTTTTAGCGAATAGAAGAAAGGAAGTCTCATTAAAACCTTCTGATGCAAGAACATCAAGAAGAAAAAGGAGTACTTCCCCTATAAATTATATATAAAAAAATTAAAGGCTTTCATCGATAGTGCACTTATCTGGCGAGGCTTATTTTATACCTTTTTTGTCTGAACAAGAGGGAAACAACTAGTGTTGGCAATTGTAAACAATTTTCTATTATTCACTTACATGTTGTGCATGAATAAGGAGTGGTAAGCTCTAGCTGACACGATCCTGACTTTGATTCTGTTCTCGGGGTCCCAATTCAAGAATTGGTCATTCACAAATACCTACAAATCAAATCAGCAACATTGTTATTATTTAGCGTACCAATGCTCTCTTGGCCAAAACATAAAAGAGTACCAAATTTCTGTCAAGGAATATATTAGAGTCTCCCAAGAGGGACGGTAATAAGTCAAGAAAATAAAAGAAGGAGGAATCACCTTGTCTAGAGAGTTCAAGTAATCAACTGCCCTTTCTCTGTTCACTAAGAAAGTTTCCTCATCCATCTCGATGTTAGGGGAACCCCTACGTAATGCAAAGTTGGGCAATACTCAAATACAAATTGGGACAAAGAAATTAACTCAAAATAAAACAAGAGATATAATATAGAAACATGAAATCAAAAATGACAAATTAAAGTTAGTATACTCACTTTCCCCACCAAAGTTCATTCTCAGTAACATCATCCTTAACAACACGCTTGTCCCTCGGAGAACGACCCGTCTTGGCTCCAGAAAGTGTTGCCAATGCCCCAGAGGCAGTGATGAATGACCCTTTCTCATACTTGATTGCCTGCTCATACAGCTCTGTGTGCCAAATTCAAACACCTCAAAGATTTAATTCGCATTAATATAATTCCAATATATTAGAAAAAGTTAGGACAATCTTGTCGGCAAACAAAATAATTGAACACCTTAATGAATAAAAGTATACACTCCATTGGTGAGAAAAATTATCTCTTCTGATGGATATGCCTTTATTATCTTCAATTAGTACGGATTATTATACAAACAAAAAAAAACTATATGTAATCGAATCAAATTTTATTCTATAACTATAAGTTAGAAATTTTAAATAATTTTTTTGTAAATACTTGTGACTTTGATGGAAAGCAACACACAATTAAATAAGGAGCAAAGAATAAAAATTGAATTTGTTGAAAAACGTGGAGTCGACTATGAATTTCACATGCATCCGGTGAAGGTGACATTTTGAACCAATTTACAAAATGACGTTGGAGTTGACTATGAATTTGAAGTAAAATCAAGAATAATCAGAAAAGGAAAAATAAGAAAATTTAGAGAAGTAGAGTGAGTACCAGCAGGGGAGAGATTGTAGAGGACATGGGTAAATTTCAAATCAGTATCGCAAGCAGAAATAGTGGGAGTAACATGATGATGCGTTACATGAGAAACCTTCTTATAATCCAACTTCTTAGTTGGATCTCCCTTCACCACTTTCGGTCCAGTTTCTCTAGTCAGCGATGCAAGTGATGCACTGTTTCAACATGTAATCAAAGTTATTTTAGAATCTAATATACAATGAATCAACCCAATTAATGTGATAGAGATATGAATATACCTGATTGATTGGAGTTGCTGCTGCTGGCGGTCTTCTTCGGAGACAGTGGCGAGTGAAGTGTGAGTCTTAGAACTGGGTGTTGGTGGTGCTGATTTTTTCTTCTGAAGAGAATGAAGCTCATCTATAGTATTAGCTTTCACCGTCGGACCACTATCGTCGTGACAAATCCCATTCTTGTGTATCTGAATTTTTGCAAGCCCGTTCTCGCTAATTTCAACTTTGTCATTCCCATTCTCAGCCATCTTTTTTTCTCAACTAATAAAATTAAAAAAAATTGTAAAAAATTTAAATAATAAAATTAATCATTGAATTTTTATATTATTAAATAATAATTAATATCATCATATCATTAATATATTTATTGTTTCAAAAAAATCATTAATATATTTATTTTTGGACAAAACTTAAAGTGTAGTTTCAATTAATGTGGTTGGTTGTATTGTAATTAGGCTTTAACAAATGGACTAATTTTATATAAAATAAAAAAAAAACTAAAGATATAAGAAATAATATATGAGAAGTGTTAGCGATGACCGCAAGAACACTCTTTACACGATCTAGAGTATTGCTTAGCAATTCCTCTAGTAAGTAATAATCACATGTCAAGAAAAGAGAAAAGATGTTTGTAAAAAAAAATGAGAGAAGATAAAAGAACGAACCAGATATTTGCAGCTAGCTGCTGCGACAGTGGAAAGAAGTAAGGTGCAACCTTGGTGTTGTGAGATTTTAGAGGAAATAAGAAATGGTGATGGAAATTTGAAAAGGTGTGGTGTCCTTTTTATAGGGTTCAAACTCCTACATTGTTTCAAAAAAAAATATAATAATAACCCATACTTAGCTAGAGTTTAATATTTTCTTTGATTTTGTCAACATAAAAAACTAGAGTTTAATATTTTCTTTGATAATCAGCAAGAGTTAAATATAGTTAATGGTGGTAGAGGAAAATATGGTTACATCCTCTCTATCCCTCACACACGGCGACAAACTCCAATTAAGCTCTATTTAGCAAAAAAAAGAAAAAACAGTGGATAGCGGATAAGTTAGTTTGTAGCGAATGATCTAATAGTAAATAAATTAGTGAATTGAATTTAAAATATTTGATAAAATTAACGGTTGAACTAGGTTTTAAATATAAAATAACATAAACGAGTATTTGTAATTAATACTTAAAAATGAGAGAATATTTATTTAATGAGTGAAAAAATGAAACGCTATAAACTACAAGTTCAAAAGAGCTTACCAAATACATAAAAGAGAACTTATATCGCTATTATAAATTTATAATTATAAACTAATGGATTGTACTTACTAAAATTTAATGTTCATCCGCTAAATTATATAATGGATAAATTTATATATACGTTAAATATCTATAAAAATATAATGATATCATAACTATTAAACAAAAAATGGGAGATTGCAAAATTTATACCATTATATATTCAAAAAATTGAAGACACTTTAATGTCTATAAATTATATTTTTTCACTATATCTTTTTATTTTGAAAGTGTTGTAGATATTTTTTCATTTTTAACATTATAAAATATATCCCTCTATGTATGTAACTAAACAAACATTCAAAAATTCATTACAAACCGCTCATTTGATTGTTCACAAAATACAAAATCATAGGAGAAAAACTCTTTTCATAGAGCAAATTTTCATTTAATGAGGGCAAAACATTATTTTTAAGTGGGGGCATAATTTAAAACATATACTAAATTAGCAACAACAAATAAAAATTGGTGGGGGCAGGTGCCTCCAATTGTATTGCTTTAGATCCGTCCCTGACGGTCAAGGTGGTCAGAAAGAAAAATGTACATGTTGGTAAAAATGCTCATAATTATTCTCGCTTACGTTTTCGAAAGTTATTTTTTCCAACGGTAGTTACTAACGGATAATACCCTCGATAAGTTTAAAAAACCGCAGGTAATAATATGTTTTGCCTGTTGAATTAATTCCTTTCTCTTTGGTGAACTCTCACTCTCACAATCACGCCACCACCTCTGCCCTCAGTCTCATCAATTGTGGTTAGATGATAGTAGGGGGGAAATATTCTTTTTGTTCTCCATCTATGTAATTTTCAAAATTTTGTTTTTTTGTCCTTAAATTTTTTTTAAAAAAATTTCATCTCTGTAATAAATATACTTGATTAGCTTGTTAAAATAAAGGAGATGTGTTTTGTAAACAAGCGTAATCACACTAAATAAGGGGTAAAACTAAAATTGATCTTTTCATATGTCTTAAAAGTAGTATTTGTTTTTTATATTTTGGAGACACACAAAATACCTTTAGTTTTTTATATTTTGTAATGGAAGTATATACTATGTTTTGCTTGTTTTACTTTTCGTATAACCTACAGTGTTTTACTCAAAAAAAATTGTAGTACATATAAATTCATTTAAAAAGTGTAAAAAATAACGGTGTCTTCAATATGTGTCAATAAATATATAAAAATATTGTTCTCGTACCACCATGTAACATACTAGTGTTTTAATAGGAAAATATTAATGATTATGATAATACCATTAATGACACTTGGTAACCTTGACACCTCAATTTCTTATGGTCAAATTTGTCTAATTTAATTGTTTCACTTACATTTCCCTCTCTTTTCTATCATCTTTTTCACTTTTCTCTTACACTCTCTTTCTTCTTTTTTCACTTTTCTCTTACATTCTCTTTCTTCATTTTTTCTTTTTACTTTACTTCTACTTTTCCCATAAACAATTCTTTTCTTTCTCTTATCACTTCACTTTAGTTTTTTTTAAATAAATTTCTAATCTACACTATATTTATTCAAATACTACTCTACTAAAATTACCTATAAAAATATAAATGAGTCACACTAAAAAAACAAAAGAAAAAAATCTATCATCACCTTATTGGAAAAAGTTATCACCTTAAAAAATTATTGATAATCTACTATCTATCTTTTACTATCTACTATAATCTACTAATCAACCAAAATAATCAATTGAAACTACGAGATAACTGCAATGGTATATTAAAAAACACGGGATAATTGCACTGATATATAAAAAAAACACAGAATTAATATTTGTCATTGATAATCCAAAATTTTGAAGACTACTATAAACCTACTATTTAAAAAACAAGAAGACTTAATGATTATTTAAACTACTGATTAATATTTAAAACAAATATTTCTTATTGATAATCAATTGAAACTACGAGATAACTGCACTGATTTATAAAAAAACACGGGATAATTGCATTGATATATAAAAAAAATACAGAATTAATATTTGTCATTGATAATCAAAAATTTTAAAGACTACTATAAACCTACTATTTAAAAAACAAGAAGACTTAATGATTATTTAAACTACCTATTAATATTTAAAACAAATTTCTTATTGATAATCAATTGAAACTACGAGATAACTGCACTGATATGTAAAAAAACACGGGATAACTGCATGGATTAATATTTGCCATTGGTAATTTAAATTTTTAAAGACTACTATAAACCTACTACCTAAAAAACAAGAAGGTTTAATGACTATTTAAACAGATTAATATTTAAAACACACGCGACAAATATTTCTCACTAATACCTAAAATAGGACAAATAGTTGTCACTGATATATAAGAAAACACGGGATACATATTTTTTATTGATACTCTACTATCTATCTTTTACTATCTACTATAATCTACTAATCAACTCAAATAATCAATTGAAACTATGAGATAACTGCACTGATACATAAAAAAACACGGAATAACTGCACTGATATATAACAAAATACGGGGATAGCAGATAGCTGCAATGATATATATATTTATTTGAAACTCATTTTTTATCTACTTTAAATTTGTCTTTATTTTCAGGGTAATGTTCATACTATTTTAGTATTATGCAAGTTTCATTCATAAAAAGAACACGATAAAGACTCTCGTGCGTATGTATGCAGGTATTCTACTAGTAATTAATAGCGAGAGGTGAAAATATTGGCTTTCAGAATTTGAGCCATATACCTCACTCACTTCAAAAACAGAAACCTTTGATGAAGTGAAACCCAAAATGTGACCGTTAAATTCTAGAAAGAAATGCTATCATGAAAGTCAATCTGAATGCACACAAATAGACACTGACCGAGTGTTATGGAGTCTTTTAGGACTCATTATTTTGTACATTATAGATCAAACAATCGGCTCACTAAATAGAAGGTTTGAGCAATATTGCATATATGAGGAGATATTTAGATTTTTGTTTAGTATTGAAAGACTTGGGTCATTCTCTGCTAAAAAATTAAAATTATCTTACATAAATCTGGAAACTTATTTGAGACATGGTAACTCTTATGATCTTGATTTTTTATGGTGAATTTTTATTTGAAGTATTAAGAGTCATCGGGTTTAAACAATTAATCAAAAAAATCATTTTTTTCTTCTAATATTGAGTTCTCTTAAAACATTTTATCATTTTCCTAATATCAACCATCCCTATTACTGTTGCATCTGCTGGGAGGAGCTTTTCAAAATTAAAAGTATTGAAATATTATTTGTATTCAATAATGTCGCAAAGTAATTAAATAATTTTGCCTTGATTTAAATTGAAAATAAATTTTTAAACAATCTTGATTATGAACAAATTATTAACAATTTTACAAGAAAAAATGCTAGGAGGATGGTATTCAAATATTAATAGGTGGATGTTTCTTCTAGTGAGAAATACTTCTATTTGCATGTTTTCACTAGTACAAAATCTGCTTTAAGAAGCACTATTAGGAGTCGGTTGTTTAAGGAACCGATTCCAAATGCATACACGGTGGCAATTTTGCAATTAAACGGAAGTTTTAGAGATTTTTGACACATATGGAATTGGTTATTTAAGGAACCGATTCATAATGTATCTGGAGATAGACCTTTGGAATCGGTCTTTTATACATAACCGATTCGTAAAGTTATTTTATCAAAAAAAAGGCTAAAAGTTTCACGCGGGCTTTCTCGCGCTCACACTCTCCCTTTCTCACTTTCACGCGGCCTTCATCTCGCTCAATCTCACTTTCACGACTCTCCCTTTCTCACACTCACGCGGCCTTCATCTCGCTCAATCTCACCTCCATCACGCCATTGGTCGTCTCGACGCCTATCTCGGCCTCCATCTCGTCGTCGTTTAAAGCGCGCCTGTCTTGATTACGACGAGCCTCCATCTCGCGGCTTCTAGGGTTTTCTTTAAAGAGTGAGTTCTTTCTCTGTATTGGGTTTTCTTTAGTATGTATTCATTCTATTTTTACATGGATTGTTTGATTTTATAGGAGCAGCTGTTCTAGGGTTTTCTTTAGTATGTATTGGGTTTTGATTTTGTGATTCTTTTCTGGTAGGGCTTTCTGTGCTGGAGGGGATTTGAGAGTGTTCTATGATGGCAGGAAAACAAGTAAATTCATCCTTCTCTATATGATTTAGAGGAATCTGTGAAAACAAGTTCACTTTTTCTTCTTGAGTTAGTAGCAGTAGTAGATAATCTTTAGTATATGTATGTTTGGCTTTGTAATTAAAAATCTGTAAGTATACATTTGGACCAAAAGTGAAAATCTGTAAGTATATATTTGGACCTAATAGGGTGTTTTTACATTGCCAAACCACTTTTGAAGAGTAACACATTTGTTCTTGACAGAGGATTCTTGCCTCGAAGTGATGTACAGATTTTACTGGCTTTGCCATCACATTAGTACATACAAGAAAACACAGGTTCAATTTAGTAACATAATTCGACTGTCCGTAAACATTTAACGAAGTATGTGCTTTCAGAAATTTCTAAAATGTTGCTGTTAAGTTACAATAGGTTGCTCTTGTTAATGGAATTTCAATGGGTGGAGGTGCAGCTTTGATGGTCCAAGTTCCATTGAAGTTCTCGATTATTCTTGAAAAGGCTGTGTGTATTCTTATCTTCTTAGAGATTATGTTTCTCACTCCTTTTTAGTTATCAATGTGTAATTGTCATTTTGATTCAAACAAATGCTTTGTGAGTTTTGCCACTCTCAAGTAACTTTTGGATTTCATACCGATTGTGGCTTTTCATACAGACATTCTCGTTTTTGGGGCATTTTGGTAACAACAACCATACAAAGAATTTCCTTTATCTTCTCCTTTTTCTCTTTAAACAACAATACTTATTGAACGTGTGACACTAAACTACTTAGAAAACTTGAGAGTTATGTCGTTGTAATGCACGTAATATATGCAGTGAATTCTTGGCACTTTGAAAGTTGTTTCAGTACTTTGGTATTAACCTTTGGAGATTTTCAGGAAGTCAATAATAGATGAGTGCTTCTCAAAGGATTTACGTTGAAGAAATCATAAAATCATTGGTATAATTTTATTTTAAATATTTCCATATGAATTTTATCATCAAATTACATACTCATCTTTCTAGGCCATTTGATACATATGAAGGAAGTTGAATCAAGCAAAGAAGGAAATGGTTGGATAGTCCAGCTTTTAAAAGGATTGAAAAGAACATCACCTACTGCATTGAAAATAGAATTAAGATCGGTAAGTATTTTATAATATGAATTTTGTAGGATCCTTGTAAATGACATGATATTTTAGAATTTCATTCTTACGTATACCGATTTTGGATATGCGCAGTTCGTGAAGGAAGGAACGAAACACTAGTGAAAGTCTAAAAAAGATTTCAGATTGGCAATGAATATACTCCGAACTACAATATCTGGGGATATCTACGAGGTAAATGTCATAGTCTCTCACTCTAGAGCTTGTTTTGACAGAAGGCAGCTCAAATTTGTCAAAAATGTTTTAATTATTTTCCTTACTAAACACTGAAGCAAACTTTTACTGTCTTTTGATGATAAGGGTATTAGAGCGCTCACCATTGACAAGGACAATGCTCCAAAGGTACTCTCTCTCTCTCTGTGTCTTTACCTTAGATTACTTGCATGCTTATATTCCAAGTTTCACGATGAACATGTAATTATAATCAGTAAAACTTTACTAGAACTGTGCAATCTGTTCAGTTATGAAATTAGTCCCTACACAAAAGCCATGAGGTTTTATGTGTCTTTTGGTTCTCATTGTGCTGAGTTTTTTGTATGGACATTTGTAGGTATTTGATAACACAAAAGCATACACTCATGAGGAAATTTTAGAGGCCCGCAAGCGTTGGGCGGAATTCTATATGAAGATTCGTCCAGTGGGAAGTCATTGATTGACTAACAAGTTTGATAGAAGTATTTTGTTATGATTTGAAAGAAACATGCACCTACTTTTAAGTATGAATTGGTGGAATTTTGTATAACTTTGAAGTTTATGAGTTGGTGTAATTTTGTATACTTCCAAGTTTATGAATTTCAAGTTTATGAATTGGTGTTTGTGGTTATAGTACTTTTAAGTTTAACGGAAGTTTATGAATTATTATGAGTTATATATGTAAATTGGTCAATTCTTTGAAATTATATTGGTGAATAGGTGGAAAAAATTACAAAAAAAAAAAAAACAAGGAGGAAGTTGCAAAAAGAAAAAAAAAACAATAGGAATCGGTTATCTTTATATAACCGATTCATAAAAAATGTCTTGACCAAGCGCCTTATCAAAGTCAATATGAATCGGTTCTTACGAGGCAGATTCATAATAACTCATTATGAATCGGTTATATAACCGATTCAAAAACCCCTACTTTAGGAATCATTCACGCTTGAATCGCAAATAACCGATTCTAAATGTGTAAACAACCGATTCAAAATGCTTTTTTGCACTAGTGTTTCTTTGATAGATACATGTATAGTTATTTTTGCAATAACTCTATTGTAATTTTAGTTTGTACTTTTCAATTTGATGTAAACTTTGACTTTTCTTCCTTAATATTTTATTTTACTTTAGAATTGTATTAAAACAATTAATTTCAATATATATATATATATATATATATATATATATATATATATATATATATATATATATATATATATACACACAATTTATGAAGAATAGGGAACCAAATTCAGACTTGACCTGACACCCAAAATCCCAAGAACAATCTTGGGTTGCACTGACAAAGCTTTGTCGATGCTATTTTGGTCCCTTTGTTTAACAAGTGTATATATTGGTGTTTGTAGTTATTCGTATTGGTTACAACTCTTCCTAAAAGGTGGGTAGAGTGAGCCTGTATGCATGATGCTACTTTATTTTGGAAAAAATGGAAAGGATGAGGAGATAGTTTTTGTTTTTGTATTCTATTTGTAATTTATATTATAAAATTGTAAGATCGATGTTGATTTTATTAAAAAATTAGATGTTATTTGTGCTACAATTTTTTTGCTTTACTTTTATTTACAAAAAATACCATTTTATGTTCACATTATATTCGTTTATCAAAGTTTTGTATAGAAGATAGGAAATTTCAATGTTTTCTTTACCTAACAAAACTTTAACAATTAATGTGTAATGAAAACAAGGTACTGATTAATAAATATATAGTAAGTCAAAGTCTTGTACTCAAGTTGGATTAATAAAATTATATGAAGAAAAACCTACGGTTTTAATGGTATATGCTGAAAAAAAGAAAGTAAAGTAACCATAAAAATGGAGATTAATTAATGGTTGGAAACTGGGGGAGGGGATATATGGTTGAGGCCGTTTGTGACTTGTGCGTTGCGTTTTTTTTTTCTGTTCGCTTTCATTTCACCATTGTCGTTTGTCTGGTGACGTTTAACTATGAATGAATCAAATAGAAATAGACATCCCAAGTAGGTAGTTCAGTTGGCGAGCTAAGAGATAGTGCATCAAATGAGTGCAAAAAAAAAGGTCATGGGTTCAAGCTCCAAAAACTAACATTTCTCTCATCCCTACTAACAATTGTCTATCTAAAAAAATAAAAAATAAAAATAGAAATAGACGTAAGTATGTTTGCCGTTTCCATGTTTGGATCGTTATGGCCAAAAATTGTTCCATTTAGGGGAGGTTATATTTACTTACATTAATAATAATAATACTCCTACTATATCGTACTACTGTACTAATTCTATTATTAGGTAACGATATAAAGAAGGCATGAATTGGTGTTGGTGGGGGAGTTCCAAGCTTGGTGGGTCGGATGTCCTTCTATTGTTTATGCCTTTTTGTCTTTTGGGTTGTAAATTAGTATTTCTTGCGGTCAAAGTGCAAAAATCAAGTGTTATTTTTATTCATAAAAAAAAAGGTGCAAAGACTAACTCCGTTAGCATAGGACAAATTGCTAACTTATACTAAGAGATAAACAATTAGTAAATTTTGGTGGAGAATTCAATGATATCTATTGAGTTTTGTTGGGTATGATATTCCATTGTCAAAAATTTGGTACTATGAGTCTATAGTGCTTTATACTAGTTTAAAATATATTTTCAAACTCTATTTTAAGTAGCGTTTGAATTTGTAATTTATAGTATTTTATTTTTTCTATCATTTTTATTCTTATTGTTTTAATTAAATTTATCATTTATAGATTCTCAGTTTTTTTAAGGAATGAAGCCTCGTTAGAACCTTCTGATGTAAATACATCAAGAAGGAAAAAATGTATTTTCGCCTGATTTTATTAAAAAAGAAAAAAAAGATAGAGAGAGAGAGAGACAAGCATACTGTAGACCAATATTTCTTGGAAATATAAGAAAATAAAGTCAAAGCAGAATTAGGGAACCCTAACTTGTTACGGCAAAAGGCTCCCTAAAACAAACCATCCTAGAAATAAATTAACATTAAAGAACTAAATTACAATACTCAAATCAAAAAGAGCAAGAGACAGAATTTGCTTTCGAACGAGTATTATAGCCAATGACCTATTTCTTTTTTTGTCTAACTTTCTTCTTTTGGGTCGTGGATACCACCAGTTCGAAATCATTATCTCGCACAATTGTTTTGGGTATTAAAAGAAATAGGATCACCAGCATCATCTGACACATCACCCCATCTATAGATTCTCAGTTAAATGCGCATTCTCTTTACATTAATTAAAAGTATATATTTAGGTCGTTTTATATATAATTAAGTTAGTTCACAACTAATTTTACCAAACAATTTAAAATCAATCTTTTAACTTATTTGTTATATCATCTTGATTAAAAGTTAGTGAAATTTTTTGAGGGACTAAAAACTAAAAAACCCCAAATTTTATAAAGAAAGAGAAGGAAAAAAAACATAAAGAAAATTAAGAAGAAAGATTGAAAGAAAGATGAGTGAGAGAGAGAGAGAGAGATAGTGAGTGAAAAGGTAAGAAATGTTTGAAAAAGTGTGACAGAGAGTGAAAATGTGAAGAAGTGAAACCACCCACTACAAGAATTAAGGGTATTACTGGCTAACTCAATCCCCCAGTAATGGTATAAATCAGCCAGAAATTGCACTTTACTGGCGGATTTAGTCACAAAAGAATCACCAGTAAAAACGCCGCAGTAAAGCAGCATCTTGTCGAATTTCACCAAGAATTATTCATGGATTTATTCTTGGCGAATTCACCGATAATTATCATTTGAAATTCGGCTAGTAATCGCCAAGATAATTATCGGGTGAAATCACTTGATAATGTAATATATATTTTTTAAAAAATATTTTTAAAAAGCTTTTTATATTTAAATTTTTTTATAAAATGCGTTTTTATTTAATTTTTTAAAAACTAATTCTTAATATTTAAAAATGCGTTTTTTATTTAATTTTTTTAAAAACTAATTCTTAATATTTTAAAAACTATTATATATATTTAATTTTTATTTAAACTAATTTTTTATTTATTTTTTTTAAAAATCGTTTTTATTTAAAAATATTTTAAAAATGCTTTTTTATATTTAATATTTTAATCCTCTATGTGGTGGTGGTGGTGGTAGTGTGGTTGGTGGTGGTGTGGTGGTGGAAGAGAAGAAAAGAGAGTGGTGTTGGTGGTGGTGGTGGTGGTGGTTGGTGGTGTGGTGGTGGAAGAGAAGAAAAGAGAAGAAGAGAGTGGAAGAGAAGAAGAGAGTAAATGAGAGAGAGTGGAGTGAAAAGAGAAGAAGAGAGTGGTGGTGGTGGTGGTGGTGGTGGTGGTGGTGGTGGTGTTGGGTGGTGGTGTGGTGGTGGAAGAGAAGAAAAGAGAAGAAGAGAGTGGAAGAGAAGAAGAGAGTAAATGAGAGAGAGTGGAGTGAAAAGAGAAGAAGAGAGTGGTGGTGGTGGTGGTGTTGGGTGGTGGTGTGGTGGTGGAAGAGAAGAAAAGAGAAGAAGAGAGTGGAAGAGAAGAAGAGAGAAGAAGAGAGTAAATGAGAGAGAGTGGAGTGAAAAGAGAAGAAGAGAGTGGTGGTGGTGGTGTTGGGTGGTGGTGGTGGTGGAAGAGAAGAAAAGAGAAGAAGAGAGTGGAAGAGAAGAAGAGAGAAGAAGAGAGTAAATGAGAGAGAGTGGAGTGAAAATAGAAGAAGAGAGTGGTGGTGGTGTTGGGTGGTGTGGTGGTGGAAGAGAAGAAAAGAGAATAAGAGAGTGGAAGAGAAGAAGAGAGAAGAAGAGAGTAAATGAGAGGGAGTGTGTTTGGTAATAGATAGAAATGGGAAAGCTGTGTTGATTTAAAATGTGGCGCGAGTATCGCGGAATTGAAACATTGCTGGCGGAACTCGTGTCGAGTGTCTCTTTGCATTATTGGCGGATCGATACATTCTTGGCGGAACGGTCATTTCTTCGCGGACATGTCACGAGCTTGAGGCGCGTGAAAGCCGGGCGCGGATAATCATGTCCATTTCTGCCGAAATTGCGATTCTTGGCGGAATTTGGCCGAAGATCATCGGCGGAATTTGACCAAGAACTCATGGCGGATTTATCGGTTGCAATTCGCGATAAGATTATCGGTGAAATTCACCGATAACTCTCGCGAGAATATTCGCGCCTTCTTGTTGAAATTCGCTTCATCGGTGAAATTCGCCAAGAATTATCGAGTTGAAATTCACCAAGAACTCTCGGAGAATATTCGCGAAGAATCGCAATTCTTGGCGGATTGCCTTATTGATAATTTTTTTTTATTTCCTAATTATATTCCGCCGATAAATCCGCGAAATGTTATGGTATTCGCGAATCGTCTTGGCGGACTAAATCCGCCCGATGTCGCCAAATTACGCGAGAAAATTTTCTTGGTGATTGATTTCATGAGTAAATGTTTAGACAGTAATACAAGTAATTCTTGTAGTGACCTAAATATTCTTCGATTTGTTAGTTGGAAAAATGGTAATATTAGTATTTTGGTAGTGTGTTATTTGTGTAGATAGACAGTAGATAGTAGACGGATAAGTTTTTCTCCTTGTTTGAAAAATCTGAAACTTTAATACGATTTTGTTTTAATCTTGGAAATATTACATGGTGGCATAATATTATCGTCTAAAAATGTTAATTTATTTTTTTCTGAGTTGAAAAAAGTCAAGTTTTGAGCCTGTCAGCAAGAAATGAAAAGATGATGTAGCACTATAGCCATTTCTATTAATATTAATACAAATTTGTATCTGAATTTTTTTTATCTACTTTAAATTTGTATTGATTTTCACGGGGTAACATTCAGACTAATTAAATTATGTCTAAGTCCATTCATAGAAAGAACGCGACAGCAACCGCACGTATGCACGAATATACCGCTAGTAAAAAAGAAATGAAAGGTTGCGAATATTTTTTCATTATGATATTCTTGTGGCAATGAAGTCCCTCACCGGTGTACCAATAAAATTGGTCGTAAGATATTGTGTAAAATACTACGAGCGGTTAAGATTGAATCGACTAATATTAAATCGCAACATTGAATTTTTTTTATACCATATCTTATAGTCAATTTTAATAGTTCACCAATAAGGAACTTATTTAATCTCTCACTCTAGAAGCATCTAATCAATAATACTAAATCAGTCATCTATTTTTTTGTCTTTTTTTAGTTTAAGTATAAGTGTAAATTTAATTTGTATACAAGTACACACAAAAAATTCCCATGATAACGGTGCCCCAAAGCTATTGCAATCATTGTTATTTTTTCGTGCATGTTTAACAAAAATATCACAAATAGTAATATTTTAGGGAAAGATGATCATAAGTTGGACAAAAGAATGAGTTTTTTTTTGGGTTAAAGATAGACAAAAGAATGAGTTGAATATAACTACATTGCTAGTATGGTACTCCGTCCAATATCTTTTATAAGTAAAAATTGGTCAATATAAATTAATGTATCTCATTTATAATATAGACTAAATACATCAACTTGTATTGATTAATTTTTACTTATAAAAGAGATCAAAAGGAACATACTCCGGGAATCAAAATTCAAACTCAACTGAGACGAAGAAGTAGACGTATAGGTAAATTGAGATGAGATTTGAGAATTATTTAATTGTCCTGTTAGTCACAGACAGGTGTACACGGACAAGTGTACGGATAGAAGAAATGTGAACTTGTGATGTAATATAATAAAATAAGGATAAAGTACACCAAATTGAGTGAAAGAAAAATAATAGGTTTAAATATGTTTTTAGTTCCTGCAAATATAGTTGTTTTTTAAATAAGTCTTTGCGAAATATATTTTTTAAATAAGTCCCTGTAAAACATTTTTATTTTAAATATATCCTTCTGTGAACTCTCTGTTAGCCATCTGCTGATGTGGTTAATAGAATTCTGATGTGTAATTTTTTTTATTTCTAATTTTTTTATGTCTTATTTGGCATGCCACATCATCATCTTCTTCCATCATTCACATACACAATCACACCATCACCCAAACCTTCTCCTCTGCACAAACTTTACCGCTACTCTCTCTCTCTCTAACATCTAGCATAGTTCTACTCAAAAGAAGCAACCGCAAACCACCATGGATATTCCTCTTTTCACCATATTTCTTCCTTTCTACAGAATATTCACAATAAGGCAACCGATTGCATCACTCTCCCCTCTATCGACATTCACATGCTCCCATGGCAAGTTGGAGAATTTGAAACCATGCATAAGCCACCACCTCCACTGAAAGATGAAAACTAAAACCCCAACTATACCCTCTTTTTTGTTACTATTCTCAGATACATGACATTTATAAATCTACTTTGGTTTCTGTTATGGAGTAAAAGTATCTTTGTTATTTACATCCCCCTCCAAAAAACACACTGATGGGCTTACTAAAACACCAAAGCCCATATCCACAAATCAACCACTCAGATAGCACCGCTATATCGGACGATTTAGATCTTCCACTCAAGCACCCTTTGACCTTATAAATAGGGCACTAATTGATCATTTCAAGGTACGCATTTATTACCCACTAATTCTTGCAATTAAGCGTCTAACCAGCTTTGACTTTAGCATTGGGTGACTGCGGTACACCCCAACTCGGATCGGACCATCCACATCGGACGCAACTATTATTGATCAAACCTTATCTCCTACCTGCTGTCTAGGATCGACTGACCCATAGACAGTGGGAGTAACTTGAACTTAATTACTTTCACCTTCTTTTCTGATCAGTAATGGCCCCTCAATTGAGGTCCGGTCTACGTCTGGCAAGTGTCATTGAGCCGGTCTACTTTCAAGGCATTTTATTCCGACATTATATGTCGTTCACTTATCAGTAGACCCCAAGTTTATCTTTGGTTACTCTAAGGTTCTGACATTATATTCCGATCTTTCAAGGCTTCAGCATCTTTTTTAACTTGTTCTTGGGCCAACTTCAGCTCCTCTTCCAGCTTGCGCTTATCTTCCTCCTCCTTTTCTCCTGCTTAAGCCTCTCAATCTCTTTTGTGGCTCTCTCCAGTTCATTCAAAGTCGGCTCTAAGGTTTTCTGGATCTCGGCAAGTTTCGTTTCAGCATCTACAAAAGAGAAGTAAAAAGCATAAGAAATGATCAGAGAAAAATATGCTAGAAAGGACAAGGTAAAGTGAGGAGTTATCTTATCTTTGATCCTAAAATCGGAATCCTTCTTCTAATCTTCAACAAGATCAGTCATCCGAGATAGAACAGATAGGGAAATCCTGAAGGGATCTTTCTTGAACTCCTTAGCTTTTATCTCCATAAACTCATTGGGTTCAAAGGGAGCTGATTTATGTCTTTTATCAGATTTACTTTTCCGAGGTTGGTGATCGGTGCGATCACTTAGCTCAATCACCTTCCTTCCCCAATCTTGAGTTCTGGACTTGGGGGGAGTCGATGGTCTTTTCTCTCTATCTTTTTAGTCCGCTTCAGAGGCCTTTCTTCATCTTCTCCAGCATCCTCGGCGTGAACGGTAGTGATAGGTCGAGCATTAACAATTTTAGCCACTGGGTTTTGAGAACTGGTAGCTCTGTTGCTTTGAGTGCCGATCGAGATCATCCAAAGGAATGTTAGCATCGGCCTAAGAAAGGGCTTTCAAAGCAGCCATTTTGTTTCGGGGGGCCATCTCGTCTGCAAAATAAGAAAAAGATTAGATTAAAACAGTGCAGAAAATACAAATTACCGACTCAAAGATTTAAACCGCTCCTACCAAGAACCCTAGCAGTATCCCCAAAGCACTGAGTTTTGACTAATGACTTAGTCTCAAAACCCCACTGGTTGGGCTTTGTCGGATCATTGGTGACGATTTGATTGGCTATGTACTTAAGCATCCTCAACGTTTTTGATCCTCGCATTTATTTGGTTTATTTCTACAAAGATACGCCTTTGTAGTTCGGTTGAAATGACGAAGGGTTCATCCCAGGGGAAATTTGGTAGTCAGGACTATGTCATTATCCTTGTTGTAAGTTCCAACTCGGTCGACAGCTGCAGGCAAAATTGGCTCAACCCAGAAAAACTTATTTTTCCATTTATCCTTCAAACTATCAGTATAGGGCCGGAAAACTTTGACATTCTTTCTGAATCGGAAACTTACGTGTTCTTGACGACCCAGTTTACCGCTATTTTTCTCTGATCTCCTACTGACATCAAACATATGGAAAAATAGGGGAAGAGAAATTGGCCGCTCTAAATGGATATAGACGAGTTCGAAGGCACGCACAACAGCCCAGGCGTTTGGATGAAGTTGTGAAGGGGCGACTTCCAATCTCGCCAGAACTCCTTGCTGAAAACAGGTGAAGGGGGGTCGTATCTTCATACGCACTAAGATAGTGTAATAAACCACAAATTTCAGCACATCTGGATAAGTAGCCGCATGTTCGCCCTCTTTCATCCCGGTAGTATGCCACCGATTGGGATCTTTAAGGTAAATCCTCCTTGAGAACTTGCTGATATCATCCTCATTTGTAAAGGTGGGCCTAGTCTCACGAAGCTTTTCAGAGACCCAAGAGTAAACTCGGGGGGTTCCCAGTGGAGGATCGACAGGAAGGTTTACTTCACCACTCCCAGTATCGGCGTACCCATAGAGCAACTCAAAACTTCCACCAGAGTCATCTTTTTCTTGCACCTCTTCATCATCAACCTCCATTTCGGAAAGGTCTTGGTCAGAAGCATCTCCTTGACCATCGGATTGGTCACCCCTTTTTCTCCCATCAGATTCTGTATCCGATTCAGAATCATCGAAGTCCTCTGAATCGGAGTCCGAATCTATGGAGATGACTCTATTGTTAGGTGTGCTCCGCACAGAAACGCCAACGGTCGATTCACCATCAGACGGTCCAGATTGTTGTTTCTCCTGAATTTCCGGAGCAATGTCCTCTTCGTGATTTCGAGAGTGAGAATCAAATCCAGATTTCGCAGCCATCAGTTTGCCCACGTCGGGATGACGACCTTGTTCCACGAGTCGGAGAGTCTCAACGCGACTAGTTTGTTTGGTCCTCACCAGTTTAGAACCAACTGGAATGGGGGTAGAAATATCAGGAAGTTTCAAACGTAATGGGTTCATCCCAGCCTGACGAAATAGTGACAGGCTGGCGACACGATCCCAGCCCGAGGAAAATAAAATAAGAAATATGATAAAGCGAAGGACTAACCTCAGAAAAGATAAGCTTTTCGTCGATTCAAAAGATCTTCTCACTATTAAGGAACCTTGTGTCGATCCAGAACTTACGGTACTTGTGCAAGTCGGAACTCAGAGCAAAAAGCTTTGCAAACGAAGAAATGAAATCCTCTCACCCTTATTTATAGTGAAGTTCTGAGCACTAGAAGGCAACTTTCGAAACGACGTCCAATCAATTCACAGTAAATGGCGAAGCACGAAAAACGATGTGCTATCATATTTGAAAACGCTTCGAAATTCCTCGAAAATCACTTCGAAGCACCATCATAAAGAGAACATTTAGAATTACTCAACGGTCACCTCGAATTACTCCATAATTAAATAATGCTGGTTGGGAAAGCTAAATGCAAATCAAGTTCTGAACGAACATACAATATCGGACACATTGATCTCGGTAGAATGAACATTTTTAACAAGAATCAAGTCTAGATCGCCCAATTCAGGCAACCCGACTTGGGGGCAACTGTTATTGAGTAAAAGTATCTTTGTTATTTACACCCCCCTCCAAAAAACACACTGATGGGCTTACTAAAACACCAAAGCCCATATCCACAAATCAACCACTCAGATAGCACCGCTATATCATTTCAAGGTACGCATTTATTACCCACTAATACTTGCAATTAACTGTCCAACGCCTGACTTTAGCATTAGAGTGACTTTGCAGGTACACCCCAACTCGGATCGGACCATCCACATCGGACGCGACTATTATTGATCAAACTTTATTCTCCTACCTACTGTCTAGGATCGACTAACCCATAGACACGGTACAGAACAATTTCTACTTTAAACCTCATTTTAAATGTTTCAGTTATATTTTATATCGAATTGAAATTTCCTTGTTTTATTGTTTCACCATCCCAACATCAATTTTAGAATTATTCAATTTGGGATTTTTTGGGTTCATTTGTAGCTTCAACAGGCCAATGTTTCTTAAAATTAACATGGGGCTTCTCTTAGAATTCATCTTAGGATCAAAACTCTTGAATATTGTAGTATTTCGTTGCTTGTTGCGCGAGAACGAATCGGGTCAAAAATTTGAGTCCCTAGCGACCCGGATCCTCTAAGCGGGTGAGGAAGACAGTGGACTTTTTTTGAAGTGGAGATTTTTTTTTGAAGTGTGGTGTGATGTCATATGCTAGGTGGCATTCCATGTAGGTGTTTAATATTAAAAAAAATGAAATTAAATAACACATTAGATTTTCAGTTAGTCAACCCAATTTTTTTTAACATTTGACTAACAAAATGACTTATTTAAAAAAAAGTTGATTTTAGAAGGATCTTTTTAAAAAAACAAATTTTGTAGGAACTTATTTGAAAAACAGCTATATTTGCATGGACTAAGCCAAAATAATAAGATGAGACCATGATAAAGGATGAAATGCATTCCCATTATATTTCATGCCACTTTCCATTTTTACTAATCCAAACGAATATAAACATATTTAATCAAATCTCAACTCATACAATCAATCCAAATACGCCATTCATCTCCTCCGAACAAGTCAATTTAGGGGATAAAATTTATTTAATTTTCCTTTTCTTCTCCCGATTTGCATGAGCAACCATGAGTCGAGATGGATTACTCTCACTATCTTGTTCAATTACTTCAATCAAAATATTTTTTTCATTTTATGTTATTAAAAAATAGACTTTGTAGTTCAATATAATTCAATTGTTGAAATTAGAAATGTTATCATTCATTTTAAACTAATGGAAATAAAAAAGTTCTTTAACAATTTTATTTCTTTAGTTTATGGTCCAAATTTTCAAGATATGTTAGGTTCTTTTCATGAGGACAAGTTAAGACTAACCTTGTAGCACATATTACAGAGTTGCTTAATCTATTAAATACTAGCTAGTCTTTTGTCAACAAGAATGGCTTCCAGCATCCATCTAGTTGCCTATAACACAACAGCCATTTTTACATTTTTTTAATCAAATGGACAAGCTGCTCAAGTTTATTAAAGAAAAAAGGAAAAAAACAAACAAAGAAAAGCGAAGGGGAAACTAGACTGAAATCCTTACCAACAAAAAAGATCAAACCATAACAATAATAGAGAGCCTCTAACAGAACCCCTAAACCATTTTTACATTTCGACAACACAGTTAATGGTAAAAAAAATGTACGGGGTTGTAGGTAACTAACTGAGGAGTTGAAAATCATTCACTTGTCATTTGTCCTAATTGAAAATCAATCAATTATTGTCAAGAGTATGCCACTGTGCCCATAAAAATATTTTAATATTTATTTAATTATGATATTAAAATTTTAAGATGAACATTAATCAATACTCCCTCAGTCTCATATTAAGTATCGTTTAAAGTTATGCGCGGATATTAAAAAAATGATTGGTTATACTAACTTTTATGATAATAAGATGTAGTAGAACTAAAATACCATTACACTTTTCTTGATTGAATCAATGACACGGTTTGATATTCTAAAATAAGGGTATTGTTGAAAAGTAATAAAAAATGTTGTATTGCGATTTTAAAAGTGACAGATAATTTGATACGGAGTAAAATTCTAAAGAGGACACTTAATATGAGACGGAGAGATAGGAGATAGAGAGGGACAGAGATGAGAGAAGAGAAACAATAGTAAGAGAAAGGAGAGAGAGTCATTATCAAAGAGAGACAAAATGGAGAGTGAGTGCGAAAAGTAAGAAGGGGAGAGAACAGATGAGATAGTCAAACACCCCTCTTTTTAAACATTTTTCTCTTTTTTGCAAAATCTCTCCTAAGAAATAGCAATGCTCTTCACATCAAAGCCTTTAAGAATTCGTTTAATTTGAAAATAGGTAAATACTGGACAAAAAAGTATTGGACAACTTCTATTGTAGCTATATCTTGGATAGTGAACACTACAAACAAATATATATATATATATATATATATATATATATATATATATATTATATTATATTATATTATAATTATGTTATATATAAAGGTTAAGAAATATATAAATGCAATGTTACACGAGACTCAATTTGAAAGGTGAAGTAACAAGAAAGTAAGTTTAGAAGCGGGAATATGAAGGTGCACAATTAATTGTAATGATAAGTACCATTGCTTGTTACACTGGAAAATCCACAATTCAGCATGATGATATATAAGTTTAATAGACAATGCACAACCATCATGTATCCTTTAAACAAGAAAAACCTAGCTGGCTTCAGATACCTCATCATTAAAATAAAGGAGGAGCGTGCCTTGTGCTGCTGCATGAGAGTTAACTATGTTCATTCTGGATCAGGTGAACCACCAGGGACCAACTGCATGCACCAGATAATTGTTAGTTTCACTATGGCATGTAAAAATCACCTGAGATTACTGTAATAGTATTTTTTTTTTTCTGAAGATGCCACCTCAAATGATTTACTAATAATCCATCCATAGAATCTAGATAAATAGGAGGGGAAAAGTGAGAATTTGGCAATTACAATTGCAATGTTGTTTCCATTGAGTAAAATCTGATCAAGCTTAGTTATCCTTCTTCCCTCAGCAGTGATCTCACTGTTGTATGAATATCAAGCAACAAACCAAGTTAGTTTACTATGTTTCCAAGGCATAAGTCACCATGTCCATGCAATTTAGAAGATATTACAATTCTTCAGTGGGGAGAATTTTGAGAGAATGTGAAAATCAGAGAAAAGGAATTCTGAGAATTTTGATTTCATTTAATTGAGATATACACTAAATAGCTATTTATATATAGGTTGGGCAATACAATTTGTAATAGGAACTAACTGAAATTATAACTACCTAGCTGTAACAGTTTAACTAACTAACTGACCGAGTTAGTTAGTTAGTTAAACTTTACAACTTATGCACATACATCACCAAAAGAAGATAAGCAATACATACAACTTAGTTAGTTAGTTAGTTAAATTTTGTTAGTTTTCTGTTGGGGATCAGTTAGTTAGTTGGGGTCAGTTCTGTTGTATAGTTTGCAGTTAGAGGGCAGTTGGGGGGTTGGCTTGGACTTTACTCTGCAGTCTATAAATAAAGACTGCGAGACTCAGTTCAGGAGCATCTTGTTAGCATTCTGTTGAGTAACTGGAATTCCAGTTGTGAAAGGAGATAGTCCTCCTTTGTGTACATTCTTTTCACCATTGTTCAATAAAGTTTGGGGTGAATAATCCCTTTTTGGCTACTGTCACCTTCAGTGTTTGGTCCAACCAGCCAGATCTCCATGGAGCAAAGAACCTACCGGATCTCCATGGAGCAACGAACCTACCGGATCTCCATGGAGCAACGAATGGCGACAATGGAGAAGATAACCAGCAAGCACACGAGGATGTTGGTCGATCTTAAGGCTGACCTGACTAAACTTCAGGAGATCCTGCTCGAGATGAAGCAACTTATGAAGCAACGCATGGTACGAACGGGGAAGGAAAAGGTTTCGTCGGAAGGAGAGCATTCAATCAAGAATGCAGGCAAGAATGGGGATGAAATGGACAAGGATGTTTCTTTTGGGATGCGTCTTCAGTCTACTGAAGAGGCAACGAGGGAAGACATCCAGGCCATTCAGAAACAAATCCCAGAATTAAATCTTGAGGGCAAGGTTGAGAATGGAGAGGGAGGTATTAATAAACTGGAGGCACACCACAAAGAGAAGGACTTAAAAGTGTACTCTAGCAGAAAGAAGTAGAAGGTTTTGTTAGTTTTCTATTGTTGATCATTTAGTTAGTTGGAGTCAGTTCTGTTGTATAGTTTGCTTAGAGGGCAGTAGGGGGGTCAGCTTGGACTTTGCTCTGCAGTCTATAAATAAAGACTGAGACTCAGTTCAGGAGCATCATGTTAGCATTTTGTAACTGGAATTCCAGTTGTGTACACTCTTTTAACAATTGTTCAATAAAGTTTGGGGACGCATAATCCCCTTTTGGTTACAGTCACCTTCAGTTACCTAACATACACATTACGGGCAGGAAAATGGAAAAGGAATGATTCAGCTCAATTTAAATACAAACTTGAAGCATAGGTAGAAACCTAACATAGAGCTTTCCATTCATAAGTCTGCTGAAACCTTAAAATAAATACATGTAACAATCTTTACATAATCTAAACTGATAATCTACTCCGGATGGAGTATTGCCACTTACCAATGTTAAAAGAAAAATAAAAAAAAGATGTGAAGCTTAATAAAAAAAGTTATTGAACCCTATCTCTAGGACGAAGAAACAATATTTTAAGCAAGTAAAGTTGAAGAAAAATTTCAAACTTCAGTCGAAAATTGCAGCAACAACAACCCTCATCCACAAACCAACAATAAATGAAATAGAGATAACAAACTAAGAAACGAAAAACAAGGATGGACACAATCCAAAGTATGTTACGACCACTCAACAAGCCATGAATAACAGCAGGTGAAATCATCATAATTGTAGCCTTTGTATTTTCAGGTAACTTCACAACGATTAAAGTGCAACAACTAGTTTTGTAAATAGCCTTCAAAAAGGACAAACGGACGATGACAATTGAACATACAACGTTTTTTGGATCAGTAACATTCTTGTTCCCACATCATGCCAATTCAAAGCAAATATAAACATTTCCATAAGGGTTGGGGAAAAAACTGTAAATGGTCAAAACTACTGCAATTGCAACATAAAAATTCCAGTTTGAACAATATCTTAAACAGTCAGAGGAGCATTGAATTCACACATGAAATGAAACAATTTCATCACTTAAGTTTTACAACGAAACCATCCAACATATTATATTAGTTTTCTGTTGAACAAAACCTAACCACATATCAGTGTAGAGCTTGCAAGTGACTGATTCTATTCTATCTCATTTTATACTATTCTTCCTAACCACAAACACACTTGAGTTTAACAGAAACAATAAAATATACCCACAAAAATGGAAAATTGATGGATACAAACATAATATGTGGGAGTGCAGGACTTACTATTCAGTAACATCTTCGAGGACCATGTTAACATAAACATCAAAGCCTCTAAGAGTACCAACAAGCTCCTTGTCACCTTTCATTATCACCCATATTTTTGAACCTATACAGCGGTCAATCAACTCTGCAAATTTTTGGCACAAATGATATATTCTCTTAAACGGAGTTCAATGTTAAATTGGGTTTACCAAAATGAAAGGGAAGAGAGAGATAATGAAATCAAAAACCTGATGGGAGAAGCTGTGATGGATTATTATTAGCCATGGCAAATGAATTGGTAATTTTCCCAAAATCTGAAGAGTACAGAAAAAAAAATTAATTAAAAATGCTACTAAAAAAAATGAGTAAGCTGGACATCTCATGACAATTAATACATTTTCCCTGTTAACTACGTTTTGGTTGATTTCCTATCAAACTCTACGAAACATTTCTACTTTGCAAATCTGATTTGAAGGTAATTTTTTCTTGCATAGGTATGGTTGTGACATATATATATATATATATATATATATATATATATATATATATCATGGAATGAATAGCTGCTACCTAAAAATAGCTCAAATCTTTCATAAAAGTAGCTCAAATAAAATTCAAGAAAAGAAAAGGGCAAGAATCAATAAAGTACTATCCATGTCATGTAGATCACCTTACGGTGTTTTCATTATTAGCTCAGGTGTCATATAATTATTTAGCTGGGACTGAACTGCAACACATCATTGTCTTATTATCTTGCAGGTTTGAGAAACAACAGGAACCGTTTCAAAAGGTACTAATTAACTGATATTACACAAAAGACACCCAGCTCTATGAATGAAGTGTGCTTTATTCATTGCTTCTTGACCGACTCTAGGATTTTAATTTCCCTTATCCGAAATCGGTTTAGTACTTCCTTGAAATCCAAGTTGAAATATCTTGCTGAGAGAACAAAATTAGCAGACTTGACATGGTGTAGCTATATAATGTAGGATTTTTCTGCATTGAAGTATTTTTTGTTGGCAGGAATTAGTATATAAGGTTTGTTCTTTGCTACTGGGGTGTTTGCTTTAAAAACGGTATTTTCTAGCTGCTGGAATATACCTAAACTAAAGAATGAAAATATTACATTTATAAAATCTTCCCTACCCTATTTGAACAGAAGTTCGTTCGAAGCTATTATTTTCTTTGATTATATGGACTAATTGTGCGCTTTTTTACCTGGTCATAGATTAACAATTAATTGCTAAAGTCTTAACTTCTGAATTATGATCTCAGATGGTTCTAAAGTAATAGATTATAGGCAACAATACATAGCTCAACAGTTGCAGCAACTATTGCACGTTTAAAACAAAAAAAATAATTACAAGCAAAAAAAAGTGTGTGTAGTTGGAATAATAGAAGTGAAAATCAACAAGTACTTCAGTTCAGGCACCTCATTTTGAAATATCTAAGAAGGAATTTTATATGAATCTAAATCACCATTACAACTAGAGTAGTCACCTGAGTTTCTAACGGCAGCTCGCAGCGGAGGAGAACAGAGAATCGCGAACGGAGTTCGGTTGCGCGGTGGATGCTGACGGAGCGAGGTTGGTCGGTTATGGATAGTTGAGGTGCTGAAGCGGTTTGAAGAGAAGAGAAAAGAAGTATAAGTTACCTTTGATGATGATAGTGACGATGGTGTTCGGGAGACGGTGGAGTTGGACAAACTCCAAACCCTAGGGACCTCACGAAAAGGGGAAATGGGTCAACTATGGTTTCACGGGAACTGTTGCTACCTAAGCCCTTTCTTTTAACACATCCCTTACTACTTCTCCACTCCCCCAAACTTTCAAAAACCCAAAAACACCCCCACTATTACCACACTCCCACTTCCACGTCACTCTTTCCTTCTCTCTTACTCCCTCGCCTCCTCACTCCCTCTCTCCCACACCGACATTCAGCCGTACAAAACAATTTGGAGGCCTCATGCAAATTTAAAAAATGGGGGCCCTAATTATACTCTTACCAGATGAATCATTAAAGCGTTAAAAAATTATTTAAATTTTAAATAACATCCTGAATACAACTTTAATCTTGGTATTCTTGGGCCATATATATATATATATATATATATATATATATATATATATATATATATATATATATTCTACAATGTGATCGACTCAGGTAAATGGTTGGACCGAAGGGTCTATCGTTGAACAATATGACTATTGATTTAGTCTCAATTAAAAATCTAAATTTTTAGGACATATATTATTGACAGAAGGGTTGATCTCCAGCTGGGGTATTAGTGCGCAATGGGTTGGTGATAGGGACATCTCCGATCATTGTCCCGTCTGGTTGGTATCCTCAGAACTAAACTAGGGACCTAAACCATTTAGATTCAACAATGCTTGGTTGGAGCATAAGGAATTAAGGAGTATGTGAAGGAGTGTTGGCAATCTTTCCATGTGGAAGGTCGTGCATCTTTTGTGATTAAGGAGAAAATGAAGATGCTTAAGGAAAAACTCAAGTGTTGGAATCGGGAGGTTTTTGGGATCAAAGATCTAAACATTAACAATATTGTTCGTGATTTGAATGAGGTGGAAAGAATAGTAGTGGAAGGTGGTAATATTGATGATAATCAAAGGCCTTGATTGAACAATGCTTTTTGGGAGGAAATCCAAGCAAAAGAAAGTTTCTTGCACGAGAAATCAAGAATAAAATGGTTGGTGAGGCGACTCTAATAGTAGGTTTTTCATGCATGCATTAGAGGCAATAGGCGTAGAACATGATTTTGAAAGTCAAAGTGGATGAAAGTTGGATTGAAGATGTGGAGGCGTTAAAGGGCGGTAAAGAATCATTTCGAAGAGAAATTCGGAGAAGAAAACTACAATAGACCCACTTTGGATGGGATTCAATTTAAGCAGATTTCTAGGGGATAATGATATGTTGTTGGCACCATTTACTTTGGAAGAAATTAAGGAGGTGGTGTGGGAATGCGATGGAAATAAAAGCCCGGGGCCAGGATGGGTTCAATTTTAATTTCTTGAAAAAGCTCTTTGGGAGGTGTTGAGTTCGGAGATCATGAGCTTTTTAATGAATTCCACGAGGTTGGCAAAGTTACCTAAAGCGGTAAGTGCCTCTTTCTTTTTGCACTTATCCAGAAGGTAGGCAATCCACAAGAGCTTAATGAGTATAGGCCAATATCACTTATAGGAAGCCTTTACAAGATGCTAGCAAAAGTGCTTGCGGGAAGGTTAAAGAAAGTGTTGAAGGATGTAATTTCAGATTGTCAAAGTGCGTTTTACCGGGAAGGAATATCCTTGATGGTGTAGTAGTGGTGAAGCGAGATAATGGACATGGCTAAAGCGAAGGAAGCGAGAAATGTATAGTGCTAAAAGCGGACTTTGAAAAGGCGTTTGACTCGGTGAGTTGGTCTACTTGGACTACATGTTGGAGAGGTTGGGTTTTATAGACAAATGGAATCTTTGGATGCGGACTTGTTACTCTTCTAATTCCATCTCGGTTTTAGTAAATGGTAGTCCAACCTGGTGAGTTTGTGGCTCAAAAGGGTCTTAAGCGGGCGACCCTCTTGCACCATTTTTATTCCTTGTGGCGCACCAAGGCTTGGGCTTGTGCGGAAGGGGTTGAATCAAGTAATTTGAGGGGTTCAAAATTGGAAACTCTCTCGCGGTGGAGTTGTTACAGTTTGCGGATGACACCATATTTTTCTGTGATGGAGGGGAAAAGAGTATCTGGTGCTTGAAAGCTATACTACGGTCTTTTGAATTAGTATCAGGTTTGAAAGTGAATTTCGCAAAGAGCAATGTGATTGGCGTTAGCATCGAAGATAGGATAATGGAAGGGATCTCTCAGTTCTTGGCATGCAATGTGGGGTTGGAATCATTCAAGTTCTTAGGAATACCGGTTGGTACAAATCCAAGAAGAGTTAGCACTTGGCAACATATTATCGATTCCATCAAGGCACGGTTAACTAGTTGGAAGAGCAAGCAACTGTCAATTGGCGGGCGTGTCACACTTATTAACTCGGTATTAGCATCACTCCCTCTCTATTTGTTTTCTTTTTACAAAGCGCCAAAGAAGGTGCTAGAGGAAATTATAAAATTACAAAGGAGGTTCTTGTGGGGTGGGGACGAAGAAACAAAGAAAATGGCGTGGGTGAGTTGGGATGTGATCTGTTTACCCAAGGAGAAAGGGGGGTTGGGCATAAAGAATTTGGAGGTATTTAATTTGGCTCTCCTTACTAAGTGGAGATGGAGATTTTTGGTGGAGGAAGGAAATTCATTATGGAGAGAGGTGGTGAAGGAAAGATACGGTTTGGAAGGGAGGTGGCGGGAGAAAGCAGTGCAAGCGGGGATGGACCAAACTTTCAATTTGGTGGAGAGACTTGTGTTTGCTCGGGGAAGGTACAAATTTGGACAAAGGATGGTTTGAAGAGTTGGTGAAGCTTAAACTTGGTAGAGAAACAAAATTAGATTTTGGCAAGATTGTTGGTTCGGCATGGGACAGATTTGCGAACTGTTTAGGTTTTATGCTGTGAATCTGATGTAAAAGATGTTGTTATTTACGAAATGGGGTCTGGCGCGATGGTGTATAGTCTTTGGAATTGGGATTGGGCTGCTTTGAATTTTTACTGGATGGCCGCAATCTGTTGAATATCTGCAGGATATTTGCGCGACTTCTTGCACCTCACTTCTTGGGCCGATGGCTGCTGGTCTTTCTTACTACTTGATAGTGCGTTTGGTTTTTTCGTGCGAAAATGCTCTCTTTGGTTGCTTAATTACTTTGCGGTCGCGGGGTCATTTGGAGGTTGGCTTGTTTGAAGCTTGCGAGGAAATTATGGAAGAATGATGCTCCTTGAAAGTTTTAATTTTCGCTTGGCGTGTTTTATTGGACAAAGTGGCAATGAGGATGCTTTGTTTAGCGCGGTATTTTACAATCCCGAAGGGATATGTTTCAAGGAAGATGAGACGGTAACACATTTGTTCATTGAATGTGAAGTCGTCCAAAATATATGGCAACAAATTTTTTCTTGGATGGGGGAGCCTTTCGGTGCCTATAGAAATGTCATTACACACTTCCAGGAGTTCGGTAAGTTGGCAAGAGGAAAGTGTAGCGACCGAAAAATCCGGGAGAGGATTCTTCGAAAGGTTCTTTAGGAAGCCGCCACCGAAATTCTAGTTTAAGGGCAAATTCGGAAAATCCCTTTAGGTTTTAGGACCAGACATTGTTAGGGTTCGGGAGTCGTTATGTGTGGGGAAGGTATTAGCACCCCACGACATCCATTGTCTAATTATTTAAGATTTATTTAATAATTACCCTTTTATTTATGGAGAAAAGACTTATTTAAGTTTTTGGTTTTTAGTGCTTGACAAGAGTTGAGTCTTGCTCCTACGTACCTCGGATGCAATGGAGGAATCAAAGCTACGTAGTTCTTCGAGAGAAAAAGTTTGTGGGTTGGTATTTTTTTTTAGTGTAGGGGTCCTAGGATTCCTTGAGGCTGCACAACTCATCGATTCTAGGACGCTTGACTAACTTGGATTGTACAACCGACTTAGTCCCTACTTTTTGAAAATGATTTTTGAATTTTTGCAAGAGAGTGGTTTGGTGTGAGGTGGGTCCGTTTTAGAATAGGTATTCTAGAACTCTGAACTGTCTGACTCATTAATTCTAGAACATTGACTAACTTAGGTTGTACAACAAGACTTAATCCCCTATTTAGGAAAAATGGTTTGTTCATATTTATTAAGTTTTCGGGGTTCTTGAATCTGCATGACTCATTGGCCTAAAATAATGACTAAACAGGTTGTACAACCGACTTAGCCGTTTATTTAATTTCGCGAGAAAAATTATTTGCGTTTGAGTTGGAAAAGAGTTAAAAAGAGTAACAGGGGGTGAAGACTGTAAATTGGGGTTTTATTAGTCGCAAGGGGTTGTATAATTAATAAGAGGTGTTAAAAGGAAGCCCAGTTCGCATGTGGGAGCCCATAATGCAAAACTGGGCTTAAGTGAGGTGGGGTGCGCGCGTGAACAGGGGGTGTAAATGGCGTGCTGATGTAAATAAAAAATAAAAAATAAAAAAATAGAAGACCATATGTGAGGCCCAGACCCGAAAGCTAAAAAAACCTAAAAACCCAATTACCCTCTCTTTCCTTCCAGCGGCGCCGTGAGAGAGGGGGAGCGATTTCCGGCGCGATCTTCGCCGGTTTTCGTGGGAGGGAGAAGCGGATCGGAGAGGGAGAGGACTTGCGAAGGGAGGAAGAGTCACTCGGTTGGTTGTGGTGGCTGTTCGGTTTTGGGTTGCTGGTGGCTGTGGGTTTCGTTCTGGTGGTGGTTGTGGGTGACGGCGGTGCCGCCGAAGACCCAGTTGCGTTTGGGTGAAGACCAGTGGGGATGGCTGCGTTTTTGAAGGTTAGTTTCTTTCTTCCCTTTACGATTATGTGACTCCTTCCTACTATAAACTTCTGGGTTTAAAAACTATTTTTTGCAACAATGGCCATACGATCAACATTGCTAAGAAACATATGAATTTTAGCTTTACAAGAATGACACTGCTAAACAACATCTGGTATCAGTGGTATAAATGGACAATGAAGAACGTCACTGCAATACAAGTTAGCTGCAACCAATACAACTTTTTGAGAACTTCAACTTCCAGAAATCAATTTCATATAATTATACCATAAGAAATAGAAAAATAACATTACATGCTTACAAAGACTCGTAGAATCGGACGGATGATCGATGGATACAGCTGCAAATGCTTGTGAACTTGTGGCATAAAAATAAATGAACTTTTAAATTAAATCAACAATTAGACAAAATTGAAATGAAAGATGAAGGTGGAAAACAAACAGACCCTGATTTATTTCATGATTTTGAACTCTGCGTTGGTTCTATTGTACTAACAACATAGACGAAGATGTAATCTTTGGTCTGATACTACTGTCGTATCTGCTAATCCTGACTTATATAAACCAATCTGTATATTTAAAATATAAACACTTAGAATAGAAACATGTTCGGGTACCAACCTCGACTCCTGAAAAAAGAATAGATTTGTCTGTGATTTGTGTTACTGCTTCTGAGATGAATTCTGGTTACTGCTGATCCTCCTTTACTGTGACTGCTTGACTGCTATGCCTTATTTCTTTAGATCTTAGAAACCTCGGAACCGTGTCTAGCGGATTAGGGTTTCGATGTGAAACTCTAACCCTATTTTTGGGTGACTTTAGTGATAGTTTTACGCCTTGGTTTTACGTGTGTCTTGGGTGTATTTGAAATTTCATTTATTTATAGTGAAAAATTAGGTTTTAGCATTAATTGCTATTTGACTATTTTTTGATTGGGCTTTGCAAATCGACAATGTGGGCTTGTTGAAAGCGATCTTGGAGAGCAAAAGCAGGACCAGAGATTACACGATGTCTTTGCTCCTTTATTCATTTTTGCTTTTTTGATTTGTATTTTTAATATTATCATTTTTGTATTTTTGGACACTTTGGACAATTAGACACTTTTAAAATGTAAATAAAATTAAATAGATTTTTTGATATTTTTTTTGGACTATATATATATATATATATATATATATATATATATATATATATATATATATGTATATGCTCAAAATAAGGACGAAATAATAAAAATAGAAAAGAAGTCGGAACGATGAGCCCAATTGCGAGAAAATAACTCGAATAAGCCCATTTGCAAGGAAGCGACTCGGATAAGCCCAATTAAGTTCGACTAGGCTCAAATACGAAGATCGACTAAAGAATGTGCGAAAAGATCGATCATTCGCGCACATTCTTAATTTAAATAACGACATTTCGACTTAGTTGAACAGGTTAGTTGAGATTGGCTTAAGTGAGACACTTTCTTAATAATTCTCGTAATTGCGCGACTTCAAAACAAATAATAAAATAAACCAAAAAAGAATAGGGACAAAATTGGGGTATAATAATTGCCTCTTTATTAGTATTTTACTAGAAAGTGACGAGTTCTCGAACTTTTCGTAATAGAAATAGGAATAAAGATAAGATAGACGCTAATTTTGTTCGTTTAGAGGGGAAATAGAGGGTTTAAGAATACAGGGAGCGGTTAACACTTGGTGTATTAATCGAGAACAAAATGAAGGATCGCTCGGGATCTGAAGGAGCACTAAGGCTCGAAGGGCCGGCAGGGCCTTAAAGGAGCCCTAAAGCTCTGAATGACCACTCGGGGTCTAGAAGGGTGCCTAGGCCTTAATAGAGGACCATCATGGTGCGAAGGAGTGCTACTAGCTACGGTACTAGTAAAGCGATCGAGGGCCTTTAGATTCGAGCGGCGGGGTCAAGATCGGATCCGGGCGATATGTTGACCAATAGAGGGCGTCCACCATGTCTTAGGGTGACACGGCTAGTCGAAGGACCACGCCGGAGTGCGGAAGGTCCGTCGGGCTCGACTACGACGTTTGCGACTGGGCCACTTAGGGCGCTTGAAGAGGCGTAGTGCTCTCGAAGGACCACTCGGGTGCGAAGGATCAACACGGTGATACGTGATATGATATGAGATCAGCGCTTAAAGCGATATTAGAGGAACAAACTATAGGGATCGACACTTGAAGTCAATTCATGTAATGCATATACAATGCCAATAATACATGCTTGATTGATTTTTGGCGATGTGATGAATGAAATAGGTGATTCTTTTCTCTGTTTGTTTTTAGTTTTTTTGCTTCTTTTTGGTATACAATAAATGCATGAAATGCGAATGTGGATGAAATGATTGGATGCAAATGCTATGGTGCGATGATATGAAATGATTGATTTGGGTGTAGAATTTTTTTTTTTTTGTGGTGATGATGAGATGTGAGACTTTGGATGTGAGAGGTGGAGATTGATCATTCATTGGAAAGGCTAGATTTGATTCAAACTTGGCAATCTCAAAGTTGTTATTTCTGAGACATCGATGTGAAAAAGTACTATATTTGCAAGCTCGCTTCTTTTTCTTTTCCACTATGATGCCCCATGATGGCCGAAATTTGGGTCCACAAAGTTAACCAAGTGGATTTTCGGTATCATATTATCAACTTGTCTTCTCTCTCTTTGAAGCATTGTTAAGAAAACATGTGTAGTAGTGCAAACATAGATGAATCGATCGATTAACTTGGTTCACGCGGGTATAGGCGAATCGCGACGCATGAAAGGATGAATGAGTGGGTCTTCGTCCCAATGAAAGGTAGGTTTTTCCAAGCCAAGAAATACGAGATTGCCCCAATTTAGATTTGATGATTGTGAGTGAATACTTGCCCTGTCTAGTGCTAACAAGCTAGAGGTGTAGAAAATGATGAATGGGAATGCATTGGCTTTGGAATGAAAGGTGGAAAGCAATAGACATTGTCTCGACCCATAGAGTTTGGTGTTGCCTCATTTATGGTAAGGACAGGATTGCCCAGGACTAGAGTAGCAACATATAGGGTAATGAGTTGAGAAATTGCCTCGGTATGGTTTTGTTGATGCGGATATAACAAGGGGATGAGATGGGTGTATGGTGAATGTCCCCATTTGTAGGTGGAGTGAAGGGTGACAGGTTGCCCACTTGATCTGAGAATTCGAGGCGGTTGTTTTGGTTAGGTTGTGGAAAGTAGTGAGTTAGGGTAATGGGTTTTGGAGTTTATGCAGGTATGGCAATAAGGTGGGTGTGGTATGACCACTGTACAAATTTCCCCAAGTTCAAATGGAATAGATGGTGAAAAGGATGCCCATTTATAGGATATAGGTGACGATCCTAGTATAAACTTTTGGTTATCTTTAGAATGACTCTCGGACTATGATAGTCTTGAGTTTGCTAAGATGAAAATTGCACTTGGTGATAACTAAGCCTTGTGTTTATGTCAATGGAACTTGAATGAATCTTTGGGGTGCAAGCCCTCTTTGATTTTTGATTTTTTTTTTTTTTTTTTGAGATATATTCTTTCTTTTTTTGAGCAAACATATGGTACATAAATAAACTTATTTGTCCTAAAATTAAAACTTTGAGAAAGCAAAGCAATCGGTCATTGATCGGAATGGATTTTGGAGTTGTAATGTGGTTGTGGTTAATGGTTTATGAAGGAAGGGATAATTGGGCTCAAAGAAGATGATTTTTTTATTGAGCGGTATGATTTGACTAATGGTTAATGGTTTATGAAGGAAGGGTTTATTAGGCTCGATGAGGTGTTTGAGGTTTTATTGCGATAAGAACCTCTTATGTGCCTCATGGTATAATGGATCTGTTTAGGGATGTGACTTGGCCAAGAGTTTATGAAGGATAAGATATTGAGGACAAGGGAAGTGTTTGGGGTTTATTTGGACAATGATCTCTTATGCATTTAATGGTAAGAAGTATCAGCTCATAATTGTGCCACTTTTGCTTTTTCGTGGTTTTTCGATCCTCTTTTTTGATTTCACTTTCTTTTTTGATTTTTCTTTTCTTTCTTTCGAGCTGAGTGACTTGATAAAAATGATACACCATTTTTGATGTGGAATTGATCCTTGTCTAGGGTGATTGAAAGGTTTTTAGATTTTGGCTTAAGGTGGGTAGCACGGGTTTTTAGAGGTATGGGAAGATGGTCAAACTTCATTTCAAATCGTGATTGCTCGTTTTCTCAAAAATTAACTTAATGACAATAATTTATTTACTTTTATATATTTGCTCTTTTTCTTTATTTCTCCCTTTTTTATGCCCTAATTTTTGCTTAGGCCGCTCTTACAAGTTTTCAACCTAACAGGCCTTTTTGATTTTTTTTTTTTTTTTTGTAAAGGACTTGCACCAAGGGAATACAATGTTGACAAAGTTTTTAGAGATCAAAAATTTGCCCCAGTATGGAGGACCTAAAGTGTTATTTCATCAGTGAGAATAAACCAAAAAGTTGACTAAGTAGGGGAGTATGTCTTTAGGGTGGTCGGGATGGGATTAGACTTTGGACGGAGGTGATGACAAGGTAAGGACATTAACTGACTCAAACAAGAATGAAGACACATGTTACGCACAAGTTACTATACAACTTCTTCGTAGAGAGTTAACATTTAAAACATGATTGAAATTTTTGATGGGCATTTCGGTCATTTATCATGGGATGGAAGAGATGCAACGTTTGGTTAAAAAATGTGAGCAAGCTAAAAATTTGAAAAAGCGAGTGACTTGAAACACCTTGAGCTTGCAGCGAAGTATGGCTAAACTTTTTCAAAAAGAATTATTTATCTCACAAGAATGCCTCACCTCTCATCTGATCCTTCTCTCAAAGTTATGTTTTTTCGTTTTTATAATGCATGATGTAAGTATGCAAATGAATGAATGCGCATGAAATGAGAATGCATGTGAAATGCGAATGTGATGTATGTGTACGAAATGATAATATATGATTTTATTCGTCATGTCGGGAATTATAAACTTTTCATTGGAGAGTAAAGTACAAAATTTAATTTTGACTTGGCGTGCACGCTTCTCTCCAAGGTAAATATTTAAATTCACAGCGGTCATAAAAGTGCATGCAATGATAGATGTTTATTTCTTTGTATGCATGTGGTATATTTTCTAAAAAGTAGTAAAAAAATGATTTTTGGTTTTTGATTTTTTTGATAGATAGAAGACAGTATGCATAAATATTTGTTTGAATGCGAGGGTATAAAGCTCCTTTGTGACCCTAGAAATGTATCTTCTGAGTGGGTCTAAGGTTTCTTTTATAGTGAACCTCACGAGGATAGTTCTAAAGAATCCTACACATGGTCCCTAGAGCCAAGGACTCAGTCAAGAACAACGACCCAATGATAGGCAAGCTATTAGAAGGGATAGCATCCTCAAAAGGAATCAAACTCTAGGTGAGATTTTCGTGACCACCCAACGAGACGCACGTCCATGAGGCCATCACTACGCAATCTCGTTCTAACTTAGGTTTATGCTCGAGTCCGGGTAGAGGACTTTTCTCACAAGTGTGTAATGTGTGTAGGTGCAGTGTGTGTAGGAGCAATTTAAAATAACCCAAAGCTGCAAACAGACAAACAAACATATATACAAATATCGTCTTCTATCCTAGCGTTTAGACAAAGAAATAATATAATTATGCGAAAGCAAATAAATAAATAAAAGGGTAAAAATTGGATTAATCTGAATTAATTAGACTAGGTTTTGACCTCTAAAAATAAATAAGTCCCGAGTGAAGTCGCGGTGTGTAGCGGCCAGAAAAATCCGGGAGAGGATTCTTCGAAAGGTTCTTTAGGAAGCCGCCACCGAAATTCTAGTTTAAGGGCAAATTCGGAAAATCCCTTTAGGTTTTAGGACCAGACATTGTTACGGTTCGGGAGTCGTTATGTGTGGGGAAGGTATTAGCACGCCACGACATCCATTGTCTAATTATTTAAGATTTATTTAATAATTACCCTTTTTATTTATGGAGAAAAAGACTTATTTAAGTTTTTGGTTTTTAGTGCTTGACAAGAGTTGAGTCTTGCTCCTACGTACCTCCGGATGCAATGGAGGAATCAAAGCTACGTAGTTCTTCCAGAAAAAGTTTGTGGGTTGGTATTTTTTAGTGTAGGGGTCCTAGGATTCCTTGAACTGTACAACTCACTGATTCCTAGGACGCTGACTAACCCGATTGTACAACCGACTTAGTCCCCTACTTTTTGAAAATGATTTTTGAATTTTTGCAAGAGAGTGGTTTGGTGTGAGGTGGGTCCGTTTTAGAATAGGTATTCTAGAACTCCTGAACTGTACAGCTCATTAATTGTAGAACGCTGACTAACCCGGTTGTACAACCGACTTAATCCCCTATTTAGGAAAAATGGTTTGTTCATATTTATTAAGTTTTCAGGGTTACTGAACTGTACAACTCATTGGCCCTAAAATAATGACTAACCCGGTTGTACAACCGACTTAGCCGTTTATTTAATTTCGCGAGAAAAATTATTTGCGTTTGAGTTGGAAAAGAGTTAAAAAGAGTAACAGGGGGTGAAGACTGTAAATTGGGGTTTTATTAGTCGCAAGGGGTTGTATAATTAATAAGAGGTGTTAAAAGGAAGCCCAGTTCGCATGTGGGAGCCCATAATGCAAAACTGGGCTTAAGTGAGGTGGGGTGCGCGCGTGAACAGGGGGTGTAAATGGCGTGCTGATGTAAATAAAAAATAAAAAATAAAAAAATAGAAGACCATATGTGAGGCCCAGACCCGAAAGCTAAAAAAACCTAAAAACCCAATTACCCTCTCTTTCCTTCCAGCGGCGCCGTGAGAGAGGGGGAGCGATTTCCGGCGCGATCTTCGCCGGTTTTCGTGGGAGGGAGAAGCGGATCGGAGAGGGAGAGGACTTGCGAAGGGAGGAAGAGTCACTCGGTTGGTTGTGGTGGCTGTTCGGTTTTGGGTTGCTGGTGGCTGTGGGTTTCGTTCTGGTGGTGGTTGTGGGTGACGACGGCTGCCGGCGAAGACTGGTTGCGTTTGGGTGAAGACCACCGTGGGGATGGCTGCGTTTTTTGAAGGTTAGTTTCTTTCTTCCCTTTACAGTTATGTGACTCCTTCCTACTATAAACTTCTGGGTTTAAAAACTATTTTTTGCAACAATGGCCATACGATCAACATTGCTAAGAAACATATGAATTTTAGCTTTACAAGAATGACACTGCTAAACAACATACGTATCGATGGTATAAATGGACAATGAAGAACGTCACTGCAATACAAGTTAGCTGCAACCAATACAACTTTTTGAGAACTTCAACTTCCAGAAATCAATTTCATATAATTATACCATAAGAAATAGAAAAATAACATTACATGCTTACAAAGACTCGTAGAATCCGGACGGATGATCGATGGATACAGCGCAAATGCTTGTGAACTTGTGGCATAAAAATAAATGAACTTTTAAATTAAATCAACAATTAGACAAAATTGAAATGAAAGATGAAGGTGGAAAACAAAGCGGACCACGATTTATTTCATGATTTTGAAACTGCGTTGGTTCTATTGTACTAACAACATAGGCGAAGATGTAATCTTTTCCGATGCGATACTCTTGTCGTATCTGCTAATCGACTTATATAAACCAATCTGTATATTTAAAATATAAACACTTAGAATAGAAACATGTTGGTACCAACCTCGACTCTGAAAAAGAATAGATTTATGCGTGATTTGTGTTATCGCTTACGAGATGAATTCAGTTCTTCTTGATCCTCCTTTCTTTGTGGATCGCTTGACTGCTATGCCTTATTTCTTTAGATCTTAGAAACCTCGGAACCGTGTCTAGCGGATTAGGGTTTCGATGTGAAACTCTAACCCTATTTTTGGGTGACTTTAGCGATAGTTTTACGCGCCTTGGTTTACGTGTGTCTTGGGTGTATTGGGTACATTTATTTATAGTGGAAAATTAGGTTTTAGCATTAATTGCTATTTGACTATTTTTGGTGGGCTTTTTTGAGATCGACAATGTGGGCTTGTTGAAAGCGATCTTGGAGAGCAAGAACAGACCCCAGAGATTACCGATGCTGCTCCTTTATTCAATTTTTGCTTTTTTTCAGATTTGTATTTTTAATATTATCATTTTTTGTATTTTTGGACACTTTGGACAATAGACACTTTTTAAAATGTAAATAAAATTAAATAGATTTTATTGATATTTTTTGGACTATATATATATATATATATATATATATATATATATATATATATATATATATATATGTATATGCTCAAAATAAGGACGAAATAATAAAAATAGAAAAGAAGTGAACGATGAGCCCAATTGAGAGAAAATAACTCGAATAAGCCCATTTGCAAGGAAGCGACTCGGATAAGCCCAATTAAATTCGACTAGGCTCAAATACGAAGATTCGACTAAAGAATGTGCGAAAAGATCGATCATTCACGCACATTCTTAAGTTAAATAACGACATTTCGACTTAGTTGAACAGGTTAGTTGATATTGGCTTAAGTGAGACACTTTCTTAATAATTCTCGTAATTGCGCGACTTCAAAACAAATAATAAAATAAACCAAAAAAGAATACGGACAAAATTGGGGTATAACAGAAAGAAAGGGGTAAAACACTTAATTTGGCTGGCGGTCATCTGGATGATTTGGTTGGCAAGAAACAAGATTGTTTTCCAAGGGGAAATAGATACCATTCCTGAGATAGTCACAAGTGTCAAATATTGTGCATGGAACTGGTTCAAAGCTCGGAAGGGGAGAAAGGCTCGGGTAATGGTCGGATTGGCATGTTTGCCCGTTGGGTTGCTTATCTGTATTGTAATATCATATATGACTTATTGATGTATCGTGTAGTCGGGGTACTCTTTTTCCCTCCCTGGGTCTTTTTCCCAATGGGTTTTGGCCCTCGGAGGTTTTAATGAGGCCCCTAGGTGTACGGGGTGGTGCACGTCTTGTGTACCTCCCTCTTTTGGTATTAATACAACAAATTGCTTATCTAAAAAAAAACTATTTGCATCTAACTATAAAAATCGTTGGTGGCGTAATGGTATTACCATGTGGTGTTGTTTAAAGGGCTTAAGGCTCGAATCCTAATTTTTGTAATTTGTGGAAAATTTAATCAAAATTTTAAAGCAATGAACTAAAATATCACTATAGGGGAACTAAAATATCACAATAGGGATTGAACTTGAATTCCATGAGTAACAACGAACCATTTCCTTTGAATCAATGAGCGCACTTGTAGCACTATGTTTTCGAATATGATATATATACAATATATGTAACATCTTTGGGGGCCCTAAAAAGATGATTTTGGGCACAGGCCTGTGCGATAAGCACAGTGCCTGAGCCAGTGGTCGACTCTCGCCGACATCCTTAAATGCAGGGCTTCATACAATGTGCCCCGAGCACGAGGTTGTATCTGCCTGACTGGTCCCTCAGGAAATTTGGCATCATCCAGCGCATGCCTTGCGACACAGCTGGTATGAGGCAAACGACTGCAAATCTATATATAGACATCGGGTGATATGTGGTTATAGTTTGACGAGAATAGCATGGAGCTTGGCAATGTCGCTCACAGAGGTCACCGGACACAATTCTAGGTTATATGGAGTGGTACTAGAGGGTCTTCCACCCATACATATGCCCAACCAATGTACCACAACCCCTACCGCTGTCACCAGCATGTGAGGCACAACCAGTATGTAAAAAATTCTTTTTTTGAACTTCTTGAGTTATTGTGGTTTTTTTATTTATAATACATGATGTTATAATTAATGGTTTTTGCTGGCAGGAACAATGTTGTGAATATTGAACACGTCCATCACATCCACGATTAGGTTTGCGAAAATGAAGAGTAGTTACCCCTCTGTGGAAATCTCTTCCTTGAATCTCTCTCAACCTTTTCCTTCAAGGAACCACGTGTGTTAACAAAAAAACATCCAAAATTAAAAATTGTGCACGTCCGGTACTTTTGTACCGCCCGGTTATGGTACTAAGGAACCAAATCGAGCAAAAACACAAAAAAGAATAACAAGAACACAATGTTCTAATTCAAAATGGTGGATGGCAAGAGAAAACCAAACCTCAGAAGTGTGGAAGATGATGTGTTGATGAGAAGTTGGAGGGTGAGGTAGGTGAAGAGAAGTAGGGGTTGAAGGTGGGTGGTGACGATTTTTCGATTGGGGGTAGTGTAGGTTGGAGGAGAGAGTGGAGTGGGATGGGTATTGAAGTTGCTGGAGGTAGGGCATGAGAGTGGTTTGGAAAAATAATATTTGAGAAGTAACAAATTTAAAATGGGGAGGTGTTAATAACATTATAGCCAATAAAACTTTAGAATGGGAAGGTGTTAATAACATTAGGCTATTGCTTTTCCCACACCCCCTCCTACTCTTTCACACCCCTTAACAAATTTTATTCCAAAAATAACCTCGCTTGAAACGCTGTGAGGACGTGTTTAAAGAGGCATTGACGACGACCTTGTTCGAACACGTTCGAATGACTCGTTCGAACGGTGAAATTACGCCACGAGAGGGTGTGAAGTCAATATTTAACACACTCGAGCGATGTCGTTCGAGCGAGGTTCGAACAGGGTCATGCGAACACGTTCGAATGACCTCGTTCGAACAGGTGAAAAACACTCAAAGAGGGTGTGAAGTCAAGATTTAACACACACGAACGATGTCATTCGAACCTGTTCGAAGGCCCGTGTTCGAACAGGTGAAATTTCGTGAAAAAAAAGAGATTTTGGCTGGCCTTTTGGTCTTTTCACACCCTTGTGGGGTGTGTTTTGAGTAGGAGGGGGTGTGGGAAAAGCAATAGCCAAACATTATAGCCAATAAACCCACAAACAATTGGAGCATAATGTGTGTTGGTCCTTCAGAATGTGTGTTTGAAATCCAAAATATATGAATGTTGCACCTCACACCCCACTTTTCCCCCTTTCACACACAAAGACTCATTAAACCCCCTAAAATACACAAACTACCCTTACTAACCAAATCTCTATCCCTTTCTACCCCTAACCCCACTTCGTCATCTCCAACCCCGCCTCTACCAGACCTCTGTTGTCTCCACCAATAAACCTCTGTCCATCTCTAGCATCGCCACCACAGTTACAACAACAACAACACACCACCACCTCCCCTTGCCCACCCCACCTCCACATGTAAGTAACCTCACCCCTCTCAAAGCATAACCACCATCCTTTGCCTCCACACCTAAAACACCACCGTGTCACCATCTCTCCTCCACAACCGTTGTTCCTCCACCACCACCCACCAGAACTGCAAAATCATAGGTATCACGGTTTTCAAAAACTCAATTTTCGGAACATACGTGGTTGAGTAGATGATGAATTCCAATATGAGTTTGTTTCACGTCCGGAAATAAGTTTCTGGACGTCTAAATTAAATAGTCATTTGGAAACATTGATTTTATTTAAAAAATAACTATTTAAAAATTGGCATCTTACAATTGTATGTGGCTTGGCGATGCTCCCGCCAAATGCTCGCAATTTTTTGTCATTGAAAGGAAAAAAAACCCACAAAATGCTCTAAATGTTTCATGCTACAGACGTGTCACAATGCCTTTTTTCAGTATATGTGTAAATCTATTTTCATTTTAGTTTATGAATATAATGTGTAGCGTGTTAAAATAGTATAGTCAGTATCAAAATTTCGTAGCCAATGGATCGTGTTAAGTGAAGGATATTGTGTGTTTTTTCGATATGTCAGAACATAAACGTGCAATGTTAAGTGATTTGAATAAATTAATTTTCAAAACTCTAAAATTGTGTATTTGGTGATCTGAAAATTCTACAGCCAATTTTTTGTTTTTTTCTTCTTCTTCCTTTATTTGTTTTAGGTTCTTTTTTTGTTTCAATTCTGTTGGTTTTGTTTTTTGTTTTTTTTTTCTTTTATTTTTTTGGAGTTTTTATCAGCTTTACTGACAATTGATCTACATCGGAGAGTCTGACTGGCCACGAGTACCCGACTTTGTCGGTCCGTGTGGTTCTCTCCTTCCAATAAAATTTTTACCACACCCAAAAGGTTCTTATATATTTAAATGTTTTCCATTTTTTATATTTTAAGAGGTACTTTACAGTCATAAAATTTGAGATGTATAAATATGCAAATTTTTGGTGAAAAACAATTTAATTTCAAGACAAAATACATAAAATATGATGCTAAATAGTGTGCTTTGGTGTAGTTAATGGGGAAAAATTATTTTGTAACCAAATGTGTAAAGTGAAATATTAAGCTGTGTGTTTAGAGGTTCTATAGGATTTAGAAAAAAAATTAATTCTTCAAATACCAGAAGTTTCGTCGTAAATAAACGGTATGTTAAAAATGATAGTAAGTTTGTGCCAAAGTACGTATAGTGCGATGCTGACTGTGTACTTTGGTGTACTTTAGGGTTCCAAAAAAATTTAGATGTTTAAATACGCGAATTAAGTTCATTCTCAATAACATGTTTGATGAAAAACAAAAAAAAATTGTGGCAAAATACGTAAAGTGTGATGCTAGACAGTGTATTTTGGGGATACTTTAAGGTCCAGAAAGTTTTTTACATGTTCAAATTGGCGTTCTCTTCTTTATTTTGATAATTTCACACAAACGAATATTAGAAACATATTTAAATTGGTATTTAGTATTAAATTAAACTCTGCATGATACCTGTGTACACGCGTTTCACTTTCTAATTGTCTTATTTTCTCTTTAATTATGAGTTGAGATTTTATATTTACATTTGATGAATATAGATAACGTACGTTATTAAAAAAATCAGACTTCTTTTTCTTACTATTTATGAATGTTCAATTCCAATGTCTTTGTTAAAATTTATTTTTAATTTTATAATATTGTTATTTAACTTATAGTTATAATTTAACTTTTTTCGAGGGAACTTCGACCTCATTTACAATAGAACTCATCATCATTTTCTTTCAATTTTGTGTAGATGCTTTTATTTTATTAGTGGTTTTTATTCAACCCCGCAAAATGTATTGATGTACTTCCTCCAAACTTAATTATAAGCAAAAATAACTACTTTTACACATATTTTTTTGAGATCACATTTACGCATATTAAAGATAGTAGTTTTATGCATTTAATTTTCATAGATTCATGTCAAAAATAAATAGATTTGCTTTAGCCGAACCCGTGCATCGCACGGGAATTGGGGCTAGTTGATCTTAGAGTAAGTTACACATGTCCCATTTGTTATTTGTAGTAACATGGCCCATAATAAGTTGTATACTTGTGAAATAAAAGAAATAATTTACAGGCGGAAATTAATTTATGGTACTAATTGCATTGGTTATTATTTTGATAATTTACATCAAGAAATTATTTTTGTTTACCTATAACTTTAACAATCATTTTATATAAATCAATTGTGTTTACAAAAATTTAGTTTACTTTCTAGACAACTATTTTAATTTATACATCCAGAAACTTAATTTTTGGACGTGGACCAAACTCATCATGGAGTTCATCATCTAATCAATCACAGGTGTTCAGAAACTGAGTTTCCGAAAACCACGATACCTATGATTTTGCAGCTCCGATGGGTGGTGGTGGAGGCATAGTGGTTATGGAGGAAGAGATGGTGGAGTTTCGAGTGGGGTGTTTCGAGTGGACAGTGGTGGTGAGGCGGTGGAGGCTTGTTATGCTTTGAGAGGGGTGGGGCTACTTACATGTGGGGGTTGAGGTAGTGGAGGGGAGGGGAGACGTTGTGGTGGTGTTGTAACTATGGTGGCGACAGTGGAGATGGTGGTGGTGGAGATGGACGCAGGTCTGGTGGTGAAAATGACAGAGGTCTGGTGGAGGTGGGTGTTTAGATGATGAAGTGGGGTTGGGCGTGTCGGGTAAAAAGGAATAGAGATTTGGTTAGATAGTTTAAATATTTTAGGGAGTTTAATGAGTTTTTGGGTGTGAGGAAAAAAAAGTGGAGTGTGAGGTGCATCATTCAAATTTGGGTTTTACTTTTCCCACACCCCCTCCTACTCAAAACACACCCCATATGGTTGTGAAAAGACAAAAAAGCCAGCCAAAACATGTTTTTTTTTCAAAAAAAATTCACGTGTTCAAACACGGGCCTTCGAACAGGTTCGAACAAGGCCGTTCGCATGTGTTAAATATTGACTTTGCACCCTCTTGTGCGTAATTTCATCTGCTCGAATGGGGTCACTCGAACATGTTCGCATAACCTTGTTCGAACCCGTTAGCACGACATCGTTCGCGTGAGTTAAATATTGACTTCACACCCTCTTGTGCGTAATTTCACCTATTCGAACGGAGTCACTCGAACACGTTCGAACAAGGTCGTTCGAACCGTTCACACAAGGTTATTTTTGGAATAAAATTTGTTAAGGGGTATGAAAGAGTAGGAGGGGGTGTGGGAAAAGCAAAGCCCTTCAAATATATATAAGTAAATCATGACCTAGGCCTGAAAGATTGAAAAACAACCATTGTCTTATTGGCCGAGCCCAACAAGGATTGTGTGCTCACAAGATTTGGAATTTGGGTCCTGACCAAAAAAAATGGGTGTTTTTTTTGTACCCCCACAACTTCCCCATATACCCCCACACAATAGTGAAACCCCAAAATATCATTGACAAAACGTTTTTTTTTTTTAAATTAAGACCAATCGTATATATGTTCAATGAACATATATATGTTCAATGAACATATATACGACCTTGTAATTTTGCCCATCGTATATACCCCCACAGGGCGTATATACGATTGATGTCACTGAAGACCAATCGTATATACGCCTTGTAGGGGGTATATACGATGGGCAAAATTACACATCATATATACATCCCCAAATGGTATATACGATGGTGTATATACAATTTGGGGGTTGTATATACGATCCCTATAGTTTTTTTTTGTTTTTTTTAGTCAAATAAAAATTAATTAAATTATTTAGTGTGTAGTTCGTTAACACGTGACGATGTTATACGTCGAACGAATAATTTAAGCCTAAAAACCAATTTTCAGACAACCTACTCCGATCGTAATGAAACCACCGCCATAAATCCAGAAAAAATCAACGAGCATGACTCTAGAAGGGACTTCTTATGGGACGACGACCTCAAAATCACAAATTCCATCGTTTACTATTTTTTATTAATTTTTAAATTTTTCATAGTCTCCAAAAAATCTAAAAAAAATTGCAGTCTTATTTTGTTTTGTTAGATTTTTAGTGGTGTTTTTATAATTTTTAGATTAGTTTTGACTTTTACGAATTTTTAGTAGTCTTTTTATAACATTTTTAAAATAAAAATTAAAACAAATCATTATCAACCCATCGTATATATGTAATTGGGACATATATATGATGGCAACATTTAACCCATCGTATGTATGTCCTAAAAACGTATATACGATTGCATCATACACAACTAATCGTATATACGTTTTTAGGACATATATACGATGGGTTAAATGGTGTCATCGTATATATGTCCCAAATACATATATACGATTGATTTTTTTTTTAAAAAAAATACATTTCAAAAGGGTATTTTGTGGATATCATATTCTGTGGGGGTATATGGGGAAGTGGTGGGGGTATGAAAAAAAACAACCCAAAAAAAAGAATTTGGGTAAGCTACTAGTTTTGAAAAATGACTCATTGCCTAGAAAATGCAAAAAATTGAAAATTAAGTAGCAAATATAAACACAATCCAATAGCCCAACATGCTCTCATCTATTTCTATGTGAAGTTTGTCTCGAATAATTTTCAAAGCATTTCGTTGATACAAATTTAGGGTCTATTTTTTGGGTTATCATGCCATCGTTGGTCTTAGATTTCATCGACTTTTTCTGTGTGGCTTAATTTACGTAACGCTGAACAGGAATCATTTGTCACGAAAGACCTAAAAATCCAAAAATCATCTCACTTTCTACTTGTTTTCTCTTCCTTTCCTTTCCTTTCCTTTTTCTTCTACATTTCTTTCTTGATCCAAACATAGGCTTAAGCCAATTTACTTCCTTTTTGGATCTCACGGAGTGAACAGAATTTTTGTCTTCAAAAAGTAAAACAAATATTGATTATTTTCACCCTAAGAAACAACCTATCCTATCCCAACACTTGTTATTCATATGGACGGTCCTCGTGGCCAAATATGCTTAGAAGAGGAGGTAGTAGTAGTAGAAGCAAAGAATGTGTCTTTATTGGGATTTACAAATATGAAAATTTGAGGGGTGCATAATTAAAAAGTTAGTAGTAAGTAAAGTCACCCCCCACTCAAGTCATGAGCAGCACCACTTAGAAAGGTTCTAAAAGTGTGCGCAAATTAAGGAAAATTCTTCCTCAGTAGTATCCCTCAAATGGCCCCTGGTCCAGCCAAAAGATTAAAATTATGAATATGTGTTGAATTTCAATTGAATGTGACCTCTTCGAAGCTTAAAGTGACTTCATATCTTGCCAAGAATCTGTTCTCTATATACTTCACAAATTTGTGACTCAAGGCCAACTTTGTTGCATACAGATGAGAGGGTTGTCATTTTAGCTACTACAGAAAATATTATAAAAGACTACTACTTGATTTCGATGTAGATTCTTCAAACAGAGAAGATATTATAGGATCTTATGACATCAACTTATCCATATAAAAATAAATAAATCAAATATAAAAATATTATGCTGAATTTAATAAATTTAATTATTTAAAAGTTTAACGTTGTTTTTTAATATAAGTTTTTTTATTCTTTTTTCTTCTATTAGACAGAAAGGTTAGGTTAGGTGTGATCATGATGTAAATGTTAATTTTTTTTTTGACAAATTACTATTATAAGATTTTTATAAAAGGAAAAAGACATTGGTTCAAGATAAGGGTGACTATTTGGGGTGCAATTCCTTTTTTCCCTTACTCAGTTCGGATACCTACAGAAGTAAATGCAAACTGGGGCAATTATCGTTTTCACATTTAGAATTGGTGGATCCAATTATTGATTCTATTCAAGCATTGTTGATAGGTAGATTCTTATCTTATCCTTAATACACTAAAAGTACAATGTAAAGAAACAGAATTATATAGATGAATGAGGACATATATACTTGTTTGACATTTTTATATTACTACATTTTTACTTTCTATGAATTTTTTTTTAAGCGCGCAATTAAAAAGTGAAGTGCAGAAGTAATTTTAAACTACAAGATAATGTATGGTTTTACGAAATTTACGTAGTAAATGATTTTATGAGAAAACTTACTTTATTCCATGGTGTGGTTCTACCTAAGTGACAGATCTAGATCCCAAAAATGGCCAATCAATTCAATTCATTAGTTCGTTGCCGACAGAACGGCCAAGAGAAGAAGAATTGATGATTGGATTCATTACTTTTTTACATATACTTTACTAGTACTATTACTTTTTTGGCACCAAGCATAAGCCAAACTTGATAACTAGAACACCCTTTTTTTTTTATTGAAAGTTATGGTACATGAATGCAAACCATGAGAAATGATTCATTTGCATAAGCGAACAAGGAATTTCATCATTTTTATCAAACGTCACAAGGGGGTTAATTAGAATAATAAATATGAATATCCTATTTGAATTTTATTACCATTATTAGTGTGGAAGTTTTTTGCATTCAATTCAATCATATAATATAACCTTTGCGATTTGGAAGTTCCTATTTGTCATTCTCACTCATAATCTTACTTTTCCAACATACTAGTAACTTGCATTTTGGAAGTTCTTTTTCGGCACAACTTAAGCATAACCCCACCACCAAACACTGCACTACAAATCAAGAACACTTACTTGAGTAAATCAATACGAGGTCTTCACTGACAACTGTGTAATTTTTCTCATGAAAAAAACAGAATCTCACATGCATATTGGCTTTGGATAAGATTAGAAAAAACAAACCGCCCCCTAAATTCTTAAAACCATGATCAGAGACATTAACTAAACAAATAAAACCAACTATAACTGTGTAAGCGAACAAGGAATTTCATCATTTTTATCAAACGTCACAAGGGGGTTAATTAGAATAATAAATATGAATATCCTATTTGAATTTTATTAACATTATTAGTGTGGAAGTTTTTTGCATTAATTCAATGGGTTTTTTCTTTTGGACCCCCACCCATTCCCCTAACACCCCCACCCACCGTGTGAAATTACCAAAATACCCCTGACACTTTACAAAATCACCATTTCTTCACACAATTGGTCATACCTACGTTTGACCACCTTCACTGCAGATATACGCCAAACCGACGTATATACGATCACCGTAAATCAACTAATCGTATATACCCCACCACATTTTCTATATATACGACGAGCAAAAAATTTACTCACCGTATATACCCTATTCAGCGTATATATCGATTAGCGTAAATTCATCCAATCGTAAATACACCAAACAGACCTATATACGACGAAGAAAAAGTAAGCATCGTATATACACTGCTTTGATGTAAATACGATGAGCATTATTTATTTTTATTTTTCTAATTTTTTTGTTCGCTTGCAAAGGTCCAGGTAGAGCATAGAGGAGACGTGAGGTCTCTCCGATCGCAGAGAGATAGGGAGTCATCTCATCGCCCGAGCACGAGGACTCGGAGGCATAATCACTCCATGCTTCAAAGACGAGACAGAGACAGCACACCGAGCCACCGAGTATGAGCCCGAGGCGGTGAGTATCACTGAGCACACGAAGATCGGCCATTGGAGCTTTATCTCGGGGATTACTGCAGCAGACGCAGCAGGAGGATTCGCATAGGGAGGCGGGTTTCAAGATCATTCCCACTACTCCTCGATATCATCCACGATCCCCAAAGTATGATCCCCAACCTCTTCATTACCATCCCCACCTCCCGAGTATCGCAGAAGAAGCAAATTTCCTACCGATGCTTATTACTCGCACTCACCCATGTCCGAGTATCATGAGGTGCCTCAAAGAGAGATCGGGAGGAGCCTCGCGAGATCGGGAGGAGCCTCGGGAGGAGCCTCACTCTCTTTTCACCGACTTGGCGAGATCATGTCCAGATTCTATATACTACCGACTCGTAAGTTTTGCATTTTTGCTTAAATAATTTATTTAAGTCACATAGTATGCACTTTTTGCTTACATTGTTTATTTATTTTTATTTCAGAGTATCGGCGTGTTGTCAAAGTATGGGCTCATGGCAACAAAGTCCATACTAGACTCCATCTTCATTACCTCGACCTACTACAACAAGCACCACCGTGGTCGGGGACTCAGATTGGCCCCACTTCTCCGCATCGGCCACGCCACAAGAGACCATGAGTTCTTTGTCGGCTTTTATTGAGAGACGGCACTCGGACACCTCGTCATTTCACTTGCCATTTGGTGAGATGGCGATCACTCGATGACGCCTCTCTTCTCTGCGTGCACCTTCCCATCCGGGGAACTATGCCACACCTCCCGCCCTCACCGTTAGCTCTGAGTTTGCCACACACACCTTTGAGACATATTTGGGTGTGTCACGGGTCGAGGTCGCTAACAACACCGTGTGGGGTCCATATTACGACTTCAAATGGTGGAGCGGGTTTATGAGCGTAACTTGGAGGAGGGGGTGACATCACGATTCTTTATCGTGGCTTATACGCTTCGCTTTCCGACCTCTGAGTATCTTCACTACGAAGACCGGAGAGGCGAGTGAGGCTAAGTGGTTGATCTACTGGATGATCCGAGTCCGAGGTTCTTGGAGGCTATGCATGGGGTGCGCAGTGCACTACCGCCATGTATGAGTCCTTGAACATCGCGTCTTTGAGGACTACGCAAGCAGTGTGGAGGTATGCCACCTATTTCGTATACATTTTAACTTCTTGTATTTTTGTTAAATCATGACCGACTTTTGGTAAATTGTTGTGAATTAAATATGTTCTTTATTTTTGCATTTCGTGCTTGGATTATGTGGTATTTCCGGATGGTGGATAGGTTGCCGGCCATATCCCGGTGCGGAGCCACTGGCCGGGCGCCAGGAAGAAGAAGTCGACCACCAAGCTCGGCCACTACAGGAGGATGATTGATGAGCCGAGGCCGAGGATGTCTGCTTTGGCGACCATTTGAGGAGGGCAGTGGTGGTAGACTTTGAGCGAGATCTCCCCTACAGAGGCTTCATCACCGTGGCCGACTTCGAGTTCTTACATGCCCGATAGGTGCTCGGCGGTTTGGGTACACGCGAGATCATCCCGCGTGACCCTCCGATGGCCGTCCGAGTCATACCGATCGCGTGTTTGGGATCGCCCACTTCATGGCATCTGTGGAGGACATCCGCGCACTACTCGGCTGCTCGTGGCCGGATCGGTACGTAGCTACTTACGGTGGTACGTCCGGGCTTTATCCCCGCACTATTACTGGCTCCACCATCACTCAGAGCTCACCGACACACTCTCCCGAGATACGCTCACGACGATCATGACCGGATTAGGGAGCTTGTGAGGGCTTGTAGAGAGGGATTCGTGGCGGTGACATCGCGCATGGCGATCCGGCCAGATCGGACAATCCATAGGTGGTGGGGATGGCAAAGACCGGATGACGTGGTCGGGAGCTTAGACGACGGGGCGAGGGCGAGGGGACGCCAGTTAGGGATTTTTATTTGTTTTTGATGTATTTGATATTATTTTGGCACTTTATTATATTATTAACTTTTTTGGATGTTTTATTTATTTTACGAGTTTCCATAAATTTTTGATTTCATTGATTCGATAAAACAAAGTTACACAAGCGATAAAACATGAACAACTTGAATAAAAATAGAAGCAGATAAAATGAAAATACAATATAAACTATCGAGTTGGTGGAGTTAATCGACGAAGGATCTCAAATGACATTCCTTCCGGTTTCGACGCATGAGATGAATGTAACTCCTCCATTTAATTGTAATATGAATGGACATCATGTCTCGGACGTCATCCTCATTTGTTGACATCCATGGTAGACCGAATAAATACCTCCACTAGTCGTTTGGGTTTCCGATAAGCGATACGAATTATCTCATGTTCGCTGCGCTCTCTGGTTGAACCATCCGCGAGAGTTTTTGCTTAAGAGCGAGAAAATGATATATCGTGTTTTAACCTACACGAAACAACATCTCTCCCATCGAAACTTATACCATCATCTTTCAAGATGATACCACGATGATCAACAAACCCCATATTAAAATGAACAAGAGTGAGGGAAGAAGGCTCGTAGTATGACATTAGCGAAGCTCTGCATCATCTTCACTTGTGATGTGTGAGAGAAGGAGGAGTGAGTATTTGAATTTTTGGTGTGAAAATAGTGATGGTGGGAGTGAGTATTTATAGATGAGGTAAAAGAGTATCAACCGTTGATTTTGGCGTGCAATCTACACCGTTGATCAACTTTGAACGTTAAATCATGAGCGTTAAATTTTTTTACAAATTAAAAAAACAAAATTTAAATACAAGATCGATATATATGTCAATTTGGATATATATACGATGAAGAAGTTTAATAACACATCGTATATATCGCGAAGAAGTATATACGATTGGTGGTGTAACCACCAATCGTATATACTTCTTCGCAAGATATATACGATGTGTTAGAATCGCCATCGATATATACGCCCCAATCGATATATATATCGATGCGCTTTTTAAAAAAAAAAAAAAAAATAGATGACAAAGAAAGATTTTGGGGATTGCGTATGTGGGTGGGGTGTTAGAGGAATGGGTGGGGGTTTAAAAGAAAAAACCCTAATTCAATTCAATCATATAATATAACCTTTGCGATTTGGAAGTTCCTATTTGTCATTCTCACTCATAATCTTACTTTTCCAACATACTAGTAACTTGCATTTTGGAAGTTCTTCTTCGGCACAACTTAAGCATGACCCCACCACCAAACACTGCACTACAAATCAAGAACACTTACTTGAGTAAATCAATACGAGGTCTTCACTGACAACTGTGTAATTTTTCTCATGAAAAAAACAGAATCTCACATGCATATTGGCTTTGGATAAGATTAGAAAAAACAAACCGCCCCCTAAATTCTTAAAACCATGATCAGAGACATTAACTAAACAAATAAAACCAACTATAATACTGAAGCACTTGTCATCATCTACCAACTATTAATTAGGAGAATTAACACTAACACTAAGCTCCCACAAAAATACAAAATCCGTTCAAAACTTCTTTTCTCACATTCTGTTGATTTAGACCCTCCAGCAGCAGCTATTATTAATTGATATTTCTAAGCAAAAACAACCACCCAGATTCTCATCTCAATTGAATGTTTTTATTCCTGCACAACACACATAAATTTTGGATATTTTCGAAAATTATAAAGAGAAAAGAAGAAAATGACAAAACACAAGAAACAATGCCTCATTGCCCAATCAACTTCATGTGGGTTCTCTGTGCCACCACACTCCCTATCACTTCCTTTCCTAATCCTCCTGTTCATAAAAAGCCTCTAACCGTCTGATACCGTTTGTCGCTATTATCCACCATTGGCTTGGCTTCCATGGATCATTTTAAAAAAAAATTAAAATTAAAACTCTCTATTCTTAATATATTTTTAACTGTGCACAAGATTATATTTAAGAAAAAAATTACAACTAATCTAAAATCTTGCATTCTCAAATCCATGTAAATCACTGACTCTATTCATAGACTTTCTCATGATAGCAACTTTAGCTAGCCTCTCAGCGGCTCTCCAAGCCGAAGTCGGCGTAAGTGGCTCCACCTTCTCTTCTACGCGATTGTTTCTCTGCCTTGGAGTTTGACTCTGCACATGTTGCTGTCTACGCCGCTGAAGCTCCACTTGCTCGGCTTCAAGCCAGCGCAAATACTCATCTTCTGGCTTATTTGACTGCAATAGAAGGGCTCGAGCCGAAGTTAGCATATGATAAGCTCCAGAGAGATCACCGTGTTCAGCGAGCCGGATTGACTCAGCTACAGCTCGAACAGTCACGTGGAGACTTCTCAACCCTTCGATCTTGGCGCTTGATGATCGTACGGTGTGGGGACGAGGAACGAGCATTGCCTGTTCAACGGGATTCAAAACTTCTTGTGTGAGAGGGTCCCGGTAAGATGATCGTACAGTCAGAACATGGTGGGACCCAGCTGAAACAGCTGGCACTTTAAGCTCCACGAGCAATTCTCTCTCCTCGTCAGCGTTCATATCGCCGATTCTTATTGAACCCGATCCGAGTGCTGCGGGTCGACCCGCAAGTGGGTAAACTGCGGCGATTTCAATGGGTCGCGAACGTGAAACAACCCCTAACTGAATCTTAACGTCTTGAGCCACTACGTTTAACAAATAAACCATGCATTTCGCGAGCGTGTCCTCAGGAGCGCGTGTGCGCACTCGCCATCTTTAGGAAAGCGCACCACGTGGACTGGAACGTCAATCTGAGAAAGGCGCGTGGTTGACACAAAGGATTGTTTCTGAGATGAAGCTTGGACGGCGCGTGATTCTTGGACATCAGAGAGAACTATGATTCCAGCAATGGAATTCTTTTCGCGGCGATCCTCTAGAACCTTCGCTGCTTTTTTAACAGCGTCGTTCTTCGCCGGAACGCCTTCTCTGGCTTGATCGATTGCTGCAAGTGCTTCCACAATACGACGCGCTGATCTCTGACCGCCACCGGTCATTCTCCGGAACGGTAACAGCCTCTTTGAACCAGCGGAGAATGCGACAATAGAGAGACGATCAGTAGGACCTAAGGAGGAGATCACTGCTCGCATGGAGTTTTTCATCAGGCGAAGCTTCTGAACAGACATAGCTCCGCCAACATCAAGCACCGTCACAAGGTCCACCGGCGGTCGACGCACCGCCTTATGAATCGGCGGAGGCTTCAACCTCAAAACAACAACATAAGTCTCATAGTTTCTATTAGCAGCAACAATAGCTGCCTCCGGCAACAAACACACCTCAAGATTCCTTCTGATCACCGGCGACGACGACACAGTACTCGTACTAACCGGATTAACTTGGAACCCTTGAAACTCAGAGTTAACTTGTTCTTCATCTTCATCACCTTCGTTTTCTGATTCAGGAATAGAATTGAAGCGAGATAGTGAAATTGGAGACATGAGAGGCTCGTCATCGTTATAAACCTTTAAATTCCTCGTGTCTCTGTTTTCCTCTGTAGATTTCTTAACTTCCTTTTCGTTGTGAATTGCAAGCACAGGAAGTTCCTTCCAACTCGTGCCACACACGGGACACACGTGTATTGGATGCTTCTTCACTATACAAGGGAAATGAAAAGTGTGAGAACATTCCGCTGTGAAAATTGCAGTTCCTTGTCCACTCTTCACACTCTGTGTACATATTCCACATCGAATCTGCACACAAAAAATTAAACAAAATTAATTCACTAATAAAAAAAATTAGTTAATAGCAGTGTATGATTTGGTTTTGCTTACTTTGGATAAACGCAAGGTGGCTTTGAGAAGGGAGAAGCTTGATGGTGAGGAAGGATTAGAGTGGTTTGATTTAGGAGTTTTTGGGTTACTACTGCATTGAAGACGTTTTGGACTATTTGTAACAGAACAAGTGGCTGCTACTGATGTTCTGCAACGGAGACCGGAGCCACTTGAAACTGGTTGAGATTGACATTTGGGTGTTGAAGGGTTGGAAAAAAATCCAAACTTGGAACTGATTTTTGGACTTTGATTGGTGGAAGAAGAGTTATTATCACAATGTTGTTTTTTCTCTGTTATTATTCTTGGTTCCTTATCTCTAGGAATGGATGTACAGAATGCTCTTCTCCACCCAGTAACCATTCTCTCACACTCTCAATTTCACTTTCTGATTCTGTATTTAGGTTTCTGAGAAATTTAGGTTGAATGGAAGGAAGGTGATTAGAAAGGGATGAGGAGGAAATGAAATGGATTAGATATGGAGAGGCTTTTCATGTTCTACTTTTTCTTCATTCTATTTGAGTTCCCTACCATCTATTTATCTATGTCTGGACCTAGGTGTATTTTCTATATTTCTGTTTTGAGGACCCAAAAAAGACCACCCCAATGAAAAAAGCCTTTGGGGTTGCTTCCAAAATTAACACACTCTATAAATCCCTTGAACTAGGGTGTAGTAGTATTAATAAACAAAAATACTAGTATTATTAAGCATTGTTAAAATATAGAAAAAACACTAGTAGTAGCTTTTCCCATAGTTGGCAATATTATTATCCGGGTAAAGTAAAAGCATTGGGATTAACAAAATGGGTGAGGTAACTGGCAAGTGGAGGTAGCTAACTACAGTAACAAGTCAACGCTAGCTCCTTTGTTTTGTTTGTCTTGGAATTGGGCACCACGGTCTTATTCCCACGTTATGGTTACCACCGACCCATGCAACACCGCTTGAGGTTGTTGAATAAGAACCATAGCATAGTATCTCTCTCTCTCTCTCTTCAGTTTACTCTCATTCATCCCTTTCGCCTTAATCTTCGTTTGTTTTCCTTTTCCCCACAAACCAAAAAACTCATTCAAGGATTTTGATTCTCTATCTTTCCTCTCTTATTTTATTTTATTTTATTTTATTTATTTATTCAAATTCAAAATATAGTCGTCGAAGCAATTTATTGACTGATTTGAAACCTGCATGAATCAGTGACGAATATCAATGAGCTGTGTAGATGTACTAGTACTGTGATAGTGGTACTAGCATTAAGTAGTAGCTGAGCGGAGGTTGATACCTATGGTCTGGTTTATTCGTAGTGGGCTCCATTTCGTTGGAGATTGATTTTCAATGGTGTGTGGGAAATTGTGATGTTCAGTATTGAGACCAGTTTTTCTCTTGTAAGGGTGATTTCGTCATTTTCTCTCTGTAACTCATTAATTACTATTACTATGACAATAATTATTTATTGATTTTTATAATTGAATAGAATAACGGCTATTGGTTGTGATTTTTTTATCTCTGTAATTTAATTAATTGCACATCGATCCCTAGGGGTAGGGGATGCCCAACTTAACCACGGTATAGTAAAGCTCACCCCACACCACTTCATCCTTTAAATACTCCTTCACCAAATATTTGTAAGTATTTATACTCCTTCACCACTTCATCCCACGGGTAAAAGTTTTGTTGAAAATTTATATTGAGTAATTATATATTATTCAAAGAAATTATAAGTTAAAAATTGTTAAGTGAGTTTTAGTAATTTAAAATAAATTGGTTATGGTTGATAAATAATTAAATCGAACTATATGATACTGTAATATATCATAACATAAAATGACATATGTAACAAAAAATGATTTATGGTTCAATTAATTGTATTGAAACACATTGATAAGCTTTATGTTACAATGTACTAAAATACTCCTCTACACATAAGAATCTATTTATTTGAGTTAAGATTTTATCACACAATTTTTAAATAAATTTACTACATTGGAAAATTCTATTCAGAAAAAATAATAAAAACAAAAAAAACATTTAATATGTAGGTCTGTGATACACACTGTATATAGTAAAAAAAACTATAAATCTTATGTTTTTGGACTCAAAAGAATACAAACTCTATTTTAAAATTATATTAATACGGAGTTTGATAAAGATACATAACAAATTAAAGAGGAGGTGATTGTAAAAAAAAATGTTAAATAATAGGTGCTTTATAATGTGAGGGATCATAGAAGTCACTCAACAGTGTACCAGTCAAATTGAACGTATGATATAATACTAAATGCTATGAGGGGTTGAGATGGTATCAACCAGTACAATATCTCAATCTTTCATAATATTTTACACTATATCATACAGTCAATTTGTTGATACACCAATGAGGGACCTAGTTGACCCTTCACCCTAAAATCCACCTAAATCGTAATATTATATCACTTAAAAAGCATATACATAAATAGTCCTAAAAAGGAATAGGAATGAGAAAAAATCTCAATAATATGTAGATTCACTGCGCGTAGTGCTACACATAGTATGTAGAAATAGTATAAATTTATGTTTAAAATTAGGGTTAAATATGTCTTTGGTCCCTATAAAATTTGAAAAAATTGTTTTTAGCCCCTATGAAAAATTTACTCACTTTTAAACACTACATTTTCCCCCGTCAATTCTTTTAGTCGCTCATGACTTTCAATAGTGCTTTTTGGGCCTTTTAATAGTGCTTCTAAACGCTATTAAAATTCTTAAGAGATTAAAATGTTGACGAAGGAAAATGTGAGGACTAAAAGTGAGTGAAGTTTTATACGAACTAAAAACAAAATTCTCAAATTTTATAGGAACCCAAAACATATTTAACCCTTAAAATTATATTAATATAGAATTCTATTAAAATATTCCCCAATAGTTAGGTAAATAGTAATATTATGTTTTTTTAAAGCACAATAGTAATATTATGTTATTGATGTATGTGTGTGTGTGTGTGTGTATATATATATATATATATATATATATATATATATATATATATATATATATATATATATATATATATATATATAAACTATTTTTAATATATAGAGATTAGCACAGACTCACGTAATAAGTAGAAATTTAGAAATTTTGTGATTTTTTTATAGTAAAATTATCTATTCTGTAAAATTTACATTATTTTTTTGAGAAAATATTAGGCTTTATTTTGGGTTCAGCAGAAACTAACATTCTCCTCGCCCAAAGAACATTGCCTATGTTCGGTAGCTGGACTTCGGCGGATGAGTGAATCCGGGGAACAAGGTGATGTGCTTCTGGAGATTGGAGATGGACTTCAGATGCTTGAAGATTAGCCTCTGACAGTCCGAGGTTGCTTGCCCACGTAACGCTGGCTGGGTGGTATCTGCAAACATTCTGATGCTTAAGTCAGCAAGGGAATAGAAGAGGTATGCAAAGGATGAGAACGTACCTGCAAATGGAGGGGTGCTCCTCTATTTATAGACGGAAGTGTCGTACCTGAGGCGTCGGATACAGACACTTAGATCTTGACCATTGAATACATACACTTGGTGGAGTGCGTATCAGGCCGTTTCTAGTGCAGATTTGGGTCAGACCCCAAGGCTTGTGAGATTTTGGCCCAGTCCGGAACAACGTATAAAAAAATAGACTATATTTTGCTACCATAAATAATAAAAAAAATTGGATCCGTCACTAATAATAACCCTATTTTTTCATATTTTAATTGTGTTTAGCCGTGTACTACAACATATTACTACCTTCCTTTCATATATAAAAAAAATTATTTTTTAAATTTATTGAATAAATGATGTCCATCATATAACGTTGATTTTAACTTGATTTGCTTTTACATTTTATGTAGTATATTTTTTCATTATTATAAATTGAATTAAAATTAATTGATGAGGACAATTTCTCAAACTACTACTCCTAGCTCATTAGGTCACGATCACCCTACTAATTTTTGCCAATAGGGACATCTCTTAATGACACAATGGGAAGTCTTATTCCGCGCAGCTTTTTATTTATTGGCATTCATGAGTCAAAAAAAGTACCATTAATTTGTTAAAATTGAAGTTTTTTTTTTCTAAAAAAAACAAGTAAAAATAGATATAGAAGGACTAAAAACGTAAATTATATTTGTTTTATTTTTCATTTTAACATTCATCATACAAATAATAATGATAAGTGTTAGAAACCTTATCTTTTAGATATTCTCTTCGATACTTATTTTATTTTTTTATGCAAAAATACTAATTCATTTCATTCAAAATGAAGAAGATAAACACATCTTTTTGATACATCAAACATAGTTACGAGATGAGATCGATAATTGGTTAGAATATATATATATATATATATATATATATATATATATATATATATATATATATATATATATATATCCTCACAAAATTAATGAATCTCAATTCCAAAGTGGTGAGTTCTACATGAATTTTAACCAATTATAGATTTGATGTTTGAGAAAGTGTCTAAAAGAGAGTATTATCGCCGGCGCTTCTCAATAATAATATGATTTATAAATAAAAATATTTCTCTATCTAGTCTTAATCTTAATTATATAAGAAACGAGTACTAAATTACCAAGAACAAGAGAAACAATGAAATCAATTGATTTTCATTAATATTCCTATAAGCTTAATTTTCTTCTACTGATATGAACAATACAAAAGTTGTCTGCCGTACTGATGTGCGCAGTCAATTTTTTTTCGAAACAAATAATTTTTTTCTTTCTAAAAAGTCAATAATTAAATAAAATTAATAAAAGTAATATCCAATTATATAGAATTTATTATTTACTTTAATCTACTCAAAACTATTAAACCCAATTAATTCAACCACTATCGATTGTCAAAAAAACGACACCGCTAGCAAAATTTCCAAAATTATTTTTCCTAAAAAAATAAATATTAAATCTCATCAATTTTTTTCGCGAGCCGCACGGAACAAAGAACAACAAGAAGCGACAACGCAGCGCCACTAGCTGGATGGCCAGCGGGGCGCCAGCGAGCGTCAACGAGAGCGCCAACAGACGCGCTAACGGGAGTACCAATGGAACAACAACATGAGCAGCAACGACAGTGCCAACGGAAGCGTCGACGAGAGCGTCCAACAGACGCGCTAACGGGAAGGACAACGAAAGTTGCAACGCCAACGGGATGGCCAACAGAAGCGCTAACGGGAGCGCCAACGAAAGCGTCGACGAGAGCGCCAACAGACTCGCTAACGGGGGAACCATTATTATAAGAAGATACCTACTTTTTAAAAAAAACTTTTTGCAACAGAACTATTTTAATAAATTTTAAATATCACATTTTATGGAAATTTTCAATTTTCTTTTATTACATTTTACAACTTTCAACGTATAATTTTATTACAAATTATAATAAATACGGTATCACTCATGCATACGTACGTATACTAGTGTGTGATAAAATTTAAGGAGCTTAACAAAATTTAAGGAAATATTGACCTTTCACTAGAATGGAAGCATGGAGGACAGAAAATTGAAGGAGCTTAACAAAATTTAAGGAAATGCTGACTTACATATGTATATTCATAAAAAGCAAGGTCTACGAGGGCAGGCCTTGGCTGTCTGTGTAAAGTTCGTACTCAGATTTCCCTGTAAAGTTTCCATCATCATCATCCAAAAGTCATTTTTTGTGATTTAATTTAAACAAATTCTTTTATTTTCTCTCCCCTTAGTTCTACATGATGTCCGGTGTCATGTGTAAGGGCATAGGCACAAGATAAGGTTGCTTGTAAAAAACCGGCTAAACAATATTTTGGTCATTTATTTTTGTTTTAGATTTCATTTTGTTCATTTATTTTTTTATTGTCTTATTTCGGTCTCTCAACTTTCATTTTTGTTTTATTTTGGTCCCTTCCGTCAATATCAATTCACGGATGTCACACCGATAGTTAATTAAGTTCTAATGTAGTATCTTAAATTGAAAAAGCAAAGCGCAAAGAACAGAGAAACGGAAGAGAGAAAAAACGAAGAACCAAACGAACCCTAAATCATTCATAAATTGCAAATCCCCAAGGGAATTGAAACAAGACTTGAGTAAACATTAACCCTAACCCCCAAATCGGAACTGCAAATCCCCAAATCAGATTTGCAAATCCCCAAATCGAAACTCTAACCCGCAAATCATCAAAACTTTTGGAGAAGAAGATAAGGTTGAAGAGATGTGGAAGAAATGTTTGAGGGAGGTTGAAAAGATTGAAGATGGTGATTTAGTTTTCAATTTTTAATGTTGCTAGAACAACAACAAGATTGAAGAAGGAAATAGATTAATTTAAATTTGTAATTTAATGTTTTTGATTTAGGGTTCAAAATGGGGGGTGAAGAACATGAAGATGGGATTTAGTCAAAAAAAAACATGAAGATGGGAGTTCTTGTATTTTTGTCAATTTGGTCCCACATGTTTTTTTTTAGTTTCAATTTGATTCCTCATTTGCCACATCACTTAATGAATTCCAAGTCCGCCTTAACATTTAAGACGTTAGCGATTAGCTAATGTCGTGTGGTGTGCGTCACGCTAACTTATTGGACGGAAAATACCATTGAGAGACCAAATTGAAACCTAAATGGAAGACGAGGACCAAAACAAGACAAAAAAAGATAAATGACTAAAATGAAACTTAGAAAGCAACGATAAATGATCACAAATGCTATTTAACCAAAAAAAATATTTTAAAGTCTCACCATTTTTTATTTTTGCCTTTTTATATTAGTTGTGTTAGAAGCCACTATGGTTTGTATTTGCCTTCTCCCTAACTCAATTTCTTAATCCACATTAATAAACCCCTAACTATAAAAAAAATGACGCATTTGCATAGCAATACAAGTTACAAATCATATTTCATCTAAGAGATTGAACATAATCATGATTAAAAAAAGCGTAGTAAGAAACGATTTTGTCCACAACAAAAATTAGTTCAAGCAGTAATTAAGTTTGGATTTCATTTTAAAATCTTGACTTTGAGCCTTGTGATGATGTAGTTTCATTTACATGACGTAGTTTCATGTTCATGAAACAATAGTTAAGGGCTGAATTCTTGATTTACAAACTAAAACACACACAAATACGAATGAAAGAATATAAACTCACTTGAAGAAATTGAAAAAGAACAAAAATGGAGAGATGAGAGATAGAAGGGGAAGGAAATTCGCCAACTCTTCTGTGAGAAGTACATGAGAACGCACGCCACTTGAGGTCACTCAAGCCTCAAAATGAGTGGTTGAAGTTCGAATCTAAGAACTTGAGAGATGACTCACTTGTTCTCTCACACACAATTTGTGTCAATTTTCCGTTATCATCTTAAAGTTCCTTACACCATTTGTGATCTAGTCTTTATCGGACAATCCCAATTCCATGGCCTTCCTAAAAGCCTACACACGCCTGACTTATAAGAAAGGGAATCCATGACCTAACATGCAACAAGACACACAAACTAGCCTAACTACAAGTAAAGCTAGTTTTATTACATTTTAATTGAAAATGAAAGTTAGCAACTAAGATCTTCTTATAATCAATGACTTGAAATCATCCTTGCTATTCTTCTTAATCTCCATTCTCGGTCTTCATCATATTAAGTGTGACAAAAAATGTATTGGAGGAGAGAATCACATTGACCAAGCAAAACCGAAAGTATACATAAAAAAACACATTTTGTACTTCTTTTACCTTTGGACATATATTCTCTAAATTATTTGCTATATCTTTGATAAACACTTGTTTATTTATGGAATTTGTTGCTATCAGGAAACAAAAGATGATTACAAAATATGCTTGCCATATGTACCAAAAGCTTCCTGGTTGCATAAAATATCAATGGATATACTTGCCATACTAAAAGCCTTGAATTATTCAATCATCTTAAGATGTCTTGAATTATTCAATAATTCTATCCAATTTATTTAAGGTAAAAAGAATGGCTTATATTGTCATGAGCTTAGTCCTTTAATAATTGGTACATATACTTGTGGTAGGCCATGACCTTCCAAGCAATGCAAGCTATTTACTTTTTGATTTGTGGCCTCAATTAACTTGTCCAACTTAATGAAAAATTTGATGTTGTTATTTTTCGGTTTTCTAAAATGGTGAAACACATGGAACCTATAGAATGGATTTTTCTTCTTAAAATAGAAAAATGTAAAATCAAAGAAGAATTATTGTGCTGTATCACACCTAAAAAATGGAACCTATAGAATGGATTTTTCTTCTTAAAATAGAAAAATGTAAAATCAAAGATGAATTATTGTGCTGTATCACACCTAAAAATTCGAGTTATCTGTTCTACAGTACTGCTTATTGAATTGTGCCTAGATCAATTTTCAGTTTGGCTAAATCGTTGGGGTCTCCTTAATTTTATGCTGAAAAACCTTAGTTCTGCTAAAGGGTTTTGTTTGATATCTCCTGTTTTTTTTTTTTTTTTTATCAATCAAACATTATAAAAGTATTCTTTTACCTTTGTACTATTTTTTCTCTAAAGCACTACAATAGAAAAACTAACCTCGCTTGCCTTTTGTCCAGCAAGCATATTTGGAGCTGACTTGGAAGTATCATGAGTATTCATATTTATACAAACTTCTTTTCGTAATAATTTAGCATTGACTTCTTATATTTGGGGTTCTAAAGCGGGATATTGTCTTTTCGCTATTGTTAATATTTTATGGGTCATTTGGTATTGCAGGAATCAAGTTAGATTTAGTAATCATGTGATCCCTTACACTCGACTATCGATTTAACCCTTTCAAATGTTGTTTTAGTCGGGAATGCTTCTAAATCATCGATGTCTTCCTCTGTTGCTGAGTTTATAATTATCAAGGCCTTCAATATCATTGATAATTATAGAAGCTCTGCTAACATCAAAGAGGTTAGCTAGATCCCCTACGCCTTACATGATTAAGTGCATCATCGATGGTCTTTGCTAAGGGTTGTCAGGGACTGTTGCATGTGGTGGTTTTTAAAGTGAAAGCTTCGCTATTTCGATTGTTTTTACGCCTCAATTGACAAGAGTTATGCTCTTCATCTTTGAAATTATTGGGGGCTATAATGGCTATAGAGATTGTTTTTGATAAAGGTTGGAAGTATTTGTGGTTGGAGCACGATTCTCATTTAGTGGTTTTCGCCTTCAAGAATTGCAAAACTATTCCTTTGGAAACTTAGAAATAGATGGAATAATTGTTTATATTTGACTAGACAAATAAACTTCTTTTGTAGTCGCATTTATAGAAAAGGTAACAATTGTGGTGATAAGCTTGGTGGGCATGGTACTAACACAAGTGGTTTTGTTTGGTGGGATCTTCCTCCTAGTTTCATTGTTGAGGATTTCTCCAAAATAGGTTTGGTTTGCCTTTCTATAGGTTCTGCTGATTTCCTGTTTGATGGTTTTGGTCTCCTCCTGCCTTCTGTTTTTGATGTGCTACAAATGATTGTTAGTGTCTTTGGTGTCAACCTTGTTGGGATGAGAGTCATTATAGTGATGTTTTTGCATGTCAATTTTATTCTTCTTTAGACTAGATTTATTTGAGTAGGATTGTTGTTTTTTCCTCTTGGTTGTACTATTGTTATGTTCATGGGTATTGGCGCAGTCCCCATGTCTTTTGTAAGTTTTCCACTTTTTATCAATAAATTGTAGGGGTACTCTTTCCTTCTTAATGGTTTTTCCCTAAGGAGAGTTTTCCATCAGAAGGTTTTAACGAGACTCCATAATCATTTATTTTGTTTAAAAAAAACCAATTAGTAATGTTTTTTTTAGCCTTTGTAGCTCTTTCCAGCGCTATTCATTCAGTTGTTATTATTGCACCTCCCCAACAACAACACAATAAAAGCGCTACTAATAATCAAGAATGAATAGTGGTTTTACTAAAAACACTACTAATGTTCTTAGCACTTTTTCTTAAAAGCGCATCTGTTTTCTGTTTTTTTTTTCAAAAATGTTAGACATTAGGCAGCGTTTCCTAAAAAATGCCACTGATGCTTTTAGGGCTTTTTCTACAAGCGGCATTGTTTACTTTTTTTTTCAAATTTTTTGTACGCAAGGCAGCACTTTTCTATATTCTCTCTTTTACATTACAAAATTGCACACTACATTTCTATGCTCAAAATTTTAAATTTTATAGAAATCAATTTTCTTAATGTATATATCAAATTCCAAATCATGTACCAAAACATATCCAATACATTTTCCTAGGGATGACTATGGGGCGAAGAGTACTCCCTGCTCCTCGTCCCCACCCCCCCATTTCCTCATAGGACTTTTCCATCCCCACGGATCACACAACTCATCATGAGACCCCGAAAGTTTGTTAAAAGTTAGTATAAATATAAATTAAAACATAATAAAATTAGAAAAATATATAAAAGTAAGACTAAAATTCAAAAGTTTAGTATTTTAATATAAAAAAATATAAAATTGAGTCTTACTTTTTTTTGGTCAACAAATGCATTGATTCATATAACGCGCAAGGCCCAAACCAATACAACCCAAAAGGTTCAACTAGTAGTCCGCAGTACTAAAAGAAATGGTCTACAACCCAGACCAATAACAACGGCCCATGGCCCAACATAATAACTAAAAGATTAAGGTAAAGTACTGAAGCATGAAAGTACAAAGCAACGAGAACAGAGAGAAGACTTGAGTTCAGTTCACTTCGACACCGCAAACCCTAACCTCTGCAATCCTCATCGAAACAGTGAACTTATAGAGTCACGACGCGAAATCTCAGTGAGGCATAGCGTGAATTGAATCGGTCATGAGAGCTTGGTTGAGGATTGGGGGCAGGGAAGCCAACCAATTGCCTTGTAATTCTCCTTTCATTGCCAGGTGTGCAATGGTATGTGCAACTGTATTCCCTTTCCGAGATACCCAAGTGAAAGCACATATTCTAAATCTCTCTTTCATCGTTTCAATGTCTGCAATAATCCCTCTGATTTCTCTATGTTGGCTGGTCCCATTACAGGCATCAACGACTGCGCTATTATCAGATTAAAAAACTACCTCCTACAAATTGAGGCTACACGCATATCGCATTGAGGCACGTACACCATACGCTTCTGCCACGATGGGAGAAGAAGCAAGGATGAAGAAAGATGTTGCTGCAATCATGTTCCATGTAGCCTCACGGCAAACAATACTTATATAACCTCTCCCCGATTCAACACTCAGAGCAGCGTCAGAGTTGATCTTCACCAAGTGTTACTTTTATATTTTAATATTTAGAAGGTATAAAAGTTAGAAAAATTTAATATTTTAAATTAAAAATATGTATAAAAAAACTAAAAAATTAATTACTTACAATATAATATATATCTATTATAAGAATATTATTTAATATTCCGGAAGGGGTTAAAGTGGGCATGCAGTATGATCCCCATCCCCATCCTCACTTTACTGAGGATTTTCTCCGTCCCATCCACATGGGGAAAAAATTTATGCACACATTTTTCATTCGGGAAGTCTCTCATGAGGATCACTTGCAGAAATTATCACCCCTACATGTTCAAAAAACACATCAACATACAAATCTTGTATGTACCAAAACATACTAACAACAAATTCAACATATACATCCAAATCATGTACCAAAATATGTCAACATACACAAATTCAACTAACAATAAAAGTTACAACATATTTGTCATTATAAATAATCATCTGTAGTTTGGTGAATAAAACTGGCGACTTAATGATGTCACTCTCCCTTGAGCTCAATAAGTTGATCATCAGAGTATTTTGAAACTAATAATCGTAAAAAATGAAAAAAACAAAATTAAATAAACTTAGAATCAAAGTGGTCAAATGTGAGTGATTATTATTATATCAACTATAGAGATCTCAACTTTACAACAACTTAAACAAGGACATTTGATATTACTAGAAGTTCCTAAATGTCGAACAACAAAGTTAACAAAATCTCACAATTAGTAGCGCCTTTAAGCAAAAGCGCCATCGATTCTTGTTCACGATTTCGCAATCGAAGTAGCGCTTTTAAGCAAAATGCTGCTGATTCTTGTTCTGCGCTTTCTTAATCAGTAGCGCTTTTACGCAAAACGCTACTAAATGTTTTTCGTGTTTTCACAATCAGTGGTGCTTTTAAGAAAAAAGCTACTAAAGGTTGTCAGTGTTTTTAATTTTACTAGTGCTTTCAAACTAAGCGCTAGTGAATGTGCTCCGTATTTTTCTTGTAAGTAGCGCTTATTGAAAGCCACTCTTTGAAAAAATGCGCTCTTTATTTGAAATTTTGGTGTAGTGATGAGGGCTTGAATTAATTATAAGATTTTAACGAAACTCATTTCCCTATTTTGCTAAAATACCATGTCTATTATTGGTCGACAATGTTTTTATTTTCCCTTTTTTTGGTGGTAAGAATTGCTTACCTTGTGGGCAACACTTTTTTGATAATTAAAAGTATCAAACTTTTGTAGGCAACATAAAGAGACAATTTCACATTTCTTTATGGAGTGTCATTAGCAAAAGCAAATATGGTTTGCTTCCCTTTAGGTGTGGTATTTCATTTGCATGATTTCAAGTACGCACCATTTCATAGTTTAAACATTTTACATTTTAGGCGTATGGCTAACTGAGCTGCCAATTATTTAGCTAAATATGCTCTTCATAATCCAGATTGCATGTGGACTTATGAGACTTCATCTTTAATTTCTACAGTCTTGACATTTGATTTATTGTCAGACTTTTTGTAGGTCCTTCCATTACCAGATTCAAATGTAGCAGAAACCTTAGCCATGAGGAGGTTTGAATTTGCAAAAGTTATGTTTTTCCTAGATCTTTTAATTTTAATGCTTGGTTTCATAGTTTAAATTTTTAAATGTTAGGCGCGATGCCAACCAAGCTGCCAAATATTTAGCTAAATACGCTCATTATAATTTAGATTCCATGTGAAATGAAGAGACTCGATCTAGTATTTCGCAATCTTGGTCTTTCATTTATTTCGGACTTTCGTTAATGAAATTAACTCGACGCCAAAAAAAAAAATTCTTACCACAATTGGTGTATTTTTCCTTTCACTATGAAAGATAGGCTGAAAAGGACTTAGAAGATATTTAGAGGCTTCGATATCATGGACATTGTCAACGAGTTTTACACGGTCAAACAGATTTCCCTAAAGGCAAAGAGAAAGTCATCAAAGGTGATTCATGGATGATGACCCCGGCCCACCTCAAAGTCAAAATTTGGAGTCAAAAATTTGTTTCTCTAAGCCATTCTTCTTCATACCATGGTTTAGATTAGATTTCTTAATCTAACTCGGTCTACTAGGATGAATGAAGTGGAGTATGAAGGTCTCCAACCTTCATGTTCGAAGCCACACATATAAATAATCTCTGAAGTCAGAAAATATATTGAACGTAATGATATGTTTGATGGGGGTGATCATTCAAGATAACAATGTGCAGTCATGCAGTCACCTAATCCATCACTGTTGGATTGCTTTTAGATAAAATCTTGACCGTTGATTATTTTTATTTAAAATAATGAATGAAAATTGAAGTGGAGAGAGAAAGATAGTCTTGTGGCAGTAGATCCAATTCCACGATGGGAAGGCCTCAATTTTGAGGCTAAATGTGTCACATCAATGATAAGTGTCCCAAATACTCTTTTCCCTACACTATCGTGTATAGCCTCATTTGGAACGGTAAATATGCATATGATAAGTATTTCCCTTCCCTAATTAGATATTGCCCACAAATCTATAATTTGAGCTTAATTTCTATCCTTGAAACTCATATTATAGTGGAGATATAGTTGACAAGATGATTGAAAAAATTGGACATCAAGAAGTCACAAGATGGATATTGTTGGCTTTTTAGAGGCATTTGAATTACAAGAAAACACGAGAAGGGGGATTGATCCAAACCAATATCCACCTTCTCCCCCCACCAAAATAAACCACGACTCTAATACGATTTGTTGGGGAGTTCGAGAGAGCACCAGAAGCACATCGAATTAGCTAATGAACCAGACCATCAAAAGACTTGAACACCACATCACCACTCAAAACTTTAAGGCTTTAGGTATACGAGTGTCCTCTCTTATATCTCCTTCATTTAGCTCATTCCTACCCGATGTGGAACTAACCACTCACACTTGAATTTCCAACAATTTCGCCCTCAAGTGTGAGTCACGCCATGACCCCAAGACACTAACACCCTTCAAAGAAAATATTTAACTACATCTCACAACACTCTAAAACAAGAGTATAATAGAAAAAACAAGTAAAATACAAACTTAATTAAGGTGTTTTTTACCGGTGTATTTTGTAAATGAGAACTTGAACTCATTATATAGCTTTGGTCTCTCTCTTCTGATTCATGAGACAACTTCTGCTTTCATTGTCTACACCGACAATCATAGTTCAAAAGAAATGCATACTCCACTTGAAGCTAAACCACTCCAAGAATTTTATCCATGGCAAAAGCCATCGACATAACTTCTTCAGGAAGCTCAACTCCAACCAACTCCAACAATCTCCACTTTGATTGCAATTGATTTATGGGACATCTTCCGCTTTCATTGTCTACACCGACAATCATAGTTCAAAAGAACTATCATACTCCACCAGAAAGAGTATACTTCACTTGAAGCTAAACCACTTCAAGAATTTCTCCATGTCGAAAGTCATCGACATAACACCACGTGCAACCCCAATTGTACTGATACATCCTTAACTTGTACTTTCCACAAGTCAAAATTGATTCTTCCATCAAATTTCTCCATGTCAAACTTCACAGCACTTGAAAAATTTATCATTCCAACTATAGGTTCCCAAGAAAGAGAGGTGGGTCACAATTGACACACTTAAATACCAAGTCTTTCCTAGCAAAAACCTTTCACAAACAACACTTTCACAGTATCAAACTTCTTTTATGATGTGGAAGATCTGACAAAGCTGCAACCACAGAGCATACTAAGAACTTAATACCCCATCGAATCAAAAGCTCTGATACCACTTGTTGGGGAGTCCCGGGGAGCACTGTGAACAAAAACAAGCTAGCCAATGAATTAGACCACCAAGAGACCTTGACGCCACATCTCTACCCAAAACTTTAAGGCAATGGGTATATAGGTCCCCAACCTTATATATCCTTCATGTATGATAGCTCATTCCTAGCCGATGTGGGACTAACCACTCACACTTGAATTCCTAACAATCTCCCCTTCAAGTGTGAGTTACCCACATCACTAGACTTGATCTAAACCCGTATCCACCTCCTGCAACCCCACTAAGCTGAACCATGACCCTGATACCACCTGTTGGGAGTCTGGGGAGCACCAGAAGCAACAATGAGCTAACCAATGAATTAGACCACCAAGAAGTTGGACGCCACGTCTCCACCTAAAATCTTAAGACTTCAGGTATATGGATCTAGTCTCTTATATCCCCTTTCACTTAGCTCATTTCTAGCTTATGTGAGACTAATCACTCACACTTGAACTCCCAACAGGTCTAAGCCATATAAATTTCATTTTCTTAGAATAATTTTATTGAGAGAAGAATATATATGATAAACTTCTTTTGATGGTTTGATGAGTTTAGATATATAGTATTTGTTTTTGACAAAAGATGAGTATACATGATACCTATATAGAGTTTCTACTTTTTGGAATTCCCCTTTTATCCATCTATATATATGGTGCATGCATTTCTTCGGTCTTCTGAAATACTCTCTGGATTCAAATATAAGCAACAAACACCTTTTTAGGTTCATTGAAAAGGTAATGTATCTGGACAATATATAGTCTAGATAAATTACTTTTTCAATGAACCTAAAAAGGTGTTTGTTGCTTATATTTGAGTCCGGAGGGAGTACATGATATGAATGGAATCAATATTATATTGGCTGATGCAGAGATGCTTGAATTCCATATACTATTCTTCTAGAATTAATTCAACTAGTATAATTCACCCGTGCCAGCACGGGTCGACATTCACTTGTAACATAAAAATTGACAATTTTGTTACGAATTAAAAAAAACAAAACTGTATATTTAATCCCATTGTATGAGATATTAAATACCTTGGGCACTATCTAAAATTAAACTATTATGTTCTATACATATATTTCTAAAGGAGGGCGAGAAATGATTATAAAGTGAACGCAAAAAAACTTTGGACCTAAGTGCCCCTATTTTTTTCCTCAACTCATATGAAGCAAACTATTTTTTTTGGTCATGGAAATGGTAGTCGTTATTTTGACAGGAAAAAAAATTTGAGTTCAATTTGTAATTGTAAGATGGTACCTATCAAAAACTATATTGCGCAAATATTTTTGTGTTATGCTTCAAATAATATAAGTTAGTTGTGGTCATTCAACCAAAAAATAAATACTATAAGGTGAAATGGTTACAAAACGCACATAGAACAATGAGAATAAACAGACATAAATTTGTGGAAGTGATTCGGGATGACCATGAAGTGAATAATTTAAGAATTAAAAATTAAAAATCTAATAAATTGGATAAAATATAATAGTTTGACTAAAATAATCATTTTTGATAGTAAGTACAATGTAGGTGTAGGAGCCTCTGTAACGAAATCATTGAAAAACGAATAAAAAATGTAAAAGTACTTACGTTAATATTCTATAAGGTATGGTAATTGTAATTTCTAATAGGGATAACTTCCAAAAGGGATAGTGTGTATATATATATATATATATATATATATATATATATATATATATATATATATATATATGGGCCACACAAAAAAAAGAAGGATAGTTTTAATATAGTTGTAAGGATAGCTTGAAGCACGTACAATAGAAGATTAAGTAAGTGTAATTCCAAAAAGGGTAGAATTGGTTTTTGGAAAATATTAGTGCTACTTTCGTAAATGAAGCTTTAAGTTAATCTCCACTTACCATCTTCTAAACCCTCATAGCCGAAACTCTTTACTTTCCTTTACTGTTATGCGGCTTAATGGAAACTTGGAAGGCTCTTGTGCCATAACTATCTCTGTTCATGAATCAGATCTGTTTTTCTTGCTTCCGATCAACAATGGCTACGCAGGACGCACCTTCTTTCTCGCGACGTGGACGACAACAGATGAGAGTATATACTCAACGAAATCATTCGAGTTTACAAACTCAGATACGATTTATTACAAGGTTTATCTTTCACGATTTTTCCATTGGAATCACGATTAAGCCATGTTAAATTCATAGGTGGGACTCAAACAGGTACTTATGTTAACCCCTAATGTTAATTTCATATTCGTTAATTTCGCATACCAACATGTCTCCACTATAATTTTCAATTTGTAATAAACCCCTTGTCATTCAATTGAAGGTCATGCTGTTTTACACTATTGTTTAACAGACCTTTAAAAAGTAATTTCAGTAAACTTGTATGGAATTGTTTTTGATGAATTAGAAAAAAATGTTAAAGTTAGAAATAGTTGTTTATGTAAAATTTGATTAGTAATGGAATACGGGTTAAAATATTGTTATTGAGATATTTTTCGATGAGTTATACTATGTTACAATTGTGACAACCATCAGGAGTAATCTGTGTGGATTGCTAAAAGCATGTAGGTGATTTGAATTTGGAGACAACAATAAGTCATTTTAGTACTAATCTGTGGTGATTGTTAAAAGCATGTAGGTGATTTTCAAAAGCTTAACTATCTTTAATAACGACCTAGTAATATGAATTTCGTGATTGTTAAAAGCTTAACTATCTTTAACAATCACCGACCTAATAGGTGTCTCCAAAATAAAAAGTTGTGAAGATTTAATCATTCTTCTTGTTGACATGATAGAGATTTCAAGGACGCACCTACGACATCCTTAATACCTCTGAGGTGGATCTTTAGGTTGAACCAGATTATGAGTCCCAACATTAAGAGGAATTCAATTTCACTGAGGTCTTTTTTCACCAAACGACTCAGTGTTGTAAATCTTGTAATATTTATTTTTTAGGTTTTTACAGCTGTGTTTTTAATTTTAAAATGTATTTTTTTCATAGGTTTTGCGGTTGATTTTCAAAGTACAATAAGTAGATTGAGTTGTTTTTTTTACAAATTGCGTTTGGTCAATGATTTCGAGTGACAATAAATGGGGAGAATTATTGGACTGCGATTTTGGTGGATTTTGTTGTTGTTAGAACCAGTGTTTTAATAACCGGACCGGTGATCGACTCGGTGAAAGTACTGAGTCAAGGGTCGGATCGAAGGGTTAACAGTTGAATCGCATGACTATTGACCCGGTCTCGATTAAAATATTTCCAAACTTTCAAGACTTATGAATTTCATATGTATAAAATTTAATTTACAAAAATAAAACTTATAAAAAACTAATACATTCAATTTATCTTTGTAAGAAAAATAGTATTTTTTTTTATAAAAAATTATAATAATCCAAGAGAGTAATAAGAATTGGTAGAATGATTTCCTTACATTAAAAATATTTCTACAACAAAGCTTTAAAATATATATTATGAAAAAAATAATTCCATGAAGTGTTCACTCTTTTTGTGCTGACTTGTTTTTGAGAAAGAGTATAACTAAATAAATAAATATAATAATGATAGTAGTAATTATCAAGACCATTTATGTTGTATTGTCAAAAAAAAGATCATTTATGCTGCAGCGCTTCTTTATTGAAATGAGAAGAAATATATTAAAAATATGTGCTTAGAAACATCAAATGTGATCATTGGTATAGTGGTATTGTTGCCTTTGCATAACCAAATGGACAGGGGTCCGAATCCCACCTCTTATAATTTTGCGCTGGGATTTCTGAGTTATGTCATCGTCACATGTAGTTCAAGGCTGACGTGAATTTAATTGTAGCTGATGTCATTAGTGACGTGGATGATGAAGTGGATAAATAGGTGTAAGTTTCATGGTTTAATATAACTAGTATGTATGACCCGTGCCCTGCACGGGTATACATATTTTTTAAATGTAATGTGAAAATATTTTATTGTTAATATATTTTGTGTATATATAAAAAGAAAAGAGAAGTAATGATTAAAAAAGTCGAAGTTAAATACTTTAATATAAAAAATAGAAAGTTGTCTACTTTTTATATTTTGATACTAAAAAAATTTAAATGAAGAATACAAACAAAATGTGCAACCGACCCATACTCTCTGGGAAGGGAATGCTTGCGCGGACTTTCTAGCAAAATCAGGAGCTAATAGTGACAGTCGTTGGACTATTCTTGAAGTCCCCCAGGGCTTTCTTTGCACCTGTTGGCTGACGCTGCTGGTGTTTCGTTTATTCGCACTTAATTTTTCCTCTTTTTTTTTGCTTTTTCTTTCCTTTTTGTATATAAAAAAAGGTGAGCACATTTTGATATTTTTAATTAAAAATATATATATGAAAGACTAAAAAACTCAATTACTAATAATATAATATACATTTTTAATTTGAGGTATTTTTTTATTCTAAATTAATTTTGTGATACTAATTGTTAAATATTAATTCCATGAAGTCAACTATATGAATCTGACTACAAATTAAACATCATACGTTGTGGTTCAATATTAGGAGTATTCAATTCTTTTAATGATTCATAACCAATTCCATAAAATATTTCCCAAATAGAACTGATTTGTGTAAACGTATTCTCCGAGTTAATGTGAGATTTCAAATTCAAAAATAATTAATGCTAAGTTGGATGTCCTAAATGGGGCACTAAACGTTTTATATTAACAGCTATGTAGTTTTATATCAAAACAAAAAGTAGTTGTCTTTGGTATAGAAGGTTAATACTCGAGTAAATTAGTACAAAAAAATCTCATTATAATGTTGTTTTACAATGGTAGATATCGAAAATTGAAAACACTAATCATATCGAAAATTTGTAATGAGAAAAAGGCAACCTATTAAGGCTGAGAGTGAATCTTGGGCAAATCAACTAACTACTCATTCTCAACTTTGATAACCTTTTTTGGGAATCTTGGGCGGATAACTTTTTGTTCCAAAACTTTAACCCGCCTCAAATTGTCTCTTAAGAGTTAAGAATTACTAAATCTTCATTGTCTCTTGCAAGATCGACACACTCATTCACAAAATCATTGTTAATATCAGTGAATTTTCCAAGAAGTTCCTGCACACCTGCAACAATATTATGGTTAATAAAAAATAGACTCGAATTTTAAATAATATTATAAGTTGAAGAAGAATATCACATATATATATATATATATATATATGATTATAAACAATATTAGAATATAAAAAAACAAATGATTCTATATCATTTTAAATAATATTGATAAGCTGGAGAACAATATCAAATATATCAAATAGATAGATGACTGAAAGATGAATCAACTGCCCACACATTTACCAACTTAAAAAACAGATTTAAACCACTTATAAAAATTAGCAACGGAATTTGTAAATTGTGAAATCATCAGAGGAACAACCACAGAAAGCATGGTGAGGTTAGAAGACATGATGAAGGAATGCGCACAAAGGTATTTCGATGTATGTATTTTTTGTAGTGTTAATGCTTCTGATCAGTAAAAGTGCTCAAATGCTTCTGATGGTGCAAGGTGTTACTACCAAAAAAAATGATTCTGAAGTTCGATGTTTTTGGTTGAATATGATATAGTATTATTTTCCAATTAAACACCAGATGTATTAACAGGTAACTGGAGAGGCTGATGGTCAAATGCGTTTGAGATATATAGTAGGTACGCAAGTGTTATAACATATCATCGATGTTGATGTTTGAAATTTTATTTTGATATAATTGTTTTTTTGACAAATTTTGATATAATTGTTGATCAGAAAAACATAAGGAATTTGAATTTCAATGGTATAATAAAGGAAATATCTGAATGCCATTAAATAAGTATTTTGAATTTTACAATTCAATATAGTAAGAATTTTTAGTGTGATACGTTTTCTTTGATCAACAAAACAAAATTGTAGTAATAATTGATATAGAAAACTTCCGTATTTATTGAATACTTTTTTGAATTTTTGTATTTGGGTATTCAATGTAAAAAGGAATAGTAATTAGTTTTTTTGGTCGCAGGAGTAATTGTTTGGAAGTTTAATCCGATGAAAACTGAAAAGCATTATATTAGTTTATAGAAGAAATGCAAATATAATTTTGGTTGACGATTTATTTTTATTTAAAATTTGGAATTTTATTTTGAAATAAAATCAAAGTTATTGTTTACAGTTTTTGGCATTAAACCGGATTAATGAGTGCCTCCTGGTTTTGGTAGGTTTTGATTCTATTTAATTAGTTGTTTCTTTTTGTTGACCAACAGTTTTAAATGTTTAATTTATTATTTTCAGTTTTGAGTTAATGAGGTGAATAGGTGGCTGCCCACTTGTTAAGTACTCTATTATATAGTTAGTAGGAATTACAACATAGCATAGTAGCTCAGCTGGTTTAAACGTCCTTCTTCAAGCGATATGGTGGGGGGTTTGAACCTCACTGCTATCATTTTTGGTAAGTTTGCGCGAATTTATATGTGTAACTACTATATGTGTAATTACCCTATTATCTACATTATGAGATGAGGTGAATGCCATATAATAAGTTAGAAATGCGCATGACATTTTCTGATTGGTCCTATGTGGCGACCCACGTGGAGATACTTATGATTTAGTATATTGATGATAGAGATATCGAAATGCAATTATTTAATAGTATCAAATACTATATAATAATACTATATAATAAGAAATTTCAAACTAAAATTCTACTCTCATCCAAATTTTATCTTTCAAGCGGAATTCAAGAGATATTTCAAATCCCAATGCATCTGACATAGCTAATTTGGATGGATCTTCAATCATGATGATCCTCTTCCTCTATGTTAATAATGGTAGTGAGAGCACAAAGGTGGGTATACCATTTTTCAACATTTTTTATTTGTATACACCTAGACATGACATGAGCATAACATTTTTTTAATGTTAAAAAACCTCCTTACCATTTATGAATTTAGGACAACCTCATATGGGCATGACTGACCCGCATGTACTTCAAATTTGTTTTAGAAGACCAAGAAAATCAATTAGCGTTGAAACTTAGCAAGATTTGAACCAATAAAGATTGGTCCATCAGAGTTCAGATTCCATTTTAGGATTTCAAGTTCGAGTTATAAATGTGACAAAAATTCTATTGAGAATAAGAATCACACAAACCAATAAAGTAGGGTACTCTAGCTAATTAGATTTCTCCGACGTATATTAATCACTGATAAAACATGTAGATACTGCATATTAATAAAATGGTAGCAAAAACAAAACTTATCAATATTTGAATAAATTCATAAGATTGAGTGACATTAAGAGAGGATCATGCATATTGCCACTAATTAAGGACTTTTAATGTTTAATTTTTTTTGGTATAAATTGGGTATCTTCTGTGTGCAACTGTAGAGACTAATCTCTCGAGCCGGGTAGGACCACAATTGGCGGCAAAACTCTCCCTCAAGAGATTTAACACGCTGCTGCGCCTAAGTTCGGATTCGATCCCAAGCACTTAGTTTAGTGGAAGAGAGAATATGGGAACCACATGAGATTGAGAACCACAAGAGACCCTTGGCGGCAAAACTCTCCCTCAAGAAATTTAATGTTTAATTTTAAGAGACAATTGGGAACCACAAAATCTACATGATTATTTACTTCACATAATCTACATATATTTAATCCATAAGTGAGGAATATTCAAAGTTGTTTAATTTACAGTTTCATTTTTATTTCAAACTTGTTGAAAGCATTTTTGACAATATTGGAAGAGTTAGAGAAAGATTGAAGAAATCCATCAATCCAATCATTCATAATATGGTTGTGGTCCTATATACTTCCAAAAACGACAGACTCTAATGATAGGACCAAATAATTAAATTGCTTGACCTTATAATAAACTAATTAACATACTTAAAATATTAAAAATATTGTTCTTTCCCATAGGCCTTTTACTTTGTTTTTATTAGAAAGCACATGATTAACGGTTAGTGTTATTATGTTAATATTCCCATAAACTGTCGCTTAACTATTATATAATTTTAGAATAAAAAACTAGTATATAATTTCAATTTGCATTCTCTCAAATAACATGGATTATAAAGAAAGGATAATATTAGTTTCACAAATTAATATTTAATATCATGAGGGCCATAAGCATTTAATGTTGCGAATACTCAAAGACTTCTCCAAGGGATGGTGAAGGGTGATTGTGTGACCTCTATAATTGGGGCACATGCCATGACTAATAAATGCTAGGATCGCCACCAACCATTTATAATTAAGTTCACATTATATAATGGAGCATTCAAAGGATTCTCATACACCCGAATCAATTATACTCACTCGTTATGGAAGCAAATTATATACTATAGTTTGAACTTTTTTTTCTTTTTCCAATCAGGTATCCTCTGCACGCAATTACGCAAATTAATCCCTCGAACTAGGTGAACCACAATGGCCGGTAAAACTCTCACTCAATAAATTTAACGTTGTTGTATTCTCAAGATTGAATTCGAACCCATATATAACCTTAGTTAAGTTGGAAGAGACTCCCTAAGTTAAGTTTGAACTTATATAATGAAATTTTTGTGCAATAAATGACATGAAAGATATATTGTGTGTTTGGTTTTTCTAAAATGACATGAAAGAATATTTAAACAATTAAATTAATTTTTGAAATAAGATTGTAGAAATTATATTTTTTTAACTAACAATCTTAATAAATATGAGTTACTTGTTTTTGCTTTAATATAACTCATTCTAGAGTGAGTATGAGTATGTTGCAGCATCCCAAAAATCCTAGCATTTGTTAAATTAGCTTTAAATAGAAGGTTTTAAATATTTACGTATTAAATATTTAAATTTTTTTCTCTATCCAAATTAAAATAAACTATAAAGCCCTAATAGTTTTTTTTTTACCAAAGCCCTAATAGCTAAATATGTCACTTTATATTTATCAACTAGTTTTACTAAACACATAATTTATTATCAGCTAACTTATCTATTATTCGCTAGATCATCCATTAGTTTATCCAATTTCTGCTACTTCTTACCAAACAGGGCTTAAATGTAGAAACTTGCAGTCTCATGTGATTACAAGGGATCACTACCCATTCTGATATAGAGAGAATGCGTACAAGTACTAAACTAGAATAATGTAAACTAAGAAGAAACAATTTTTAAAACTTTGAATCAAACTTGATCATATAATTGACTGAATCCATTGAATTCTGCCACATAAAAAAAAAGGATGAATGTGCGTATTTAATTTGTGATAATGGTGACTATGCAGCACAAGTGACATATGCCTCAAATACGTACATGAAATTCCATACGGATTGGTAGTTGAAGAAAAGAAACATGTGGAGCCATTATTGAAGAACATTTAAAGGTGGTAGAGAAAGATAGATTTGTAGCCTTAGCTTAATTAACGGTTGATGCAACATGTAGTTGTAATGTGCAATGTGGCAGCATAGGCTACACAAATGAAACATCGTGCATACATACGATGTTGATATATTTCTATAAGGATCTGCCTCCACTAGTGCAAAATTGGCTTTAGGAAGCACCATTTAGTATCGGTTGTTTAAACAGCCGATACTAAATGTAGACGCGGTGACAATTTTGAAATTAAATTGAAGCTTTCAATTTTCACGCTTACATTTAGTATCGGTTGTTTAAACAACCGATACTAAATGTGTGTCTCTAACACATTTAGTATCGGTTTTTTAAACACCCTATACTAAATATCCCATTTAATTTTACCAAAAACACACGTTCTCTCCTTCTCTCTGAAGTCTCTTCACTCTCTCTTTCACGACTCTCTCACTCCAACGCTCTTCACTCTCGAACTCTCACCCATCGCTCTCTACCCATCGTTCTCTCCCACTCAACGCTCTTCACGCCTAGATCGTTCTCGCCATCTTTCACGACTCTCTCACTCCAACGCTCTTCACGCCAGATCGTTCTCGCCATCGTTGATGACATTGTTCCGTTCTCTACCCAGCCAAGATCGTTCTCTCCCTTCATCACCGTTGCTCAAGAATGGTAAGCCAAGTTCCCACTTCATCTCTCTCTCTCTATGTCGGCTCTCTCGCTCTCTCTAGCTCTCCTCACCGCTCTCTGTCTCTCTATAGGGTTTATTACATGTGTTTGCTTTTTATCGATTGTATGAATTTTAGGTGAAGGATTTAGGGTTTATGAGGTTTTAAAACTTAATTTGTGATTATGGGTTTTAAAATTTAATTTGGGATTTAGGGTTTAAGAGAAATAATCATAATCAAAGGGTGAAGTGGAATCACTCCGATTATTTGTTTGTAGTAATATGCTTAGATGATTGCTGCGTTTTCTTGAAATTGGGAATATTGTGGGTTTAGTAGAGAATTACTGGGATTGGAATTCGGTGTTTTCAACAGATATCGTGAATTGATGCAAGCTGTTTTACTACAAATCCTCCTCGATTCTCCAAGCATTTGGAATTGAAGATAAATCAAAACTTCTAGGTGCTATCATTCTTCGTAGGTATAGCAACAACGCTTTTTATTTTGGTGGCTATCATTCTTGTTGATAAATTAGGTAGGAAGCCACTTCTCTTGATAAGCACAATTGGGATGACAGTTTGTTTGTTCTCGCATGGGGTTACTCTCTCATTATTTGGACAAGGGTCAATTGCGATTGCATTAACTATTCTATTTGTTTGTGGGAATGTAGCATTCTTTCAGTTGGACTAGGCCCTATTTGTTGGGTTTTGACATCGAAAATCTTCCCTTTACGAGTGCGTGCTCAAGCGTGCTGCGCTTGGAGCCGTGTGGCTAATAAGTCTCGCAGTGGCCAAAAAGCTGCAGATTTGTCGTAAGTGTGCAAATATAAGAAGTTCATCACATTGTTTTTTCTTTCACTTATTATAAGAAGTTTATCATGCTTTTGAGTACAGGAAGAATATGAAGCAGATGTTGAGGTGGGGAGGCTTAATTGTGATCACTTGTATCACTTTCAATGTATACAACAATGGGTTGCACACAAAAATTTCTGCCCTGTTTGTAAGAAGCAAGTTGCTCGCTCGACATCGAGTGATGAGACAATTCCAAGGAAGCATACTAATGGGTTGAGCAATAACTCATGTATAGGACACCTTCCTTCAATATTGTATCTTCCAAGTTACTTGAACAAAATCATGCTTTAGCCGCTTTGTTTTCTTCATATTTGACCTGTATTCATGCATGTTAGTTAACTCTTGTCCATTCTCTTGGTTCATCTAAAACATACAGATTTGTTTTATGTGGCTTCCAAAACACCTTGTATGGATAGATATCTTAGGAGTGATTTGTATTGTGTCATGGATTTCTTTGTAGTGATACATTTTAAACATATGGTCCGATTTATGCAAACTTTCAAGGTTCACCTTGTGATGATAGAAATTTTAAACATATGGTCTTGACCTATTGCCATTTTTATACTATACTTGGCGATCTAATAATCGAAAGTAGCAAAGCCCTTTTCACTATTTGAATTAATGATGGTTGCCTTAGTATTATATATGTCACATTGTAGTCCCCAGATCTAAAAACAGAGGAAGGAAAAGTGGATTATAATTCTATTGTATTTTATCATGTACATTGCGGTGTGGTTTGGAAACTCCAACCTACTGGAGAGTTACAAATAGAGATGATAAAAGAAGCACTCGGGTTTCTAGGTGATGACAAAGAGTTTCAAGAGGTGAAAAACTGCTCTGCAAGTACATCAAGTAATGTAAGTTATAGTTTTTTTGCTTCTTATTTGTTTGTTCGTTACATTTCTGGTCGGAGAGGCAAAGTTGCTTCATTCTAAAGTCAAAGCATGCCACCAACCTCCTATAGCAACTTAAAAAGTCAAGATATTTGAGTAGATGTTTGATCTTATTTGTTCAGTCATGACACCTAAGCTAAGACATTTGATCTTATTTGTTGAGTCTATCGTCATCGTCATTGGCAACTTTTTGTGGGTGGCTTGCTAGTTTTATTAACGTTGATGGAATGGGAAACATTTTATGTTAATAAATTCTAGTCATTTATTCGATTCTATGTATGACTTATTAATATGAGTATCTATTTTTCAAAGTTGGCATAAATCAGTCTTTACAGTTGTAGTTCTATTTCAATGCTTGTGTAGGGAGCAAGAGATCAATCTTGAAAGCCTAATAGTGGAGAACACCCCACCAAATCTTAATATTTGTGACAAAGTACATGGAGAGCAGTAGATGAAATGTGAAAATCTGGTAGTGATGGACACCCCCTCCAATTCAAGCAATGCTATTTGACAGCATTGATGAGTATTCACTACTTTTGTTGATAGTGTGGTTCATTCTGTTTATGTTACAATTGAAAGTTGTACAAGAACATAAACTATCCATAAAACCCATTATTCTTTCTCAGAACTTGACCTTTCTCAGAACTACACCTTTTCTATAACTTGAACTCTTTCTATTCAAAGACTACTTCACCCTTTATTCTATTGTGTAGCATATTTGTCATGGTTATTATAGTAACTTGATATGATTTGTATTATATACACCTTCCAATATGATCCATGGAGCATTTCTTTGATTGTTATTATAGTAACTTGAACATCATTTCAATGTTTTTTTAACAATATATAGTTGGTCCTGTTATTTCGAACGTAACCATGGATCATAGTTGGATGCAAAATTAAAATGGACCTTTAGCATCGGTTATTAAGGATAGCCGTTGCTAAAAGTCCTAAAAAACACCAAAAAATGACATTTAGTATCGGTTTTTTAAATTAACCGATACTAAATGTGACATTTAGTATCGGTTATTTAAATAACCGATACTAAATGTCATCTTTTAGACAGCAAACACAATGTTGAAATGACATTTAGTATCGGTTTTTTTAAATTAACCGATACTAAAGTGACATTTAGTATCGGTTAATTTAAAAAACCGATACTAAATGTCATTTTTTAGACAGCAAAAACAATGTTGAAATGACATTTAGTATCGATTATTTAAATTAACCGATACTAAATGTCACTTTTAGTATCGGTTATTTAAATAACCGATGCTAAATGTCATTTTTTAGACAGCAAACACAATGTTGAAAAGACATTTAGCATCGGTTTTTTAAATAACCGATACTAAAAGTGACATTTAGTATCGGTTATTTAAATAACCGATACTAATAGTACGTTTTCAAGACATAAAAATCACAAAAAAACGTCATTTAGTATCGGTTTTTTGAAAATCCGATACTAAAAGTCACATTTAGTATCGGTTATTTAACCGATACTAAATGTCAGACATTTAGTATCGGTCGAATTAGTATCGACAGATAACCGATACTAAAAGTGCAAAACAACCGATACTAAAAGTCTTTTCTGCACTAGTGCTCACTTTATGATCTCATTTAAATATTTTACTAAAAAGAAAATCTGATAAGGGCCTAGTAAGCAAAAATAATTAGAATTGAATACAAATATAACTCCAACCCTTGGCCAATGTGAGATTTGCTTCTAAGCTTGAGTAGAGTTTAGTCTTTTGTTAAAAGTGTTGGGACATTTACTAGGTAACCAACAATGGTTCGAACAAAAAATATAAACTCTAGCCCTTAGAATTACTACTAGAAAAAGGAGATTTTGTATGATATTTCAAATGGATTTGGGATAGATTTCAAACATTTTTTGCATGGATTTGGGAAGGATATATAGTTTTTGACGGATTTCGCATATAATGTCTCCCGTTCGAAAAACCCTAGTTCCAAATTCAAGTAAACCGTCCCAAATTCTGTCTCCCAACCCATTTCAAATAAATTTTAGACAAAAACAAATCTCAAATTCGACTCAAACCTCGGACTTACGATATCCTCCGTCTCAAATCTATCTCGAATTATAATATAATTTCTGCATTTAAATCTATCCGCTCAAAAATGCTACTTTTCTAGTAATGTGTTTTTAATTATCTTATTTTCAATTCTCATTAGAAAGTAAAACATGTTTTGACCATTAACATCACAAAACTTCTATAATTTGACTGTTGATCTGTGTATTTTCCTACCAATATTGTTCTTCAATTAACAAGGGAATGAGGAGAGGACTTCAGAAGTTGATTGAAAGACATTGATGGAGCAAGTAACAAGTTTCTTTTATTGTCTTTTTGCACTATTGCTCTATAGTTATGCAACATAATAGTGTTGTCATTTGAAACATGGACAAAGAATGGATATGTTAGTGGGAACTAACTATGCTAAAATTTAGGGTGAATTGTTGCTTACCATTTATATAGTGGATATATAATTTGAAGTGACTTAAGGGCAGTTACAATCATTTCAAACTTGTGGGCCATTATTGTTTTCTTGAAAATCAAAAGATAAGGTAAAATTCAAAGTTACTATAATAGTATGATACAAATTATTAAGTTAAACAAGTTCATCATACTCTTTTTCTTCCCAACAAAGTAGTCAAGTTTCATATTATTATCATTTCCACTCCAAAATGTCTTTAACGGAATATGAAACAGATGACTTTTCCTTTATTGGGTACATAACTTGGAACTCAAGTTTTAGTACTAGTGTCACTAAACATAAACCATAGTATTATTCAATAATGCATGATTTATAAGAGGATTTTGTTGACAACGAAGCGCGGCTCAGTTGGTAGATTCCACCTACACCTAAATGGTTGTTAGTTCAAGTTATAGAGGGGGAAAGTGGAGAACACTATTACTCCTCTTACAAAATCGAATGAAAAATAAAAAATAGAAAATAAGAGGATTTTGTTGTTAAAAAATCTTGTGTCATTAAGTCCACATTATTACCATTTTTAAATAGGTATATGGACATTGACTGCCACTGAATTGCTCACTTTCTGTGGCTCTCAAATATCTTCAAATTGGTTCAACTCCTACTAGCAAATGAATTCTATAATGGGGATAGTTGAATTTTTTCCCATCTCATTGACAAAATTTAAACTTCTTTGTGTGGTCATATGCCAAACACACTAACAAACCTATTGTTTTGTACCGAGCCACGAGGCTCATTAGGCGAAATACACATGGATCACCCCAATAACTAGGGTCCATTTCAAAAATCTACTTTATCACGCATCAACAACTCAGATGCACTCGATCGATCCAACGGCTCAGAGCTAACATGAATCCCTATAAACACTGACTCGCATAGCCACAAAAGGTACATACTCTATCATTTCCTACAACACTCAACTATTCTCAATACTGACTTGAGCGTCGAAGTGGATTTGCAGGTACCCTCCCGAATCACTTTGAACGCGACTTGGACAGCAGGAGCACCTACCAGTTGCATCTCAACAACACTGCAAGATACAAAACAATGTTCATCATCCAAGTTAAAAATAAGGACCACTATTGCGATCTGGATCGTGATTTCATGGATTTTGTTGTCACTGCAACTACAATACATTGCTAGTGAGGTCGCATCAGTTGAAATTTATTGCGATTCTCTGCAATATTAAGAATCACAATGCGACTATAACAATTATTGGAACTGCATTTAAAACCATGTTCAAAATCTTATCTTGTTGCTTCATTAGTAGGTCATATGTTATTAGCAAGGTTACTTTCCCTTGTCATGAGCAAGGAACAAAATCTGACCTTGCAGTCTTGAAAATAATGATGTGCATATGAATATGGATTAGTCCTATTCTTTTCAATTTTTGTTTTTCTTGACTAATAGGATTTTTTTGACTATATTAAAACAGAGTTAAATAATCATACCAAGAAATTTGTAACTTTCTATAACTTTGAGTAAGAATATTCCAAACAAGTGGATCCAAGTCCAATTCCAATGAATCTAACACCCAAAATTCCCAAATACAGCTTTTCTCCACTACATTAGGTAATGATTACTATTAACCAACCAACACTACTACTTTCATTTTAGGATTCTGGATTATATCTCCTACTTTTCTTTTAAGATTCTTGATTTGGATTATTATAGCTCTTAAGCACACTACTCTAAAGTATCCCTTATCTCTCCAAATAAAATATAAAACTATGAGGTGAAAATGGGGTATTGAGTTTTAACCATAGCCTTCAACAAGAGAGAGAGAGGTATATTACAAAATTCATGTATGCTGCAAATTGGACGGCTCAACATTACAATCATATATATATATATATATATATATATATATATATAGAGAGAGAGAGAGAGAGAAATTTTTTCTAAAGAATTTTTCAGTATCACAAGTCTTTGCCGATGTTATTGATCAAATTGCTAAAATATTAGTCATTGAAAAAAAACATGGTGAAAAACAATATATCGATGCATAAACAGGAAATTAACATTTCCATCTAATGTTTTAGAAAAAGTTTATGATCGCAATTTGTGTTGTGATATTATGATTATATTTAGGTCTCTGAGACAGTAACTGAGACTGCATCAATCACATTTGATCACGATCCTCTATAATATCAAAAATAGTTAGCGATCGTGAGTCTGCGATGCTTTGGAGTTATTTGCACAATCATCTTCTACTTGCATCCCTAAAATCCACCAACATAATTCACACTTTAATTCATTTTTCTGTAATATAATATCTACCATCTTACTCATGATTCTACCTCAAAAAGCTATGCGCACTAATGAGAAAAACTTTTGTCATGTAAATGTTATGTTTCCTTGAGAGGGAACTCCATCATTTTGCCAAGTAGCAGGAACATTGGAGTCCATAGTATCCAGAAGAAATGACAAACAACCATCGGTGTGCTTTTATCATTATTCAATGCTTTTGCGCAATAATTAATCTTTGCACTAACTTGGGAATAATTCAAACCCATTATGCATCATTAACAATGTTTAAACTTATAATAATCTAATAATCCTTATGGTATTGCAACCATAAAGTTCAACACTACTAATGAGATGTCAAACAAAAGTAGCTAACGACAACAATGCGAATTTAGATATATAATAATACTTGCAATATGATGCATTAGAAAGTGCTAAAGATAGCATGGAATTTAATAGCAGTGTACCAAGTCATGCCTTTAAAAAGGTGTACAATTATTACTTGAACATGGTTTAAGTTTTACTGTTTTAGTATAGTCGACACATTCATTTTACATACAATTAATTTCTTTATTCATTTTACATACAATTATTGCATAAAAATAACATTTACAAGTGTAGATTTCCTAAAATTATCTCTTTTTTTTTTGGTCAAGAAAATTATCTCTTAATAGGGAGCAAATAAGAAGCATATCCTTATTGGGCATCTTAGCGCGGGCTAGACTTCCTACAACCCCCTATTCTTGACACATCCCCTAACCCTGAATATCCCAAAAATACCCCTAACATAAAGCCCCTTATTCTCACACACTTCACACTCCCTTCTCCTCCTCAAACCAAACCACTGTACCCACTCTCCCTCTCCCATTCACATCTCTCCTCTCTCACTCACTCACTCTCTTCACCCATCTCCGTCACTCACTCTCTTCACATCTCCCTCTCGTTCCATTGATGTCAACTCCACTTCAGAGCGACGGGTTGTTTGTGATAAATAAGAGTTGATGTGAAAGAGATAGGTAAAACCGGGACCTATTTATAATGGTGTCGTCGAATGTGAGCCGTTGATTTTAATTTTTTACCATAAATTTCAACCGTTGAAATTCTATGCGTTATGACACGTTTTCTAAAGGAAATGTCAGCCACTCATTTTCTGGCACATTGACTGATTATAGGTCGTTGATGAAAATAGTCAGTGGTACCTAAGCTAACTTATGAGGAGTATTGGCTTTCCCTTTTAATAAGGAGTTTGTTTACAGTAATGAGTTGTTTAGCTTGGAATTGTCAAGGGCTTGGGAATCCACGTGCATTAAGAGCCCTTAGAAAACTCGTTCGTGATAAAGATCCCACTCTTATTTTCCTCTCAGAAACAAGAAGAAAAGAATTTAAGATTAAGAAATTGCATTATTTCCATAGGCTGCCAAATGTGATTGTTGTTAGCTGTGAAGGTTGATGGTTGAGCCAGGGCTAGTGGTTTAGCATTTTTGTGGAAGGAAAGTGTTGTAGTGAGATTGTTGTCTATGTCTCTACACCACATAGATCGATTGGCTTGGGGCCCAGTAAAATGTGGTTATATTTCTGTGAAAAATGCATATCACTGCATTAAAAATTGGGAAGTTGCTGATTCTCGCTTTCCTTCTACCACTCTTAATGGATCCTTAGTATGGCAACAACTTTGGAAAATTCAGACTATACCTAAACTTGTTCATTTGGGTTGGAGAATTTTACATAACAGTCTTGCTTCTAGAATGAACCTTAATTCCGAATGTGTTTATGTTTCCCCCTTGTGTCTGTGCTGTAATTCAGATTGTGAAGATATAAATCATATTTTCTGCAAGTGTTTTTGGGCCAAGCAAGTCTGGTTTGCTTCTCCCCTTGGTATTAACTTTGATAATAAGGACACTATTATTAACGGTATTGATGAGGTGAAAACGCGAGTGTTATCATTATGCTTTAAAATTTGGAAAACTCGCAATAAGCATTGCTTTGAGGGAACACCAATTGATCCTTTCGCATCAGCTAACAAGGTGTGGCAGATTGTCCTTGAATATTCAAACAGTATCAATTCTTTGCACTTTACACCCGTCTTAAGTCCAAATGTTCGGAATGTTTATCACGATTTGGATAAATGGTGTAAGCCTCCAACATCTTGGTGTAAAGTAAATATGGATGCTGCTAGTTTTTCCAATGAGTTTGGGGCATTGGTACGATTATTAGAGATGAAAATGGGGAGGTTATGGCCGCTGCAACATGGCGCATAAGTTCTATCAATGATGTTGATTTAGTGGAGGCTTTGGGGATGAAACTTGCCCTTAATTTGGCTATTGATATTGGTTTCTATTCATTGTTTGGTGAATCTCATTCTAGTTATTGTCCAAGCAATGCTCTCATTTACAACAAAACCTACTCATTTCGGCATGGCTGTGAATGAGTGCAACTTTTTTGCTTCACGGTTCCATCGTTTTAAAGTTTGCCACATTAGGAGAGGTGCTAATAAAGCAACTCATTGTTTAGCAAAATCTGCTTTGATTAATATTGACTCTATATGAATTGAAGAAACTCCTTTATGTATTGTTGATGCTATTGCCTCAGACTTGAGAGCTAGTTAATTGAAATTTTATTTCCCATGAATAAAAAACTAACTTATATTGTAATTTTTGTTAGATATTTCATAAATGGGAAGTTTCATATTGTCTAGCCTTTTGAAAACTCTTAAGAATTCATATTTTAATGTGTAATTTGGACTTGTAACACAACTTGATAAGGGTATGGACTCGTTGGCACAACTATGGGCCAAAGTGTGTGGGCTGTTCAAATTATGCTTCTTTGATTCGCACCCTCCTGTGCTTTTGTTATAAGGAAATTGCGATCCACACCCCCTTGTGCTTTTATGAAAAGGGAACTACGATACTTGGAGCGTGAAATATATTTATGATCAGAGATGAATGAAACAAAAACAAAAACCACAACCTATTTTTGTAGTTTTGAGCTTTGATAGAAAACTGTTTTGAAATTAAGAAAAAAGTCAACCCAACCTCATTTTATACGAACATGTTTTGGTTTTGAAAGTCAGCTTTGATAGAAAACTATTTTAAAATTAAGAAAAAAACCAACTCAACCTCATTTTACACGAACATGTTTTGATTTTGAAATTGACTTTTAAAACCAAAACCAAAAATTCACGACGGGCCCTAAAGAAGTTTAAGCAAGAGAGGTTCTAGGTTCGAATCTTGAAAACTAATATTTCTTCTTCAATTAAAGAATGTGAAAGTTGTTAGATGTATTTTTGATTAATGATGCAATTTATCTAATTTGATTAATTAATTATTGAAATCATAACTAATAATGAATTTAGTTATTAATAACTAAAATATTAACGTAACCAATTATCGTTATTAATTAAAGTAAAATAGATCATTTAATTTAACTATTTATGTTATGCCTCTTAAGATGTGATTTAGTCTTAACTCAATCCCACAAAACCGATTTGTAAGGTGAGGGTTGTCCCTTCAATATATACTCTTTTTCCAATAATGCTTGTAAAAGTTTTTTTTAATAAAAAAACACTAAATTAAGAAATTTAATAAACTAGTGAACTTTTGGTCAAAAAAAAATTAGTGAACTGAATTCTAGAAAAGATAAATTGATTTGAAAAAAAATAATTATCCGTATAATATAAAATTGTATATTTGTTTTCCTAGCACAAGGTCATTTATGTCCTTTCAAAAATAAACAAATTGTTTCTCTTCGTTTTCGTTTTATGCTAAACATTATCCAAATCTGCTCTAATTCTTGTATGTTTCTCTCTTCTTACATTCTTTCTCACCTCTTTCTCCTCAATTTCTTCTCTAAACCAAACAAGGATTAGTATATTGGAAGTTTTTTCTTAGTGAACTGGAAGTTTATTTGACAATCATAACAATGGGTAAGAAAGTCGATAACTGTAGCATCAATAGACTGCCCATACTAGCCCATTTATGTTTTGCATTAGCAATTGTTGTAGTTGCTTTTAGATATCACGTTATAGCTCAAAAGTTTGGTTTTCTGACAAAATGTTGGCCTAAAATTAGGAACTGGAGTACTCTACTTGTAATTAGAAATAACAGAACATAATAATTAGTGCATCACACATGTTGGACTTAATATTGACAACATGGGAAGTATACCCAAGCATATACTAATACTCCATTTAACATAGTATCATATTGAATCATCAGTGCCTCCAATTTGACCAACTTTTTATATTAGAATTGTAGTAACAATTTGATTCATTGGGGACCTCAAGAATTTATCACTCATTGGGATGGACAAAACCAGCCTACTGCAGGAACAATTAGATTCAAAAAGTAGAGATGAAACAATGCTGTCCAAGATTTGAAGGAAAGAAAGGGCAAGAAGAGGATGGATGTTAGCTGGAACAGACATTAGTTCATCCAAACAAACAGGTTCCTATAATCATTACAGACTCCACAAATACTAATCTTCAAAAAGCAACTTAATAAGACATTATAGTGGTAACAAATATAACAGACAGAGATCAAGACAAACTCTTCAAACAACACCGGAAGTGCGCTTAACTACCAATGCCAGGGAAATAGTCATATCATCACTTGCTTTTTACAATCCTCGGATCCAGCATTAAAACTTGATGGACAAAGGCAGTCATCAGTTCCGGATACTCTTTAGCTCCTGCTTTTAGACTTTTCCATGGCCCTGGGAGCTGCAGAGGAAAGAATATAATACTTGAGCAACCCATTAATTCATTTTAGTCTTCCATGAAGGAAATAAAGTAGACAAAATAAAAGGAAGAACACTTAAAACTCTCATTAGAAACTCAACTGTTTAAATTTCTTGGCATGTTTACACATGCACTACTAGTACATGGGTATTTGAAGATACACAAGACATGTCTTGATACATAATACTTAACTTAATTCAATTGCTAGAACAATAACTCCCAGAAACCACAATGGCTTGGATGTAGAAATGCATAAATAGGAAAACTATTATGAACCTTAAAATGCATGAACAAGATGGAAGAATCAAGTTAATTCATTGCTCCACTTTTAAATAATAGATCCACATTTCCAACATTCCATATTTAGTATAGTTAGTATAGAGACTGTAAAATGAATTGACATTTCAACAATACCTAAGCCAATGGCATCAGAACCCTTCATGATTTTCAGCCTTCTGCAAGTGTCAATAAACATCCTGCACACACAAAAAAAAAAGGAAATGCAATTTAGATGGGGGGATGGATACAAACCAAAAACAAAACTTCATTCCATAGGTCATTCAGTCTACTTTCTTGGGTCAAATAGAGACTAATGTGTATCTACACTTCATGGCGACATAGAGAAGCCCGCGCATTAGATGTAAAATGCTATTCAGCAACAAAATCACGGTCATGATCAAATTCTTTAATCTGATACCATTGAACAAGTCTATATCATAAATCAAATATTAATAATTTTATAGGAACTTGGGTTTCTTTAAAAGAAAAATTGAACATTTACTCCTTACAGCAGAGTGAAACCCCCATAATCCCTTTAAGATGGGAGAATAAAGAAGATAAAGACGATGGAAAAGAAGAGGAGCACTCAACATTCTTAAGTGGTTATGCACATGTTATAATGAAATAAATTGTTATCTTCAATATTTCCCATTCTATCCACCTAACCAGCTAACCCACATGCACTAATCTACTACTTCTCAACTCTTCCTTGTAGCATACAACTCAGTACCAGATGTTCTATCATACTAAAAATAGAGGAATAAATTAGAAAATGAAACTTTTAACTTTCAAAAAATTCAAAATACACTTTGCTACTTTGTATTTCTGAAGCTGGATTGAAAAGAGACTAGAAGCCAATACACAGTGCATGACTGCATGCTAGACAGTCTCAATTTCTGAATAAGTTTCCTTTCTGTAAAGAACAAACTTTCTGGTAATTTTTTATGCAAGTTATTTGGATGAACAATTTGCAGGACACATCCATTAATTTATTAATCATATCAGCCAGCATATTTGCATTTATAATGCGTTGATCACCCATTAGACATTCTTTAACATCATTTTTTGTTGCCATGAAACCCTCAATTGCACGTGAACTTTGAGAAGCTAATTGGTAGATGTTTATTTCGTGCAAACAACAACTATATCTACATCAGTAAATTTCCTAACTCTATCTCTCACACACATAAATAGAATAATTGATTTGGAGAACGAAAGTATAAAGTGAATTAGTAAGTAATTAGCGTATGTAAGCTTTTATTTTGAATCAAACTGATTAAGATAAATGCTTACCCTTGTCGACCAAATTTCTGGAATCACTACTTAAACAAGACACCTTGGACTTTTGGTAGTAATTGAAAAACAAAAATAAAATCAGTATCAACACTGCATGGTGTGACAAAACCATGTGATAGATGACTACACCCGGTGTTCAAGGAATGAACACAAGCATCTAATCTTTTAAACTCATAAAACATGAGACTCAACCCAGCAATTTAATCTTTTAAACTACTATTTACAGATAGATCTAACAACTGGATCAACCTAGCAATTTATATATGCAGAGGCTGGTTTGAATTTGAATTGAGTTAGGTAGCAATTACTCAACCCAGAAACATGGATCAATTGGCCTTCTGGGACTTCCCAAACCCCGAGATGACCTACATTCAATTTTTAATGGGGAAAATGGGAAATATTGTGTATTTTACAGATTAATTATGATTACTTACTTTTTTTAGATAATACATATGCTAAAGTACCTCATTATGTTTGTTTCACAAACAAACATTTACTATCACCTGAAAAAGTATAATGAGAAGACAGACGGACATAGCTCGAGAGAATTAAAAAACAACTTACTCCCATGGTACATCCCCTACAAGCATCCAATCTCCATCTTTATCTTCATAAGTGAGAACGTATTCTGAACCATGCAAAAGGTCCCTCAGCTTGCTCTCACTCAACATTTCTCTCCCTTGAGCTCCATGAGAACCACACTGACCTGATATTAAACAAAAGTACCAGAGTTTCAGAACAAAATAAAGAAACCTCCCAATTAATTTAAACTAAATCATTATCAGAAACCAGTTTTATTTTATTGTTAAAGCAAACCAGAATCACAACGACTCACCTAGGGTAAAACAGCTGAACATCTTCTCAAGGGCAGAAGATAATTCCTGATATGTGGTATACATTCTTAGATCTACCTTCCTAAGATAGGGAGCACCATCCATGCTAACCTTCACAAAGAGTGCAGCGGGACCTGGTTTTCCATCCACTTCATCATTGGTGTTCTTGGAAGTGGTGGCCATGGAGTTTTTCCTAAATGATCTGATAGGAGGCCAACCAACAACCTGTGCCCTGTCATATATGAAAATTTACAAAATTAGCATAACAACAAACACAGGGGAAATCCTATTTTAAGTGTTTGTTCAACTACCACACTCCTAAAAATTAAGGATCTTTGAGTTGGTTCATTTGACTTACTTAGCAGCCGGTGCACCGCCACCACCAACTACCACAGTTCCTTTAGCTGCACAAGGCCGTTCCTGCAACACCTTGTTTGGCAATTCTTTCACTGTGGTGGGCTGAGCTCCAGAAGGTCTAGGAGATAGCATCACGTTAATTCCTGTATTACCATTAAACTTTCCCTGCATCACAAAAAGATTGTTAAAAATCAAGCTCAGAAACAGCATAAAACATCCAATTTTCACCACATAAACAACTTTATTAAACTCATCACCTGAGAAAACCCATCGACGGTATCAGCAAAACCTCTCTTGTTGCCAGAAACAACAACAGTCTTCTGCACGGACGAGCAGAATCCTTCTTTTGCAGGAAGCAAAGGGAACAAAGGCTTCTCATCAAGCTTTGTTGAGTAAAAATCCAAATCCCTTTCAGGTGATTGAGATCCAGGAAGACCTAGTCTCAACTCAGTAGCTTTCAAGTTCAACTTCCCCTTTTTCTCATCACACAGATTTGGGACATTAGAACTACAACTGTCCACTGATGAACAATCTGATAATCCCAGGTAATTTCTTTCTTTCAATTCAGCACCGTTTTGGGAAAAACAGTCTAAGGATTGCGAAGAAGCAGAAGCTAACGTCGATAGTTTGCTCCGCCCTTCCTCCTCCGTAACCACCAACGCCGGTGGAGACATCAAAACACTAAAATGGTTCACTTCACACACTGCCACCAAAACACCAAAATCAATACTAAACCCCCAAAAATAGTAGTATATTCATTACAACAAGAACAACAATACCATAATTATCAAGCCATTATAAATCAATTCAAACAACAAATAATCACAAAATAGTGCTGTAGAATGCATTTAAAATCAAAAAACACGCATGCGTTATGTTAATTACAGAGTTATGCACAGACATAAATAATTATTACATAAACAGATCACCATGAAGAAATATAAGCAACTGTTTAAGACTTTAAGTCACGAATTATCTACATACAGAATCAAATCAACAAAAAAGCATGCGCTAATCTCTTCCTTTTCCCAGTTTTTTCAGAAAAAAAAATAAAAATAAAAAAGAAATTACGCTTGAGCAGCTCATAGATCCGCACGCAGACAAAACCCTCAGTGAAAAATTTTCAACCAAGAAAAAAAAACAAAAAGGCGCACATTCTACCTGTAAGAAGATTTTGAAGAGCAAAACATAAACACTTCAAAGTTCAAACACAGAATATAAAATAAAAAATGAGAAAAGTAAAATAAAAGAGAAACTGTTGAGAGAAGAATATTCAGAAGCACGAACCTAAGAGAAGTAGCGAGCTTTAGTAGATCAGAGAAAGGGAGAAGAAAACGGAGATTTCTGTTTAGAGTATTTCTTTACTTCAAAATGGAAAAGCCAGAGAAAGTGAAGCACAAAGAAAGAAAGAGAGTGAAATTTGTTTAAGTTCCTTCCATTAATAACAAAAGATTTTGGGGAGAAACTCAATGAATGAAGTCTTAAGACGGAAAAACCAAAAGTTATTTAACTCTCTACGGAGTAAACAGGGGTAGAACGGAAAATAAGTGGCCAACCCAATGTCGTTTTATTCATTCATCTAATGATGATGATGTGGACCAGGGAATTCGGACCCTTAGTGGAGTTGGACGGTTACGATTGGTTTTGACTGAGAAATCTAGACCGTTCGTGTTCTCTCGCTCTGCGGAGACAGAAAATTAAATATCTTGTCGCTGTTAACAGGTGCTATGAATAATTAGATGAACCGGTTCAGCAACAGTTTCTTCTTCCGGCTTTCTCTTTTCGGATGAACCGGTTCGGGAATTTTGTATACTTGTGAACCAAGCATATAAATAGTAATTTTTACGTACGATGTACTAGTATGTATTTTGACAAAAAATAAATGAATGAGGAAATAAATCTACGTACGATGTCTGTTATTTAGCCGCATAATAAATACAAAAGAATTAATAAAAAAAACTTGGATTCCCAATTGTCAGAATAAATCTTGGTGGGATAATACCTAAAATAAATAAATAAATAAATCTGCGTGGAATTGGATCGGATAAATTTTTTATAAAAAAAATTTTAAAAATAAACCAGCTTGTTAAAAAAATGTAGTTCACAATATTTAACATGAATAAATAAATAATGGAAAATTAGCCTGCTAACTTTGAAGAGTTCGTATCGAAGAAAAAATTTCGACAACAAAAAAAATTGGTCCGGAAAAGTTATAATATTCGTTAAAAGGCAATTTTAATCTTTAATTCTTTTTTATCTGACATATATAGTTTGTTCTTTTGCGTCTTTGATTTTTTTTTCGGTCGAGTGTCTTAGATTTTCTTAGAGGCCTTTAGCAGTACCTAGCAAAAAGCTATATTATTGCTTCAACTTTATTTTATTTTCTTGTCAAGGGTATTAATCTAATCCCCCTTAACCTCTAGTTTGTCTTCCTTTTTTTCTTCATTTTTTTAATAAAATGAGGGGTTTCACTCTTTTTTGCACTCTTTCTCATTTCTCATGTAATACATCAGAAGGCTTCCTTCTTTTATTTGCCAAAAAATAATGGAAAATGATGCTTTGTACGAAATGTCCTTCAAGAAAGCAAAAAAACATTCAGATGCAGACCACCTGTTTTTTGTTGAGAAATTTGGAAGTTCCATTAGTAACCAGCATTTTACTTTGTTATAAATAAGAGTTTAGGCAGATTGGCTTGTGTGGGTTCATCAGAGTGCGAGGGAAAGACACAAGCTTGTAGACCAATTACAAAAATATTTAAGTATCACTAGCTAACGAAATCTTCACATTAGTAAAAGGGAAAAAGTTAAAGAAGTAACGTGTGAGGAAAAATAGCAAATAGCAAGAAGAAGTAAAATGCAAATTGAAATTTGAAAGCTATAATTATTTTTAAACAAACTATCAAACATTTGGTATAAATTAAATATTTAATAATTAAATTATATAAATGTAATTTGTTTATGCAACTAAGGTATTAATAAATATTTATATATTACTAGTAGAATATTATTACTATATAAATGACGCGAACAAACATGGTTAGAAAATAAGCCCTCCGTTACAAAAATACAAGAAAATTTAATTATCGAAAGTTGATGTATCTAATCTAAAATATATTGACAAACAAAATTAAAACAAAATTATTGTTATTTTTTATTATTTATTATTATTACAACTATTATTATTATTATTATATGTAAAACAACTAAAGGAGAAAACAAAATGGAAGCAAGTCAAATGAAAAAAATGTTGGTTCTTTGTCTACACGATAATGCAGAAACTTTGTGTACAAAAAAAGGACATAAAATAAAGAAACGAAATATTAAAAAGTGGCTCAATTGAGTTTGAACCAAGGACGTGTGGGTCACAATATTGGAAGTCAAGTTACTTTTACCATCAGGCTACAAATAGAAAGATTGAACATTTATATGGGATTAAATCATCAAGAGGCTTGCCTAACTACGTGATAGCTAAAACCTATAAGGCAAAATGTTTGCACAAAAGTAACATATATCGTATTTATACTTTTTTGAGCCCTAAAAGCTTAGATTGAGTCGAGGCCCTGCACGGTAGCACGGAGTATACAGCTTGATGAATGGCCTGACTATCAGTTTATGATGATTTGTATTTTTATTTTGAATGGAACTGTCATTCCTTATTTTCTTGCTGGTGGAGTAATATAGGAGTAGTATTGCTTGGCAACTTTCAAATTTTCCATATAATACAAGAAGGATAATTACAAAAGATTAATGATGATACAAACAGGCTGGTGTAGTATTATTTTCAGCCAGATCATGATTACAAGGAGAGAATTAAACATTATTAAAGGGAGTAAAATGGATGAAGGGGTCAGGAGTGTGTGAGGTGAGAAAGCTGAGTATAGTAAAAAGGAAAGTGGGTGGGAGCAAAGGAAAATAAATAAATGAAAGAAAGAAGAAAAGAAAGAGGAAGGGGACAGAGTAAAACAGGGTTTGAGGGAGACAAGGATGCGGCAATGGAAATGGGTTTGCCGGGTGGGGAGCAAGACAGGTAACCTCCTCCACTCTCTCATCATCATCACTCATCTTTTTCCATCTTTTCTCTTTCTCTTTCATTTCTAGCTAGACTCTAATCTAGATAGAGTATACACTATTTATGATGTTGTTAATGTTTCATGCTTATCCTCTAATCATATCATCACCACACGTCACGCATCACTAATTTAAATCACTTATTATCATGTCTCATCTTTATTCATGCCATTAAAGAAGCAACTTAATCAATCACTATCATACTAATGGAGTTGTTCTGTTATGGTGGAAATCTCAAAATAAAATGTATTTTTGGTAAGCGTAATGTTATTTGGACAACTTTTTACGTACAAAATGGACAAATACATAAATTAGATGGTAGAATCCACTTAATCATTTATGTCAAACACAATTCTACATACATATTACGTGAGTCTCACCGTCTAATTTGTGTATTTGTCCATTTTTATACACAAAAATTGTCTAAATAACATTACTCTTTTGGAAATTTTACTGTAAGCTACTACAATGCAAATGCCTGATCGATATCCTAGGCACAATATTATTGTACCCCCAAGTGGATATCATATCTCTCATTTTACACAAACACTTAATTTACCCTAGATATTTTTAAAAACTAAGGCTATTTTTATATATTCTCAAAATTATCATATATAGAATAAATATGGAATTCTTTTTTCCCAAAAACAGTGTATATTGATATATCCGCAAGTATTTTTGCTCTAGAAATATCCTAATGAGATATATTCGGTACACAAACTTATTTTCAGGTATATCAATGTACGTTGTTCCGAGAGTACGAATTGCACATGAATTCGAAAGGCAAATATTTAACATCGGGTTTATGTCAAGTAAATATCCGGGAATTTAAAAAATACAATACCTTTTGAAGAGTAAATCCGGAAAAAGTGAAATTTTTCACACTCTCGGATAAATTTTGATAAAAATAAGAGGGGTAATATGGAATTAAATTTAAAAAAGGGGTATAATGCCTAAGTGGGGGTACAAAAATCTTTAGCCCAAATACTATTAGATTTTAGGCAATTGCTTTTCCCACTCCCCCTCCTACTCTCCGCACACCCCAAACAAATTTTATTCCAAAAATAACCTCGCGTGGAACTAGGCATGACAATAAAACCCGAACTCATGGTACTCCACCCGATTCTCGACCCGAGTTTGACGGGAATACCCGCTGATCGGGAGTGGACGGGTTCGGGATGTCGATACCCACCCCGACCCCGCCCGAAACCCGTTCAACAACACATTAACTATTTATTTCATTTTATTTTATGCAAATATATTCATTGAGTTTGTTTCATAATTTTGTTTATTTTAAGTTTTGATCTATTTTGAAAAGAAAAGTCTATTTTAATATTTTTAACTTTATTTTGTCATTGTATAATAGCTATTATTTTATTAAATTAATTTTCGTAAATATAACTTTTTTTTATTTTTTGCATAAGTTAGTGACGGAAACGGTACTGCATGGAACCCGACCCGCTGAGACGGGACGGGGGATATAAAACCCACCCCGCTAGAGGTAAGAGCTGGACGGGGGATACAAAACCCGCCCGACCGCGCCCGTTGTCATGCTCTCGCGGAACGCCAGGCAGACGTGATTAGTGATTTGTCAAGATGACCTTGTTCGAACACGCTCAACACATGTATCGTTGTTAAGGAATATTGGTGAATGTGGTGTGAGGGTCCATTATTGTTGCTTCTAGCATAGCATACCACCGTAATAAAATAGGGTGTTTGAATACGCCTATGCGAACCAAAGGCGATCGTGTCATCCGAACTCGTTAAATTTTGCACAAGAGGGTGTGTGTGTCAATACTTAACACACTCGGATGACTCTGCCCGATCAAGTTCGAATGACCGTGTTCGAACCGGTGATTTTTTTTTTGAAAAAAAGGACGCTTTGACCATTTCATTAATGACCTTTTGGTCTTTTCCAATCCTTATGAAATGTGTTTTGGGAAAAGCAAATATGCCTAGATTTTATTAGCAATGGCCATGAGGCCAGTTTGTTACAAGGCCCAAAGCCCATATGGATTACACTTACACACCTCAGCATACACATGGCTCACACCTTATCATAAGGGAAAAGTATTTATTTATTTATTGACCAATAAAAGTATTTATTTATAGAAAATATGACATTTGAAACTAAATAGTTGTTAAAAACTAAATAATTGGTAAAAATAAATAAATAAATAAGAGTACCCTTAGTAATATAGTGCTCTTTAATGGTCTTTTTTCAACATACATTTGTCCTGAAGTGGTCCCAAGGACCCACATGATGTACTAGGTCGGGGGCGGCCCAACGAGACTGTTCTTCACTACAGGGAGCGTGTTTGGACACATCATCAACAGTCAAGATCTGTCCAACCAATCTTGCAGTCACTATGCAACCCCGACTCCTATAAATGGGGACCAATTTTCAAGAAAGGTACATTTTTCATACCCTTAATATACTCTGCTTAGGCCGATCATACTCTGACTTGAGCGTCAGAGTGTCTTTGCACCACCCGCGCGAGCCCAAGCTCCCGACCCATCAACAACAACCTGACCTAGTACCAGGACCGAACCAACCAAGGGACGCTCAGGTACGGTTCAACGTTGAAATTCAAATGGCTCATATTCAAGGGCCAATGTAAATTTTGTAACAACCACATAAATATTAATAAGTAGAAGTTTTTTTTTAACAATAATCAACAAACACTCTCCCCTTACTGCCCCACGAACCAAACAACAAGGTGAGTCACTTCTAAGCTTCCCATTCAGGTTTTTGAACTTCTTAGAACCTTAAGCTAGCTTCCAATGTACCAAAACCTCCATTTCCACACACTTTAGAGCTTGAACCTCTAAAATGGTGATTTGAGAAACATGAAGAAATAGGGTATGAAATTAGTATCAACAGATAGATCTTGAGAAATGGAGAAGAATGACATAAGAATCATTTACAAGCATTGAGAGATAAAGAAACTAGGGTTTCCTCTTCCTCTTCTTTCCTTCTCCCTCCTTTCTCCTTCTTTCTCTCGATTCTCCCTTCTCTCTCTCTCTCTTGGTTTCTGAATTTTGAGTAAAGTGAGGTGGTTGGTTTGGTTTAGTGTCTTGTAGCTCATTTAGTGTGAGTGCTATAAAGACTAAAATACCCTTAGTGTTCTAATTTCCACTCAATTCTAATTCTACCCCAAAACAATCACACACAATCATATAATTCCATCAATTATGCATTTAAATTATATACTCTAGTAATTATAAATTGCTTTCGCGACAACCTCATATCCGTGACTTGATTTATTACCTACTCGAGTAATAAATTACTCGTTAATTTCTTAATTCGAAATTAACGAAATTAGGGATGTTACAAAAAAAATTGAGAAAATTGCTTTGGTTTTAGTAATAGCAACTCGACGTCTCCGACCTTACTTCGTATCTCACCAAGTGATTGTTCGAACGAACCACCCAATCCGGAAAATCTTACATCGGCCAGACCTTTCATGAAGGATAATCAAGTGGGCTGTTGAGTTGTCTGAGTTTGGTATCAAATATGAATCAAGACCGACAATGAAAGCTCAAGTATTAGCCGACTTTTTGTGGCGTAAATGACTCAAAGCAGAACCTGATGATGAGATATGGACAATCCATGTGGATGGATCTTCAAATCCCCAGCGGGAGTGGAGCAGAATCATTCTCGAGAGTCCTTCAGAGTCGTTATAGAATTATCACTCACTTTCAAATTTTCAACTTCAAATAATCAAGCAGTAATATGAAAGCGTGCATCGCAGCCTCCGATTTGCTTTTAGACCTCTCGAATTACTCGATTGAATCTCAATATCGATTCTCTTCTCGTTGTCTCCCAGATCGGGGGACAGTATGAGGCAAAAGACACGGTCCTCTAGAAGTATTTAAACCATGTGAAATTATTGCTTACCCGTTTTCATTTTGCCGAAATAAAGCATGTCCCAAGAGTGGATAACGTGAGGGCCGATGTTCTTTCTAAATTAGCAAGCACCAAGACTTTGGGAAACCACCGATCTGTGATACAATAAGTCCTTAGCAAACCCAGTATTGAAGAAGACCCACACTTGATTTCATCAGTGTGCGTGTTAGACGAAAGCAATACTTGGATTGCTCCCATCTTAAGCTACATAACATCGGCAGTAGAACCTTCTGATCTTGGGGAAGCCAAAATCGTCTGAAGAAAAACAACTTTTTTTTCAGTGATCAATGGGCATCTTTATAAAAGGGAACTCTCTTCACCTTTGTTAAAATGCATAGAACACGAGGAGGCCGATTATGTGTTAGCTGAAATTCATGAAGGAATTTGTGGACAACATTTAGGTGGTAGGTCCTTAACCAGGAAAGCGTTAAGGGTGTGATACTTTTGGCCAACCATGGAAACTGATGCAAGAAATTATGTTAAGAAATGTCTGAAGTACCAGATCCATGCAAATATCCATGTGGCTCCTCGTACCGGTCTAACAACTCTCTCCTCCCCATGGCCTTTTGCATGGTGGGGGATTGACCTTCTAGGACCAAGGTTCGATTCCCACAGAGGTAGTGGGAGGTGTGTTTAACTTGTACTTATGCCTGTGTACAAGGTTCGATTCCCACTAAGGCAAAATTTTTACAAGGGGGTAGAAAAGATCGTGAGGTAATAATACTGGGTGGCCGCCGGTGGACCCTGGTTGTTACACACCGCAGACCGAATGTTGTTGCATTAGTTATGTGCCTTTCTGGCCACTTTCTTCAGAGTATCATTACCAGCTCTTATGATCCTTGTTCTATGCAAGAAAGAAAGGGGTGTTAGTGCCAATCTTGCCTCCTAACAATTATCCAATTTGCTTAAATAAATTCACTCTTGTATTTTAAGTACCCACAATTATCCTATGGACTATACTATCCTATCTCTAGACTTAGCATGGTTTTCACAAAGTTTTCTTTTATGTAAAACACTCACCCATATTAGTTCTTGAGTTCTTAATTGTAAGCCATTTCTCGGTCATTTACAAATCTTACTTATTCTAAGTGATCAAGTTCAAAATAAGTTTGGAAAGATTATCAAGCAAGAACTAAAGTACAAACATACATACATGCATCATACTTACTTAAAAGCTCATTAAATGATTAGAACATTCCAACTAAGAAAGGTTTAGCTAACAAGAGACATTGCAAGATATATATAAACCGAATAGACCATGTTTATATATATAGAAATCACAAAAGAGAACAACAAGAGAAAAGTTACAAATGTTGTAAACCTTTGTATGAAATCTTCTAGCAATGCACTAGCATTACTCCTTAGCACTATACAAACACTATGAAAACGAAAGTTAAGGAGGATTTATGAATTCCTTCCTCTTCCTCTAAAAATATAAAACTAACTATGTATATTGAAATTTTGATCTAACTTATGGATTGTGATATCTTTCCAAATGAAGATGTGAGGTCCTTTTATAGCCTTCAAGAGAGGTGCTTCCTTCCTTCATGTTGAAGTAATCTTGAGTGGATCATAGCTGTAGTTGCTTTTCGAGGTTAATCCCAAGTTGAAATCTTTGACTTAATACATAGGGCGGTTCCATGGTGATAGAACATGTGTCCCTATGTTGGTGACTCTTCAAAGCTATGCCTATAGCTATGTGTGAATGGTAGCGCGCTACTATACAAGGTTGGATGGCATCGAGAACCAGCAGAGGTCATCGGGCTGCAAGTGGATGCATATGAAACAGCCGCTTATTCACCAAGTAATGCAAATTTGATGCAGATCGCAGCAGAGCATTTGATGCGCTTAGATTGAGACCGCACCAACAAAAACATCAAACATACCACAATATATCCAAAATGGCCTAATAATAACTATAACCATTCAAATCACTCAAGTTATCATATATCACACTAAATACTATATAAACTCTTTATTATTACTTGAAAGAGAGCAAATACTAAGTTTAAACATATGAAATACTCTATATAAAATAGAGTTATCACACCCCCAAACTTAAACCATTGCTTGTCCGCAAGTAATGACAAAGACAAAAAACTATAATTTCTAGAAGATAGATTAGTTTGATTTTTGGATTTTCATGAGGAGTTCCCTATGAACTTCATTTTCTCAACAATCTTTCTTGTGCCTTTATTTCTTCAAAACTATCAAAGCTATTCAAACTCTTTTGTGTGTGTGTGAACCCACTGAGTTGAGATTGGTTCCAAGACTAAGTGAAAAATTTCCTCCTAGCCTTTGAAAGGATTGGTTCATCTTTGGTCACACCAAAATATTTTTCAAAAGAGAGATTAGACTCACAAAATTTTCTCAAGTGTTGGGGAGTTTTAAAATCAAAGGGCTTGGTTGAATCTTTCAAAGCTTTTGAGCCAATGCATTTTTCTATTTTTGTGTGGATCTTTTGAGCAGATGCAATACTTCTTTGAAGTGATTTGTGCATTGGTGTTTTTTCTGCATTTTGTTTTTTCTTCAAAGGCGCTTTGCATTGATGCTTTCTCAGACCGATGATGCTTTTTCTTTTCTAGCTCATATTACCTTCCTCACCGACTCTCCGATGCAAATGCACTTTGGCATGTGTCTTTGACCTCCGTGATGCATATATTTTTTCTTTGCACTTTGGCATGTGTTCGGGCTTTTTGAACTATCCTCCAGATACATTTATTCTTGCATGGCATGTGTCTTTGACCTCCGTGATGCATTCATGTACTTAGCACAAGTATAGTTTCAAAAGATTCGTGATATGGCTTTGTCCACATTTTTGTATTCTTTTTTGTGCATTGTTTACTCTTTAAACTTTTGAAATTCAGCTTTTTTTTTTCATAAAACACCCCAAACTTAATTCTTTAAGCTCTTCTTTCTTTTTAATAAAGCTTTGTTTTGACCTAAGCTTACCAAAAATTCCTATTGCATCGATTGATCTTTTAAATAGCAAGGTTCTTTTCACAAACTCGCTTTTGAAGTGTTGAAGTAAAAATAATTTTGGTTTTTTCTAAGAAATAAGGCTTTTTTTCTCTTTTTCATCATTGAAATTCCATCCATAGGCTTTCACCATATTTTTGAAAAACCGATTTTTTCTACTAAAATACTTAGATACTATTTTGTTAAGTACATCTAATATTTAAACAAACTAAAAACTACTTAAAACATATATATTTACTATATAAAACATATTGATTAAACACACAACATACTATATAAAAACATATTAAAACATAACATAACATGCAAATCCCCCAAACTTAAGTGGGTAAAGCAGTTGTCCTCACTACAAGTCCTGCTTTAAAATACAAACCATTTGTTCAAAACAGGGAGAGGATTAAAAACAACCTGTGGAAATAGTTTAAACAGCACTAACACAAGCTATATAGTAGTAGTAGGTGAAAGCTTGTAAATGATACTCATTTCTTGGCTCCACTCCTAATTCTCGTGCTTTGCCCGGATGGAGGAGTGTGCTTCACCTTCCGCTTCTTCTCCTTGGGTGGCTTGCTTGGTGTTTCTTTCAGAGGTGCAGATGCACCTCCTACTTCGTGTAGTTGCAGGAATTTTTCTTGAATTGCAGTGCAGTGCTGCCGATCGTGATCGTGCTTCTTCTTCCTTTGGTGTTAATTTTGCCTCGCCTCGCCGCAGTTGTTTCAAGAACTTCGAGTGTTGTGCAATGCCTTTCTTCTATTTAGCCATTTGTTCCGCAACAAGTTTGATTGTTGCCTCATCATGCATAGTTGTTGCTTTTTGTGATGCAAAGAAGAAAGTTGATGCAGAGCATCACCGCATCTCAACAGCTTTGAGCAATGTGCCCCCGTGCGCATGATTCTTCTCCTTTGTCTTCTTTGTTGAGTCCCTTCTTCTCTTTCCCCGCATAATCTCTTTCTCAAGAGCGTAAATGATATTAGTAGTAATGTTGCTTGGGCTAGAAGGTACTTTTGTTCTCGCTGGCATAACAGGGTTGGTTCTTTCCGTGTGAGTTGTTTTCTGTGGTTCATTTGTTGGAGAGGTGGTGGAGGGGTTGTTTGTGGTGGTGATAGGATTGGTGGATCATTGAGGAGGGTAATGGTGATTTTGGAATAGAAGATGATTCTTGGTTTGGTGAGATGATGGGTGTTTTGGTAATCGGTGATGTGATAGGGTTTCACGGGCTTGTGGTGTTTGTTTGGCATATTTTCGCTAGCAATTTCTTCTAGGATTACACCCTAGCTTGTTCTTCCTCTTTACATCAACTTCCTCATCACTCTCTTCTTCTTCTTCAACTTCTTCTATTTCCTCATCCATTTGTTTCTCTAACTCCTCATCCTCAAAGATCGTAATCATATAAGTCTTCAACCATGTGTTCTACCACAACCTTTTTCTTACCTTTTGATTGTTTCCTAGCTACCTTCTTCTTGGTACTAGGCTCTTCCTCTACCTTCTCTTTTCCTTTTCCTACCTCTTCACTCCTCTTTTCTTCTTCTTCCTCTCCTTCACTCTTAATACCCAACTTGAAATTCTGTGGGCATTCATTTGGCCCACAAGATCAAAGATCTTGTCAAAAACCAATCAAGCCAATCATGTTGGTCATTCATAAATTTCCAGATCGCCTCTCTCGCTTCTCGCATGTAATGCTCTTGCATTGCAGTGCAGGCCTCTCACATTTCTCAACTTCTCCTTCAATTCAAAGACTCAAATTACTGTGGAGAAATTTTCTTTGTTCATTAGCCTATCGGGACACCTTCTTTCATGCATAGTTCAAGAATGAGACAAGTGGAAAAACAGTAAATCCCTTTGATTTTGTTGAGCATGCAAGAATTTCCTAGCTATCAATCGCTTATGTCAACATGTCCCCTGAGAGAATTGTATCTAGCAAGATCAATCTCTTTGGTCATTGCATATGTGTGTGATGTAGTGCACTGAAGTGGCTATGAACAAATGCCAATTACCTAATGCATCTATCAAATAATTACTTCTAAGTTTGATTTCATTAGGTGTGAATTTCTCCCAAACAAACCGGTATAGCAATTCTACTTCGCTTCTTCCATTTCTTTCTTAAAGGACTTGGCCACTTTGTTTTCAAAATCATTTCCATTATACTTCAAAGATATAATGTTCATTCAATTTCTTGGCATGGAAGTGTACAAGTTTACCTCTCACCATGGAAGTGTAGGAATGTTCTCGCTTCCTTCTTGTGGTGTGATGCCGTAATAAAATTCTCTCACCAAATCTTCAATGTAGCCTCCTTGGTAGCACAAAGTGGTCCCAATTGAGATTGGCCATCGCTGACATGAATGATAGGCTTGCCTTCTTCAAATCATACCCTCTCGTAATAGATGCATGTTCCCAAATGCTTATTGTCATTGGTCTTTGTTGTTGATTCCTTGGCTTTGCCTTTCTTTGTTGATGATGATCCCGCATGCATGGCTTTCTTTTCCTTCAGAGGAGTTTTGGCCCGCTTGTCTCGATGATTTCGTGGTCGATTGCTTTTTCACCATTTTGATTGCTTTGAATTTCTAGGTTTTTGATTGTTTGTGTGATTGAGAAAAATTGAGATGAGAATGTGAAGGGTGGTTTGTGTTTCAGATGAGAGAAATTTGTGAGATTGCGAATGAAAAGTGGTAATTCAGAATAATCTTAAGGCTTTATGTTTCAGTGAGAAGGAAGTTAGTGGAGTTATTAGGTAGCCGTTATAAATGCGTGTCGCGCGATGCATCAAGCCATGTGTCATGCTTGGTTACCAATGCTTCATTAACCTTGCTTAACTCCCATTTGATCTTCCCAAGCCTTATGATTCACACTTAACCAATTTTCTTCAAGTTTATAAATTTCGATGCAGGCACATTTTTCTTCAATGCAGTGCATTTGATGCAAATTGCATTAGTTTCTCGTGATTTCTGCAAAACAACTAAAAACATAAAATTGCACAAAAATAATTAAAAACAATGGGTTGCCTTCCCATTAAGCGCTTGTTTTAAGAGTCTTGTCACCGACTACCTCTTTTTACTTAGAGATTTTGCAAATGGGTGGTGGTTTTGTCTCTCACCACATGTTCACCATAGTACATTTTAACTCTCTCGACCATTCACCTTGAAGACAAGATTTGAGGTTTTATCAAATAAGTCTATCGCTCCATGTGGATAAACCTTTATCAACTTATATGGTCCTGACCACCTTGATCTTAGTTTACCAGGAAATAGCTTCAACCTAGAGTTATATAGTAGAACTAGTACTCCTTCTTTTAATTCTCTACTGTGAATTTTCTTGTCATGCCATAACTTAGTCTTAGCTTTGTAGATTTCAAAGATTCTCATAAGAGGTTTGCCTAATTTCTTCTAATTCATCAAGCTCTATCATTCTCTTTTACCCGCCTTGTTAAGATTGAAATTGAGCTTCTTGATAGCCCAATAAGATTTGTTTTCTAATTCCACAGGTAAATGGCATGCTTTTCCATAGACTAATTTGTAAGGGGACATTCCTAAGGGTGTTTTGAATGTTGTTCTATATGCCCATAAAGCATCATCCAAATGTAAAGACCAATCTTTTCTATTTGGACTTACCATTTTTCTAGCATTCTCTTAATTTCCTATTGGATAATTCCCGCTTGTCCACTAGTTCGAGGATGGTAGGTCAGAGCTATCTTATGCTTAACTCCATACTTAGCTAGAAGGTTTTCTATGATCTTATTGCAAAAGTGTGAACCTTCATCATTAATGATAGCTCTAGAGTTCCAAATCTAGTGAATATATTTCTTTCAAGGAACTTACTCACCGATTTAGCATCATTATTAGGTAATGCTATCGCTTCTACCCATTTGGACACATAATCAACAACTACTAAGATATATAAATTGCCAAAAGAAGGTGGAAAAGGTCCCATGAAATCCATGCCCCAAACATCAAATAATTCAATTTCTAAAATATTTGTTCTAGGCATTTCATGCTTATCGTAAATATTCCTCGCTTCTTTGACATTTATCACAAAGATTTGACCATATAATAAGAATCTTTAAATAAAGTAGGCCAAAAATAACCAAATCAGAATACCACTGCTCTAGTGCTTCCAAAGTGTCCTCCATAAGGTGTGTAATGGCAATGCGTATAATCGCTTGTTGTTCTCTCTTCAGGTATGCATTTCCTCATTAATTGATCAGGGCACATCTTGTAAAGGAATGGATCATCCAAATAGTATTGCTTAACTATGTGGAAGAATTTTCTCCTTTGTTGATATGTCATATTCACTAGTACTACTTTGCTTGCAAGGAAATTTACAATATCAACAAACCATGGTGCAGATGCATTAGATGCTCCTGCATTGCTTATAGCAAATGCGCTTTCATGTTTTGCATTGATCGTGATTGCCAATAGTTTCTCATCTCGAAAGCTCTCCTTGATTTCTTCTCCTCGTGTACCAAGTGATTCTCCTTCAATCCTTGATAAATGATCTGCTACTTGATTTTCTACTCCTTTCTTGTCTCTAATTTCAAGATCAAATTCTTGTAGGAGTAGAATCCATCTTATCAACCTTGGTTTTGCATCCTTCTTTGAAATTAGATACTTAATGGGCAGAGTGATCAAGATAGACAATAATTTTAGTGCCAACTAAGTATGATCTAAATTTTTCAAATGCAAAGACTACATCTAATAATTCCTTTCAAAGAATCGTAGTTCACTTGAGCTTCAATTAATGTCTTGCTAGCATAATAAATGGAATGAAAACCTTGTCATACCTTTGCCCTAGGATCGCTCCTACTGCAAAGTCACTAGCATCACACATTAATTCAAATGGCCTACCCAACTGAGTTACTATCATCGTGCAAATACCAATGCCTTTTAAGCTTGTCAAAAGCTTCTATACAAGAGTCATCAAAGATAAATTCTACATCATGTTGCAAAAGCATGCATAATGGTTTTGAGATTTTTGAAAATCTTTGATAAACCTTCTATAGAAACCAAAGATGGCCTAAGAAGCTCCCGATACCTTTAATTGTATTGGGTGGTGGCAAATTCTCAATGACATCAACTTTAGCTTTGTCTACCTCTAGACCTTTCTTTGAAATTCCATGTCCTAGCACAATGTCCTCTTGTACCATAAAATGACACTTTTCCCAGTTTAAGACTAAATTTGTTTATTCACATCTATTGAGAATTTGTTCCAAGTTTGTTAAGCAAACTTGAAATGTTTCTCCAAAGATAGAGAAATCATCCATGAATACTTCCATTGATTGCTCAATGAAATATGAGAATATAGACATCATACATCTTTGGAATGTAGCAGGTGCATTACATAAGCCAAATGGCATCCTTCTAAAAGCAAAGGTTCCATAAGGGCATGTAAAGGTGGTTTTGTGTTGATCTCAGGCTCAATGGCTATTTGATTATAGCCCGAATAGCCATCTAGGAAACAATAAAATTCTTTCCTACTAGTCTATCTAACATTTGGTCTATGAATGGTAAAGGAAAGTGATCCTTTTTGGTAGCTTTGTTGAGTTTTCTCAGAATCCATACTGCATTCTCCACCCCGTGATGCTTCTAATTGGTATCAACTCATTTTTTTCTCGTGGCACATTATCACACCCCTTTCTTTGGTACACATTGGACAGACTTACCCAAGCACCGTCTGAGCATGGGGTATATGATTCCAAAGATCTAGCCACTTAATGATTTCCTTTTCACAACCTCTTTCATAATAGGATTTAGTCTTCTTTGACTTTCTATGCTATTTTTGGAATTTTCTTCCAAAATAACTCTATGCATGCATGTATGACTAATTCCTTTGATATCCGTCATTTGCCAACCTATAGCTTTGGTATGCTTCTTTAGAGTACTAATGAGATCACTCTCTTGTTTTGATGTTAAATCGTAAGCAATGATAATGTGTAAAGTCTCATTTGTTCCTAAGAATGCATACTTAAGGTGTTCAGCAAAGATCTTTAATTCTAACTTAGGAGGTTGTTCTATTGAGGTAAGTTCTTCTTGAGAATTGGATCATCAAGATTGAGTGGTTCATAAGTTCTAGCCCATACTTCCTTACAAGATTTTTCTATTGGTAGTTTCTCTTTTCTAGTATTTCATCGTTTCAGCAATGCAAATGCATCTAATGCATCCGCATGGCTAAGTTGATCATACCGCTTATAAAACTGCTTTTTCTACCAATCGATCTAGAGAGAATAAGGATGAACACTCTTATGTATCCTCCAAGGATACTTCATAGCATTCATTACATTGAATTTTATCTCTTGATCATTCACTCATAGTGAGTTCACCTTCTCGCACATCAATTATGGTTTTACAGCTGCATAAAAATGGTCTACCTAGATAATAGGTACTTCCTTAATCGCATCAAAGTCAAGGATAACAAAATCTACAGTGGAATACAAATTTATCTACCTTGACTAGATGTCTTCTATGATACCTTCGTGATAGACTATTGATCTATCTCGCTAATTGAAGTGTCACAGTTGGTTGGTTTTGCATTTCCTATTTCTAATCGGGTCAAAATAGATTTAGGCATCAAGTTGATGCTTGCACCTAAATCACATAAAGTTTTACCAAAGATAGGATTTTCCTATAGAAAATGGAATTGTAAAACTACCGATCCTTCAATTTCCTAGGATCTTATTTTGCATAAGCAAACTACAATCTTTCCGTCATGGCAAACTGCTTTCAAACTCTCCTAATCTTCTTCTCTTAGTAAGCACATCCTTCATAAACTTTGCATAATTTGGCATTTGTTGGAGGACTTCTACTAAGTGGAACATTGATGTGTAATTGTTTTAGTACCTCTAAGAATTTACTCAAACCGCTTCTCCTCATGTGCTTTTTTCACTCTTTGAGGATAAGGAGGAGGAGGGTATCTGTGTACTAACTTAGGTAGTGGACTTTGAACTTTCTTGTGATGCAGAGCACTAGATGCTTCGCATTGGTTTCTTTTTGATTTTTGGCTTTTTCTCCCTTTTCTACACTTTCCTTCTCGCTAATTCTACCAAATCCTTACCACTTCTCAATGAAATAGCTTTAACCTCGCTCCTTTCCTTTGTTTTGAGAAGGAGTAGCTTCAGATTTGAAGGTAAGGCACCTTGTGGCCTTTGATACAGAGTCTGTGGCTAATCGACCAACTTGATTCTCTAAGTTCTTAATGGAAGCATCTGGGTTTGTCTAGCGCTTCTAGATTCACCTATGAATGCTTTAAGCATGGATTCTAGAGAATTCTCAGTGGTAGGTTGAGAGTTTCTTTGGTTATTCGAAATGGGAATCTCGTGTGGTTGGTTTGGTGTAGTTGGAGCAGCTTCTAGGTGCAGTGCACTATTGTTGCTCCATCTAAAATTTGGGTGGTCTTTCCAACCAGGATTATAAGTGTTGGAATAAGGGTTGTTATTCCTATTATAACCTACATAATTTACAGAGATAGGGTTGCTAGAACACTCCTCATACAAGTGACCTCCTCCACAAGACACACAACTAGGTGTGCCCGAGGTACTTGTTTCATCACGCAACAAGTTGTTGTCCGTGATGCAATGCATAAGATGTAGTACCACTGCCGTATGAAGTTTTTCATCAAATTAGCTAGAGTGGCTACTGAGCAGATAGTAGGCGTATATATCATTAATTTCATGTACCGATGGTTTCTTTTGGGCACTTACCCTCTCAAGAGGCCAACTAGAGCTATTAGCACTATTCTATCAATTAATTCACATGCTTCATTGTATGATTGATTTAATAACACTCCACCGATGATGCATCAAGCATTATTCTCGCTCGAGGTTCTAAACCATTATAAAATGTTTCCATTTGAATAATAATGTGTAAACCATGATGAAGACATTTTCTTAAAAGTTCCTTCCATCTTTCCCATGCTTCAAATAAAGATTCAAACTCTTTTTGTCTAAAAGATGTAATATCATTTCTTAACTCGGCATTTTTGATAGGTGGGAAATATTTTCCTAAATTTTTTCACCATTTCATTCCACTAATGGATAGAGTTAGGCTCTAAAGAATTTAGCCAAGCCTTAGCTCTATCTTTCAAAGAATAAGGAAATAACCTTAATCTAAATGCATTTTCACTAACACTGTGTATAATAAAATTACTACATACTTCTAGAAATTGCCTTAAATGCAAATGAGGATCTTCACGAGAGATCCTCCAAATTGACCAATAGTTTGAAGCATTTGAAACATCATAGGCTTAAATTCAAAATGCATGGCATCAATATGAGGTCTATTTATACTAGTTTGCATATTTTGATGATCAAATCGAGCATAATCCTCATAGGTCTATCTCTATCATTAATCATACCTATGTGATCCATGTGGATGAGATTTTCTATGAACTTCTTCTTCAAGAGCATGTCAGGAACTGTGGCCTCCTCTTAATGAGTGTGGCCTTGAGCTTTGTTCTTCACCAAAGACATGTTGCTAGCTTGTTGATTCTGCTTCTCGAGTCTTAGCAATCTCCCGAATTTTCTTTCTATTTTCGGATCTAAGCTATATTCTCGTGTTCTGCTTTCTCGTTCTCAGACATATACTAAGTACCATGTAATCGTTGTTTGACGTAAACTCTAAATACCGTAATTATATACAACACTAAATTACTATATATCGTAATTTTTAAAAAGAATTTACTTCAAACTCGCAAGAACGGCGCCAAAAACTTGGTGGTCGGAAATCACATACACTTGTGTGCAAGTATACACCGCCCAAAAACAAGTAGTAGAAAGATCGAACCCACGAGATGAAAAACTCACTTTTAAAATTAATATAAAGTAATAAAGTGTAAAGTAACAAAGTAACAAAATAATTTTGGTTTTTGTTTGATGATCACAACTAAGTTAGAAAGTGATCGCATTCTTGACCAATGAAGTGATGTAGTTGTTGTTTCGCCAAATGGGCCGGCCGTTGAATGAGTGAAAGGACTGGCCCCGACTTTCACGAGCACCTCGTGGTACTCTACAAAGACATCCGACGATCTAGTGAGAGGTCGCCGCAGATAGCACAATGTTAGAGAACGCACTGATGCCATATGCGAATGGCGATATATACCGCGAGGTCCGACCGCTTTATGCGAGGTTTTCACGGCGAGAATTGCGCCCAAGCAGCCGCGGTTCGGGCCGATCGAAGTTTGGCCGGGCCGCAGCCCGGGCTTGCCGCTGGCGCTCGTGATTTGGTCGATACACCCAGAACAGCTGCCCCCAAGCCTAGGTCGCTAAGAGCGGGCCGAGGCTTGAATCGATGCCCCCAGAGCGGTTATCTCGACAAAACGACGCGCCGCTTGCTTTCTCGAGCAGGACTGTCGCACCGCCACAACTATCGGCCCGTGCCGCCGCGACGGTTGGACTCTCATCGACATTTAAGACGCGGCCGCTTGGTTTCCGAGGTTGTCCGAGACAACCATTCGTGAGAAGATGAAACGCTGCGACGCTTCGCCTCCCTGGCCCCTTCGCGCCATGGGTCCGCATTTATAAACAGCCCGCCACCGAGATCATTTTTCACACTTTCACGAACCGCTTCTACCAATGATCGACTCATCCGCCTCCGACTTGCATCCGTTGTCGCCTCGTTTACTAGCGACCGATCCACAACATCCGCTTAAGGTATGGCTCGATCTCTACTTTTACTTTCTAAACTTGAGTTTTTACTTGAAAGTACTTTTGTGCTTTTCCACGCCTCATGATAGGGGTGTCGCCTGGGATGGCCAAATCGCTCTCTCATGAGTACTCGCTCGATCGACCGACTCGATCCCTTTATCACATGTGTGTTTTTGCATGCCACTGACGGTCGACCGCCTGTGATCCCCAGAAACCGTCCCAATCTTTTGCTACACATATGTCAAGGTCGGCGAGCCCAATCTCCATGAGGAGGAGTCTAAGTCGCCTTCGCGACAAAGATTCTCGTTCTTCAAGTAGTTCTTCGAGCAAGACGAGCTCGAGTTCCCACTCTTCCGGGTCGAGGATCCACTACAAGAAAACGCGGTTTTTTCGCGGATTTTTCCGCCAAAAACACTAAATTCCGCCGCAAAAACGCGTATTTTCGCGGATTTTTCACGCAGAAACGCTGGTGGCAACGTGTTTTGCTGGAATTTCCGCCGTAATTTCCGGCGGATTTTTGTCATTTTGGGGAAAATCTACTAAAATGACAATTTTTTTAATTAAATCACGGAATTACACAATTTCACTTAAATGACACGCTTTTTTTTGTTGTCATTTTTGTGTCATAATTTTCTCGATCTCGTTTTATTTTCTTGCTTTTGATATGGAGGAAAAGAAGCACGTCTCATAAGTATTGTAGCAAAATATTTTCTTGTGGAAAATCTCTTGAGGTCATATAAGAATTCATATGATGAATGAACAATATTCAGTTAATAGTAATGAAAAGAGAAACAAAACAATGCTACTATGTTGAAGAGAAACAGAAACTTGTTGTTGATAGTAATAGTAGTAGTGAATCTGATACTGAAACTTCAATTCCAATGAAATCAAGAAGATCTAAAAGAATGAAGTTCAAAACCTTAGCCAATCTCTTCCTTTGTTAAATGGTTCTTCTTCCGTGTCCGAGGTTGAAAATGAAGAAGAAGAGATTATTAAGTGTTTGATGAAATGAATCGATATATGAAGAGGCTTTGTTATTTTCGGCGGATATGGAGTGCGCCATGAAATTTCGCAAAGATTGAAGACCGCAGATAGTGCATTGACCGAGGTGTGCTTTTCTACGAATTGTGAGACGCTTCTACGAAATAGATTTTGAATTTCCCCGCTTTAAGTCCACCGCAAACTACCAAATTTCCTGAAAAACAAAATCCTCAAACGCTTTTCGCGGAAAATATCCTCCGAACAACAAAATCCGCTAAAAGTTTCGGGGATTTAAATCACTAAAAGTCACGCCTTTGAATTTTAGTTTTTCTTGTAAAGGATCGGCCAGCTCGGCGGCTCGTTCTAGGTCCGCCCATTCTCGATGAGGGGTTGCGGTAACACTCCACCACCGAGAACATCGATTCTCAAGCAAGGAGAGGAGGAAGATGTTGATGTGGTAATCATTGATGACGACGGCGCGTAGTGCCGCCCCGGGCCGCGACGAAGAGATGGTGGAGGCCAAGGTCGCCGAGCCGAGGAAATCAACGAGGACGAGGTAGTTCACCGCAGCCTAGCTCTCCGGGTCGAGAGGTAAACATCGGCGAGGGTCGAACGGGCGGTCGGCCGGGTTCGCAGCACGAGCCCGAGACCCATCCGACATGTCTCTGGGTATCGTAAACTCTTCGCTCCCACAGAGTATCATTCATCGCCACCATGTTGCCTTGCCCGACCATGAGCCGCCGATTTAATCGTTCGGGCCGAGGTGAGAGGTATGAAAGATTTTGAGAAGATATCGCAACTTATTCTCCCAACCTTAAGTTCACGATGTATCGGCCGTGGTTCGAGAGGATGAATATCACCCTCCTTTCATCGAATTTCAATGTGACGCCCCGCGGCACATCGAGGTCGCCTTCTCAACTCCACCCTAACGCATGGGCGCTTTCAAAACTTTTTGAAGTCCTTTTGACTAAGTTGGGTCGACCGTGTCGATCATGCCGTTTTTTACTCTTCGAGCCGAAATGCTCAGTGGAGAAGGCTAATAAAGAGAAGAGGAGCAGTCTCCTTTAAGATGCGTAAAACTCATCACTCCGCTTCTTCAAAGCATACCAAGAATCGCTGGGAGCGCCCGAGAGGTCAAGATTTTTGGATTGTTCCCACCGAGGAGGCCAGAAGGCCATTTCGAGGTCCAACCGACGGAATGCTTGGTCCCCTTACTTCCCAATCATGTGGAACGAGGCTCACTTCGCAGAGGCCAAAGCGACACATCTACTCCACAAAGATTCGGGGCGAGGCCGACTGAATCTTTTGGAGATGATAAAGGCGTTAATGAGCATGATGCGCCCGCACTCCTAAGTGGCGACATACCTTGCCGCCCCTTTGTCTTGCTCGAGGCCGGATCCGGAGGCCGAGATCGCTTTGCTTTTGAACTTTGCCTTCATATTTTTGTCCGCCAATCTTTTCTTCTAACTCATGGCTCGGTATTTTGCGTAAAGAATGGCCTGTAAGAATCGGGATGTGCTCGAGCCGCTTTTGAAACTCGCTACCATTCCAGTGGGCCAAAAATATGAAGGACCTCGCCAGTGGATGTTCCTCAATCGCCCTCCAAGGTGCCCCCACTCCCAAGAGCTGGCGGAAGAAGCCGCTTGTTCTGGCCGCCTCAGATCGACGATCGCTTTTCCGCAGCGTAAGGCTTCGACGACCAAACATGGATTCCGCTTATGAATGACATCCCTATTCTCTCGCCGAGGGTTTAGGATGTGTCGAACTCGAGAGCTGTTCAGAAGAAGCCAATGGAGGTCTCGCGCTTTCTCTCCGCTGGGGATAGATAAAATCATGACCGAGCCATGGCGTCAAGCGTCAAGGTACTTTACTTTCCCGCTAGTTCTTTTGTCTTAAATCGACCGACTAATAGCTGGACGATCTCGCGCTTGCAGGGCTCGTGGCCGATAAGAAGAAGGCTTTGGCCGAGGCGCAACAGAGGTATGACAAGCTTGCCAAAGCCAAGAAAGACGCTTCGTGGCGGGTGAGGAGGACCGCCAAACTCTCCAAGCGAACAAGGAACTTGATGGCTGTGTGGCTAATCAAGACCGACGTTGAATCCCTGTGAGAAGGATAAAGCCAGCCGAGGCGGAGAAGGCCGAGCCGAGGCAAAATCCAAATGGTAGCCTGTGCCGGTAGGAGGCGCAATCGAGCGCTTCTACAATGCTCTTGCTCAGCGCTGGCATCAACGCAGAGATTCAAGATCAACTTTGATGAGAAGATGATAAATCCCGCCATTATGTTGCGACAACAAGATCATGCTCGCCCGAGCAAGTTGATGAACAGGTAATGTTGTCCGCCCGCCACGCTTCTCAAGCTCCGCCGCGAGCTGTGTGTAATTTTTGTAATAGTTTAGTTTGCCTTCGCATGACAATTTAAATGTCGCTTCGAGCAGCGGATATTGGGGCGCCGCCCGACGCGCCTCTATTTTGTAATGATATTTTAACTTTCTTTCATTTCATCTACTTGAATTCGCTACGTTATGTCTGTGGTATTTTGTACATTTATTTGTCTAAGTTTTTTCAACTTATAGTCGCGCCGCGAACCGCTTCGCGCTATTTCAAAGCGCTGCTTATGGTGGGCCACTTCGATGGCACTCGACGGGCTATTTCGATGGCACTCGCTGGGATCATTTCGATGATCTCTCGAGGTAGGTCATTTCGACGTTCGCTACGATGGGTTATTACTTAACCTCGGGCCATTTTCGATGGCGCTGCTCGAGCCAACTCTGACTGCCGCTGCTTGTGCCTGCCGGTGGCACATGCTACGCATCGCTTTCGACGACCAAGTTTGCGGGCGTTGTCTAACCTCGCCATTTCGATGGTTTTGGCGTGGGACCATTTCGATGGTCGCCGATTTAGATCGCTTCGACGATCCGCTTATGTTTGATAAATCTTCTGGCCGCTTCTTCTCGCTACGAGCATGTTTCGAGCGATCGCATACATTCCTGCGTAGAAAGTAAATAACACATCATACTTTTAAAGGTCGCCTCAAAGAAAACCCCTGGGAAAAAGAGCGCTCGCTCGCTTTTCATTTATCGACGGCCGCTCATTACATTCAAATCGCTCATTACATTCAAACGTAATACTTTCTCGAAGTTTCTCTCGCATTCCATGTTCGGGGATAGTCGCCCCATCCATGGTTTCCAACTCGATGCCCCCTTTCCGCCTTTCTTGATGACCTCGATGGACCTTCCCAATTTGTGCCGCCTTCCCCGCCGAGCATTCTTGTTTCCCACATCCGCGCTGCCTCAGACGAGCCGGCCGACCGAGAAATCTCTCTTCTCGCACTCGAGCGCTGTATCCGGGTCGCGACCTTCGCTTGATCAATTGCTCTCTTAGCGATGCTTGGGCACGCAACTCTTCCACTGTGTCCAACTCTTCTCGTGATAGCTCGCTTGTTGTTAACCAAAGGCAGTAGGGGATTCAAAGTTCTCCAATTTAGTTCGCCCATCTCTACGGGTATCACTAAGATCGCCCCATATACCACCAAGCGGGGACTCTGGCCGTTGAATGAGGGGTTGTCCCGTAAGCCCATAGAACGGATCGCAACTCTTCGACCCAGCCTCTTCGCTTCATCGAAGTCTTCGCCTCAACCCACGCAGATAACTCGCTGACCGCCACCGCCGCTTGTCCGAGGGTGCTCGACCGAGGTGAAACGCTGCTTTACACCTAAGTCGCCAACATTTCTCAACCTTTGTTCGCGAATCGGGTGCCGTTGTCGCTATTAATTGCCGAGGATCCTAAAAACGGGCAAACACACACCGCCAAGAATTTGCTTACTTTTGCCGAGGTGATGGTTGCAAAGAGGCTCTCTACCGATCCACTTTGTGAAATAATTCCATCGCCACGATCAAGAACTTGAACCGCCCGGAGCAGTGGAAACGGCCAACAGATCCATGCCCCACCAAGCTTAACGCCAAGGTGAGACAAGACTTTGTAACTCGAGGAAGGTGCAATGTGGACGCCAAGATGTACTGCATTTTTGCACTTCAACAAGCTTTTAGCGCCCCCGCCCATGGTCCGCCAAGAATAGCCGCCCAAGAGCTTTCTTAGCTATGGAACGTGCACCTTGGTGACTTCCGCAAACACCTTCATGAATGTCCTCAACACATGGTTTCGCCGACCGACGCAAGACATCTTAACAATGGAGAGGAGAATCCTCTCTCAGATAACTTTCCTTCTATTACCGAATACTTGGTCGCCCGAGCTCGACCAACTTTGCTTGCTTTCGATCACCTCGCTTCTTCCTTCAACAATGTATCTCAAGATAGGGCGATCCAATCAACTCGATTGATGCACGTAACGCCAACGATCGCTCGGCTTGGTCGACACACACTACCGATTTAGAGTCTCCGAATCAAACTTCGTGATTCCCCGGGTCTTTGTACTTGCAAGTTTTGATAGAATGTCCGCCAACATTTTCGGTCCGAGGCACATGAGTCACTTCGCCTTGGCCGAATCGCTGAGAAGCTCTCTTACTCGCTAGGTAATTCTTCAAAGACGCCGCCCTTAGCATCATATAATTCTTTGATCCGCGACAACAAGTAAAGTGAGTCCGATCAAGTTCAACCCGGCCGACATTGAAGTCTTCGCGAGTCAGAGGTCGGCTTATGCACGCCCATACTCTACCGATTGTTTGATGTATGGAATGCGAAAGTCAAAGACACCTCCACACCTGTGCCTTCGTAATTTTCTAGTATTAGCCCGCTTCCACTTCCTTTTTCGCTGGACGACCCATCTACATGTAGGATCCGTGTCGCTGTGGCTTGATCTTCTAGAGCCGAGTCATTTCTCGCTATAAAGTCGGCTAACACCGCGCTTTGCGGCCGATCTTGATTCAAATTTGATCCCAAATTCACCGAGCTTCATCGCCCACTTTATCATTCGCCCGCCAGATCCGCCGATGGAGGACTTGCTCGATTGGCCGACGGCCCTACCATGACCGTGGGCTACAAAGTAGTGGTCTCAATCTTCGAGCAAAGAATCGTGGAGTGCAAGAGCAAACTTCTATTTTTCGTACTCACCTGCCTCGCAAAGACTTTACTAATGAAGTAGACCGGATTCTCGCTTTTAGATCGTTTCTCCGACTAGCACAAAGACTCGTAACTTCTTCCGTTATAGCCAAGTACAGATATAAATGCCGCTCTCGCCCGCAAGAACGCTTGGTCATAATTGGTGGGCTAACCAAAGCTTCTTTAACTCGCCCAATGCTCGGCACCGGGTCTGGCCCACTCAAAGTCTACGCTCTTTCTTAAGGAGTTCGAATAGCTGGAAGCGACTTGCCGCCGCTGTATGAATCGACAGAGCCGCTACCATCCCGCTCACCGTTGGATTTCTTTTTGCACTGGCGGCCTCATGTCGGCGATCGCCTCTACATTTCTCGTGGTTTGCTTCTATCCTCTTTCACCTGTGGAAGCCCAAAAATCGCCTACCACCCCAAAGGTACACTTCGTGATTCACCGAGCTAATTTTTCCTAGCTTCTTCAAAGATTTCCTCGTGTCGCTCACATGATCCGATCGGCCCCACTTTTGATGATCATGTCGCCCAAGTACACCTCTCGAGATTCGACCGACCGCTTCTTAAAAATTTTGTGTTCATCATTCGCCGGGTAGTCGCCCCAGCCGTTTCTTCAGCCGTAAAGGCATCACCTTGTGTATCAAAATTTCCGATCCGTCATGAAGGCCGCTCTTGTGTCGATCGGGGATACATCGTGATCCGATTGTATCCCGAGTAAGCGCCCAAAAAGACAATAATTTGTAGCCCGAGGCACCATCGACCAATTTGTCAATGTCAGTACTGGGAAGGCATCCTTCGCATGCCTTATTTAGGCCTGTAGTCTACACACATTCTCCATTTGCCATTCTTCTTAACCAACACGACATTGATAGCCGTGTCGTACTTGATCTCTTCTATGAAATTGGCCTTTACGAGGTCCTCTCAACGCCTTTGCAAATGCTTGAGATTTTTCCTCGCTCGAAGTTCGCTCTTCTTTGAGCGATCGCTTAACTCCTTCATCGATCAAAGTTGATGGGTGCTACTTCGATAGGAATGCCGCATGTCCGATGCCCGCCATGCGAAACAGTCAAGATAGTCTTTCAAACATCGCATAAGGTCTTGCTTCACTTGCTCCGCGTGTCGCTACCGAGCTTAATCGTTTTTGTCGGGGTCTCTCCCAACCGCACATCTATCGCTCCATGAGGTTCTCGCCTTTTCAACTCGCTTTTTCAGCCTCTCTCGCTAAGTCATCATCGTTATCCTCTCGGGTCACCGTCGATCATACCGAGCATCCAAATCGCTGACGTTGACTTGATGGCCTTCACCAAAGCTTCAACATTTGGGCCAAGGTCTACCTCATCGCAAATTTGCCGATACAGCATCGTGGCTTCGCTCTTGCCGCTTTCTAGTCGGCGCTGTGGTAACTCACCGGTCGCCTTTTGTCAGAATTTCATCTTCGATGTATCGCTGACGCCACGCCTCTAGCTTGCCTGTGGTCGGCCTACAATTGATACATCGATAGCATGATTTGAGGGGGAGTACGAGGAACGCCGTGACGACCGCCCCGCATAAAGTGTTTTCCAAAGGTCGCCACCAAACGTGACCATGAGTTCGATTGTCCCCAACCCGTAGGTGACCGCTTCCATTGAAGCCCGTTAGGAGTAGTTCGGCCCGGGAATTATCTCGCCCGATCAACCTTGATCTTGTCGATAAAGCCTTCAAACATGATGTCGGGCCGAGCTACCCCCGGTCGACTAGAATCTTTTGAACTTCAGATTGGCCATAATCGCTCGATTACCAACGGAACATAACCGCTCGCCGCCATCGTAGTCGCTATCTCCGAACGAGACGGGGTCTATTCGAGACCGGTGGATCGTTGATGTTGAACCGACCATCGAGCTCGCCCCACTTTCTTTTTGTGGCTTTATTTGATTCTCTACGGTCCAACGTTTCCACCGCGGAATGACCATTGCAACGCTATGACCTGACCGACCGTGGAACGCCTCGATCTTCGACGCCTTTGTCTTCGGGCGCTGAAACAACTAGAGCGCCTTTCCTCCGTCCGACGCTTTTTCGCTTTCGAGGTCGGCCGCCTTCCTCCGACCTCACATACTTTCCCAACTTGCCTTTTCGAATGAGCTCTTCAATATCATCTTTGAGGCCATATACCGTTAGTATCATGACCCTCGCTCTCGTGGTAACGATAATATCTTTTAGCCTGGCCGTGCCTCTTCTTGAGCACGAGTGGATCGGGCCGCTTTACTCCCACAAATTCATTATTTTGGCACTCGCTATAGATCCGCGCAGAGGTGTTTAGCCGAGTGTGATGATCGAACTTTTATCTCGAAGTCGACCGATTGTCGCGCGACCTTCATGCCCTTTTGGCCGCCATCGCTTTTCTTCTTAGGTCGTCGCACTGACGCCTTTCTTGCCGCTAAGGTTTCTCATACGCCTATATGGACGTCGCTCTGTTAGGAAATAATCGAGATCCTCGATAATGGTTAAGAGTGAATTCTTCTACGAACCTGGTCCTGGCCGAATACCACGCTCAGATATTTTAACTTGTCCTTTGTCCGACAAGTCACGAACGGACTCTACTCTCTGTTAAACCGGCCGATATATTGTCTCAAATGCCTTCATTATCTCCTTGAACAACAGAGTCCAAGTATTCTTCATATCGAAATTGGCGCTGGTCATGTGCAGAAGGGGACAAGAATATTCTCGATCGTGTCGTCCCACGAGGAGATAGTATTGGTCAAGAGATTCCCACCATTCCAATGCTCTACCGCCCAAATGATCGGGGGAAATAGCCTCGCATTTCATGGTCGATCCCAATTCTCTCAGAATAACAAAGAATTATTAAAATAACTGAGATGTTTGTCCGATCTCCACGGCCATCGAACCACGAGATCGGGCGGCTCGTGAGATCTCTGTGTGGATTCTCGTAACGCCCGATCTCTCTAGAAAATGGACTCGATCGCTCGATGCCGCTCGACCCAAAGTGGTTGCATTATCGCAGGCATGCCTCGCTGTTCCCAAGATTCCATAAAAACCTCCGTGACGCGCCACCGGTGGAAGTGGAGGAGGCCTCCTGGTCGCCGCTGGTTCTCCTCGCCGATGCGAAACGCCCCTAATTCTTCCGCCCCTCGTAATCTTCAAGCTCTTCTCGAGAATCCTAAGACTCGCCGCGCACCGCCGTGAACCGGACGACTCATTGGAGGAGTACTCGTGGGCGAAGGCCGGTCGTCGACTGTAGCCGAGTCCTCATAAGCATCAGAGACGTCGAACGCCGTCACAAGACGCTCTCGCTGGGGCGACCAGGCGCTCGCTTCTTCTTGCCGAGAACGACGGGTAGTGTTTCTCGGCGAAATGCTCCTTCGGAGGAGGGGAGCTGGTCTTCGCCACGGCCGGGCGGCGAGCGTATGTTCTCCGCCTTCGCACGCGCGCGCCCGACTGACCTCTTTCAGATCGAGACGAGCGCTCGCTCGCGATCACCGATTCTTGCTTTGAGGATTTGCGTAACGCTCGAGTGACATGCTCGCAACGGCTTCAATGCCACCAACCAACTCGGCAGAGCCGAGGTGGAGCGCACGGCCGCACCGCCTAAGATCGGTCCGCGACCGACCGCACCGAGGGTTCTTGTCGCGATTCCTCGGAGATTCATGAATCGCCATCGCCACGCCCCGGTTTGTCGCCGAGGATGCCGCCCTGAGGGGTTGAGCCGAGATGAGGCCCGCGCCCGGGGCCGGCCGCGTGGAGCCACGAGAGAGGAGTAGATAGCGCCGCCTCCCATCGTGGTCGCCAATTGATCGCACTCTTGACCAATGAAGTGATGTAGTTGTTGTTTCGCCAAATGGGCCGGCCGTTGAATGAGTGAAAGGACCGGCCCCGCTTCACGCCGAGCACCTCGTGGTACCGCAAAGACACTCCGACGATCTAGTGAGAGGTCGCCGCAGAGATAGCACAAGGTTAGAGAACGCACTGATGCCATATGCGAACGGGCGATATATACCGCGAGGTCCGACTGCTTTGGCGCAGGTTTTCACGGCGAGAATTGCGCCCAAGCAGCCGCGGTTCGGGCCGATCGAGTTGGCCGGGCCGCAAGCCCGCTTGCCGCTGGCGCTCATTTGGCCGATACACCCAGAATGTAAAGCAATGTAAAAATGTTGATAGGTAAAAGAGAAAAGCTAGTTGGAATGTTTTCATCAAGTAATTTACTTATGTTGTTTGATGCAGAAGATGTGATGCACCAGATCAATGTCGTTGCATTAGCTATGTGCTTTTTTGGCCACTTTCTTTAGAGTATCATTACCAACTCTTATGATCCTTGTTCTCTCATAAAGAAAGAAAGTGGGTGTTAGTGTCAATCTTGCCTCCTAACAATTATCCAATTTGCTTAAATAAATTCACTCTTGTATTTTAAGTACCCACAATTATCCTATGGACTATACTATCCTATCTCTAGACTTAGCATGGTTTTCACAAAGTTTTCTTTATGTAAAACACTCACCCATATTAGTTCTTGAGTTCTTAATTGTAAGCCATTTCTCGTCATTTACAAATCTTACTTATTCTAAGTGATCAAGTTCAAAATAAGTTTGGAAAGATTATCAAGCAAGAACTAAAGTACGCATATACATACATGCATCATACTTACTTAAAAGCTCATTAAATGATTAGAACATTCCAACTAAGAAAGGTTTAGCTAACAAGAGACATTGCAAGATATATATAAACCGAATAGACCATGTTTATATATATAGAAATCACAAAAGAGAACAACAAGAGAAAAGTTACAAATGTTGTAAACCTTTGTATGAAATCTTCTAGCAATGCACTAGCATTACTCCTTAGCACTATACAAACACTATGAAAACGAAGTTAAGGAGGATTTATGAATTCCTTCCTCTTCCTCTAAAAATATAAAAACTAACTATGTATATTGAAATTTTGATCTAACTTATGGATTGTGATATCTTTCCAAATGAAGATGTGAGGTCCTTTTATAGCCTTCAAGAGAGGTGCTTCCTTCCTTCATGTTGAAGTAATCTTGAGTGGATCATAGCCTGTAGTTGCTTTTCAGAGGTTAATCCCAAGTTGAAATCTTTGACTTAGTACATGTGGCGGTTCCATGGTGATAGAACATGCGCCCCTATGTTGGTGACTCTTCAAAGCTATGCCTATAGCTATGTGTGAATGGTAGGCGCCTACTATACAAGGTTGATGGCATCGAGAACCAGCAGAGGTCATCACTTGCAAGTGGATGCATATGAAACAGTCGCTTATTCACCAAGTAATGCAAATTTGATGCGTGATCGCAGGTAGAGCATTTGATGCGCTTAGCATTGAGACCGTGACCAACAAAAACATCAAACATACCACAATATATCCAAATGGCCTAATAATAACTATAACCATTCAAATCACTCAAGTTATCATATATCACACTAAATACTATATAAACTCTTTATTATTACTTGAAAGAGAGCAAATACTAAGTTTAAACATATGAAATACTCTATATAAAATAGAGTTATCACACCCCCAAACTTAAACCATTGCTTGTCCGCAAGTAATGACAAAGACAAAAACTATAATTTCTAGAAGATAGATTAGTTTGATTTTTGGATTTTCATGAGGAGTTCCCTATGAACTTCATTTTTCAACAATCTTTCAGTGCCTTTATTTCTTCAAAACTATCAAAGCTATTCAAACTCTTTTGTGTGTGTGTGAACCCACCGAAGTCGAGATTGGTTCCAAGACTAAGTGAAAAATTTCCTCCTAGCCTTTGAAAGGATTGGTTCATCTTTGGTCACACCAAAATATTTTTCAAAAGAGATATTAGACTCACAAAATTTTCTCGTTGTTGGGAGTTTTAAAATCAAAGTGGCTTGGTTGAATCTTTCAAAGCTTTTGAGCCAATGCATTTTTCTATTTTTTGTGTGGATCTTTTGAGAGCAGATGCAATACTTCTTTGAAGTGATTTGTGCATTGATTTTTTCTCAGATTTTGTTTTTTCTTCAAAGGCGCTTTGCATTGATGCTTTCTCAGACCGATGATGCTTTTTCTTTTCTAGCTCATATTACCTTCCTCATCGACTCCGCATGCAAATGCACTTGGCACGTGTCTTTGACCTCCGTGATGCATATATTTTTTCTTTGCACTTTGGCATTGTGTTCGCTTTTTGAACTATCCTCCGTGATACATTTATTCTTGCATGGCATGTGTCTTTGACCTCCGTGATGCATTCATGTACTTAGCACGTATAGTTTCAAAAGATTCGTGATATGGTTTTGTCCACATTTTTGTATTCTTTTTGTGCATTGTTTACTCTTTAAACTTTTGAAATTCAAATTTTTGTTTTCATAAAACACCCCAAACTTAATTCTTTAAGCTCTTCTTTCTTTTAATAAAGCTTTGTTTTGACCTAAGCTTACCAAAAATTCCCTCAGATCGATTGATCTTTTAAATAGCAAGGTTCTTTTCACAAACTCGCTTTGAAGTTGTCAAGTAAAAATAATTTTGGTTTTTTCTAAGAAATAAGGCTTTTTTTCTCTTTTCATCATTGAAATTCCATCCATGTGGCTTTCACCATATTTTTGAAAAACTAATTTTTTCTACTAAAATACTTAGATACTATTTTGTTAAGTACATCTAATATTTAAACAAACTAAAAACTACTTAAAACATATATATTTACTATATAAAACATATTGATTAAACACACAACATACTATATAAAAACATATCAAAACATAACATAACATGCAAATCCCCCAAACTTATGGGTAAAGCAAGTTGTCCTCACCGCAAGTCCTGCTTTTTTAAAATACAAACCATTTGTTCAAAACAGGGAGAGGATTAAAACAACCAGTGGAAATAGTTTAAACAGACTAACACAAGCTATAGTAGTAGTAGGTGAAAGCTTGTAAATGATACTCATTTCTTGGCTCCACTCCTAATTCTGGTGCTTTGCCTGGATGGAGGAGTGTGCTTCACCTTCTGCTTCTTCTCCTTGGGTGGCTTGCTTGGTGTTTCTTCTGTAGGTGCAGATGCACCTCCTACTTCTGGTGTAGTTGCAGGAATTTTTTCTTGAATTGATAGACTTAGCTTTTTCAAAGCATTCTATTCCGACATTACGTGTGTAATCTCTTAATAATAGACTTAGCTTTTTCAAAGCATTCTATTCCGACATTACGTGTGTAAAATCTTATTAATAGACTTAGCTTTTTCAAAGCATTTTATTCTGACGTTACGTGCTTAATCTCTTATTAATAGACTTAGCTTTTTCAAAGCATTCCACGTCATTAACCCCAGATCAAACAGGGGGGCAGGGTATACCCACACTAGGTGTCTATTCTATTTCAGAAACGGAAAATTAACGTGCCAAAACTACTAGAAAATACAAACACAAACGAGATTAAGAAAGTGAAAATAAGGATGCCTTACAAAATATCCCGGAAATGGCCGGGTCCTAAAGTTCAAAAAATTGAAATTACATAAGGAATGGAAAAACCTAGCTTAGCTAACTTATGAGGGTAAATAACCCTAGATACTTGTTCAGCCACCGTGTCAAACTCGACGATGTCCCATCATGAAATGTAATATTCTCGTTGAAAATAGTAGGATCGCGACAAAGTCTGAATAACAACAAAGAACTCGATCAAGCGCATTATTGAAAACTTCCAAAATGCCTTCTTTTCCGCACTCAACCGCCTCGTAGCTTCGCTTCCATCACGATTCTTTTGCTCGATAAAGTGCCGAATCCGAACTTGAAGCTCGACACACTTTCAGGAAGGAATAGAAGATTCAATCGCCGCTAATTTCTCACTCGACTTTTCGCCTGGCAAAGATCTTTCCCAAATTTTGTTCCTTTGCCAGCTTTAACTCTCCTTCAAGCTCTTGAAGCTTGATCTCGCAATCCTCTTTCTCTTTTTTGAGCAGATCCACTTTTTTTTGAGTTTTTTCCAGAGCCTCTTCATACTTATCCTCAACATCTTCAAAAAATTATAAGAATGAGTAAATTTGGTAAAAATACAAAGAATTCGAGAACAAAGTCACGGGATTAATCAGAGAGAGCTTACCTTTCGCTTTCAAATCAAGATCCTTTTTCTCGATCCTCAACAAGATCTGGCCATCCTAGCCAAAACCGAGAGAGAAATGCGAAAGTGGTCCGCTTTGAATGCCTCACTTTGACATTCATGAATTCCTTAGATCAAAAGGAGCGCTTTATGTTTCTTACTCTTCGAGGGGAGATCGTAACGATCACTCACTTCAATAACGCCTACCCCGATCTCAGGTAATTCGACTGGGGGAAGACGACCTTCAACTTTCTTCTTCCTTTTCAAAGGTCGCCGCGTCTTCCAACGTTTCTGCAATGACCGTGGTAATCTGGTCGCATTGATGACTTTGACAATGGGTTTTGGTAGCCACCGGTTGTTAGCATTTCCGACCACTTTTGCAAAGAAGATCGACATCAAGAACAACGCAGGCTAGTAAGGTCGCCATTTTGTTCTTCGAGCCATCTCGCCTCGCAAAAAGGCAATAAAAAGAAAGAAGAATTAGAAACATAAAACAAGTATCAGAAAAACATAAAACTTACTCTGCAAACATTGAAGAAACCGACCTAGAACTTTTCAAGTGCTCAAATTTAAGAGTTCAACCAAAGGGCTTAGTATCAAAACCCCACCGATTCTGGGCTTTGTTTTCATTATTGGTAACGACCCTATTAGCTATATATTTCAGCATCCTCAAAGTCTTCCGATCTTCGAGGTTCAGTTGTTTGACATCAACGGAGTATTTCTTCTTATCGTCACGAAGAGTCCAACCAAATGGGAAACTTTGTTGTTAAAACGATGTCATTAACCGCATTGAAAGTACCAACCTGATCCACAACTGCAGGCAACACAAGCTCAACCCAGAAAAACTTATTTTTCCACTCATTCTTCAAGCTATCGGTATAAGGCCGAAACACTTTTACCCCCTTTCTGGATCGGAGACTGACATGTTCTAAACGGGCGGGTTTCCCGCTATTCTTCTCAGTCCTCTTGTTGACTTCAAACATATGAAAGAAGAGTTGAAGAGAAAGGGGCCGCCCAGTACATACGAGCTCAAAAGCACGCACGCATTTAAAGCCTGTGCATTCGGGTGGAGTCAGAAGGCGCAAGATCTAATCTCGCCAGCACTGATTGTTGAAAAGCGTTAAAAGGTGGGCAAATTTTCATATGAGCCAAAGTGGTCCAGTAAATCACGAACTTAAGAGATGTGGGGTAGGTAGCCACATGTCATCTCCCATCCCAAAGGTACGCCAATGCTCCGGATCTTTCCAGTAAAGCCTTTTTGAATATTTGCTAATATCAATCTCAGAGGTCATAACCGATTTGATACCACGGAGGGATTCCGACACCCACTAATAGCTTCTCTGGAGTTCCTAAAGGAGGATCTACAGGATGTCGACATTGTTGCATCCGACCCAAGACACCCTTACAAAAGCTCAAAACTTCCATCAAGATTCTCCCCGTTTCTTCTTCTTTCCCACCGCTAATTTCCAACTCGCACTTTTCTCCGGGCCGAGGCATCTTCCCGATCGCCAATTAGATCGCCGCCATTTCTCCCATCGATTCCGCTTCCGAGTCGTAGTCATCCGATGAACTCAATCGTAGTCTACCAGACATTATCATAAACAGCGTGTCAGGCATGGCGTGGAGCAATGAGTCCCCATCCGAGACCTTTTTGCAATCACTTCCTTTCTGGCCCGAATGCACCTCCTTTCAATTTCGGATCATCCCTTTCATCACGATCTTGACGAGAATCACCCCGCTCGCCGCCATTAGTTTGCCGACATCGGACGACGAGCTTGTTTGGCTGATCGATCGGGCCTAAGCCGCCTCAAAGACAAAGTTGTTTGTTCGTCCTCGCCGCTTTGGACCCGCAGGAACGGGGCGCATATCGTAATGTTTCGACGTGATAGGTTCTCGACGGTCGTAACTCGATTCGACAACCCCACCCCGATGAGAAAAGTTACAGGTCGGCGCTGGCCCCAAATTTCGAGAAAATTGAAAATGTAAGAAATAAATTAATTAAAAGAAAATTACTAACCTCGTAAGAAGTTTTCAACAAGAAATTGATGAAAATAAATATTGACGGGAAAACAACACCAGAGAGCAAAGAAATACACCAGATCGGTACTCAGAGCAATCGAGGTGCAAAAGAGTAGAAATGAACTATCTTCACCCTTATTTATAAGTGGTCCCGGTATGCCAATCGCTTCTCTCAAACGACGCGCCCTACTAATCGCTTTGACATACTAATCGGCGCCATCATTATGAAACGCCGAGCTCTTCAACAATACATCATTCAAATCAAATTATTAACGCTTAAATATACGTTACCTCGCAAATATCATCATTATCCATTTACCCTCGCAAAATAAAAATGTTTAAAAACACTGCAAAATGTAATATTATCCAGCTACCCTCTACCGTTAGTTTTGGTCAATGGTGTTAGTTGATGGTCGACGTGGATGCCAAGTCGATCGACACGATTCGCCACGCCATCAACCAACGAACGATCGCCACGCGGCACTCACTTGCCAATGTGGGGGCTTGCTTATTAAAAATACATATTTTGGAGCTTTTGGGGTTTGAACCCTTGACCTCTAACTTACCAATAAACATCCTTACCACTACACCACCTAACTTGTTGTGTTTATTAAGCCAACAACTAATAAACACATAACTTGATTTAAAAACAAAAAAAAAGCAGATCTTCATCTTCCTCAACACTACCACCATAAACACCCAAAATCAGAAACATAAATTCTTCATTATTCCTTCAATTCAATTTCTCTTTTTCAGATCTTCATTATTCCTTCAATCAGAAACACATTCATCATTTTCTCTTCCAAATCTTCATTATTCTTTCAATCCAGAAACACAAATCCAAAAATAAACACTACCATCTTCCTCAACACTTCCAGATATTCATTATCCCTTCAATTCAATTTCTCTTTTTCTTTAACTTCCCCCAAATTATCCAGAAATACAAATCCATACGCCCTGGTTCCACTTGGCCGATTCAGATTTTGCTACTTGTTTTGATTGCTTAGTTTTTCAATTTTGTTTTACTCTTACATGCTTACATTTAAAGTCGATTCTTCATTCTTTTTCATTGATAGTAGATGGGTTTGTGTTTTGTGTTTCTGGATTTCAGTTTGAGTTTCTGGATTTTGGGTGTGTATGGTGGTAGTGTCAAGGAAGATGAAGATCTGTTTTTTTTTGTTTTTTTAATCGAATTATGTGTTATAGATTAGTTGTTGGCTTACTAAACACAACAAGTCAGGTGGTGTAGTGGTAAGGATGTTTATTGGTAAGTTAGAGGTCAAGGGTTCAAACCCCATAGCCTCCAAAATGTTTATTTTTTTAATAAGCAAGCGCCCCCACATTGCCAAGTGAGTGTCACGTGGCAACCATTCATCGGTCACGACGTGGCGCACACGATCCGATCCAACCAGCATCCACATCAAGAATCAACTAACACCGCTGACCAAAACTAACTAGCATGTAAGAATCTGATAATATTACATTTTGCAAGGTGTTTTTTAAACATTTTTATTTTGCAGAGGTGTTTTTTAAACATTTTTATTTTCATATGCCAGAACTGATAATCCATAATATTTCAGTGTGAATATATATTTAAGCCAATTATTAATTACTTTTTATTTATTTAAAAATCATCATCAACGATCCTAAAATCAAGCGCTACCATTTTGAAGTCGATCCCAAAATCGTTGAATCTTGTTTTGAATAAATAATGCACTCCGCCATCTTGATCTCAAAGTGGTTTGATCTTATCACAGGATTCAAGTTCAGATCGACCTAATAGGTCGAATCGACTTCATGGGCAAGAATCACATTTGAGTAAATATGTTTTGTTATTTACACCCCTTTTCAAAACAAAGTTATCGCCACCAACCAACCAAGCGCCACGCCCATTCATCACCGGCCACAACGCACCTCCTAATCGAACAGTCAGATCATTTCACCTGTGCCATTTGACTCTATAAATACAACATTTATTACTAACAAAGATGTGCACATTTATTACCCACTAATACTTGTAATTAATCATCCAACGCCCGACTTTTAAAGACGGAAATGATTTCAGAGTGACACCCAACTCGATCGCATCATCCACATCGGACGCGACTATTATTGATCAAACCTTATCTCCTACCTACTGTCCCATAGACACGGTACATAACACTAATTAATAATAGCATATTGATAGGGTTGAGAAAGAAATTATGGGCATGGATTCAACAAATTGTCAAGTGATAAGATTATGCCTATGAATTGCATCATATTAGTGAACGAACAATAGAAGAACAGAAAAACGTAAGACTAATGTGCATCGTTTTATCCTAATCGAAGTTATCATAGTACATTAAGATTCCAATTCCAATTAAAGAAATATAAACGAAAAAGATTTGCTTTGAAACCACAAGTTTTGCGGGGCTTTGTTGTGACACAGGGACCCAATGCCGGAAGCACTCTCTTTTGCTGCTAGCTAGCTACCCTATTCTTTTCTCTCAATCTTTTTAATTGCGGGGCGTGTGATGAAAGGGAAAAGCGTTGGAGTTATAAACGGAGTTTTGAGAAGGATAAAACTGGCACGTGTCTGGCTCGTGACTGACAGGGAAAGCAACTACTGCAATAGGGTCAAAGCGCTTTTTGTAGCAAATGAAACAAGTGGGGCCAATCCTAAATTGTTAGGCTAGCGCTAGACTCACGTCACGTGTCAAACGGAATGCCTTCAATTCGTGATCGTGACCGTCCGTGCGTGCGTGCGTTCCATTGCTGTTTGCTGGTAGTTACGCTAGCGTGTCCCTTCCTGGCCTGGGTGGGACTAACATTTTCAGCGTGTTCGGTAAACCATCTGCTCGCCCAAAGTGGGGCGTTCAAAAGTCGTCGCCCGTTTCCCAAAGACGGAGACCAATTTTTTTGGGCGCTGGAAAGCCGAGAAGTAGAAACGTTGAGAGAAATCAAAACAATAATAATGCATTGATTCAGAAAAAATGATTATTTTAAAAATAATGAGTTAAAATAATAATTTGATTATTTTGAGTTTAAAATTATTTTGATTATTTTTTTAAAATTAAATATATATTTATTCTTTTTGTAAAAATAAATATGCATTGATTAAGAGTAAAAAAGTAAGTTTTGGTATTGTGTTAAAAAAATTCCTACTAAAATTTACTTATTTCCGTGTGAAATCGAGTATCACATGCGTGCAACTGCATATACTAATTTCATGAGAAGTAAATTAGTTTTATAAGATTAAAATGTTTCAAACACTCACACAATTGAGTGAGATGTATTTAATAACATTAACACTGAGCTTTTATACGATGATTACAAAATATGAAATCACGTAGATAACAATTATGAGTTGTGTAATCTATTTATTTAAATATATTAAAGTTTTATTTTTATTACTTTTTCAGTGATGCACGTGTTTAAAAACTTTTGCAACCCTGGCTCAGGGTCCTAGATCTGCCACTGCATTTATACACCCAAAATTTGGAGTTCTCTATGTATTTTGGAAAAATAAGGGATCTTAAACGCAAGGAATGTGTGATGGTCTCAGGGATAGAGGATAGGAAGGAAATGTTTTAGATTAGTAAGGTTATTTTGGTCATTTCGTAGAGTTATGGGGTGTGTGGTGAGTATGAGGGGGGTTGGAAAAAACATGTTTTTTTTTGAAAGAATAGGCCAAGCCCAAACCATTACAACACATTGGTCGTTCCATGTTGTGGATTGCATTATGGGGTTTTGCTTTTCCCACTCCTCCTATTTCAAAACACACCCTGTAGGGTGTGAATGACTAAAAGCGCCACCCAAAACGCTTTTTTTAAGAAATTTCACGTGTTTGAACACGCCTTCAAACCCGCTCAAACGATATCGTTAGCGTGAGTTAAAAATTGACTTCACACCTCTTGTGCGTAATTTCACCTGCTCGAACGGGTCACTCTAACACGTTCGCATAACCTTATTCAACACTCTATTTTATTTCGCTCAGATGTTATTAACCGAGGCAACAATAATGGACCTCACACCACATTCACCAATTTTATTGCATTCGTGATGTTGTTAGCCTCGAACGTGTTCAACAAGGTCGCTCGAATAATATTAAACACGCCCTCCACAAATGCTTCATGCGAGGTTATTTTTGGAATAAATTTTTTAAGGGATGTGAAAGAGTAGGAGGGAGAGTGGGGAAAGTAAATCCCACATTGTGAAGGCTTTGCTCGCTTATAGAAGGCCATTCAAAAGGCCCAAGTATTGTCAAACAAAGAATCATTGGGTTTAGCAACCACAAAGTATAATGACTTAAATATGCTCGATCAAAGCGAGAAAAAGTGGTCTTAATAACTTTTATTTTATAAACTAGTACACATTTCCTTTGTTGATATTGGGAAAACCCAAGTCTTGACTAGATATCAAAGAAGTATATAATGAAAGGACAACTCTTACCTTACATGTTCGATTTTCATGGGTTGAGCTAGACCTAAACCACATTCTAAGATGGTATCAAAGTCTATTTTAGATCATTCGGCTACCCACCAATATTATCAACGCACCAAGCTCAATATATAATGTTGGGCGGAGTAGGTGTATTGAGAAAAGTTTTGTGAGGTTCAGCTTATATACGCCTAAATTCTAAGAGTCGATATGTGTTTTAAGACTAAATTTAAGTTTAACCATAAAATTTCAACTAAAAGAAACCAATATTTGTCATCTTCTATTTATTCATTAAATACGCCTATGATCAAATGCTAAAAATGAGACTAAAATATATATATATATATATATATATATAAACACCAATTTGAAGATGCTTTTCATATTAGTTGGTGCGAAATGTGAGACACTAAAGTATTGTTAGCATTATATCAGGTATACATGTCAAGACAATCACTAAGTAGCACACCAACTTTTTTGCACTTGACAGAGCAAAATGGAGAATTCAAGGATTACGTAGTTATTGGGTAGAAAATGCATTTCATTCTTGACATTTTATGAGCCCTAGGAAGATCGTGAGAAAACAACCCCTTACATAATTATTTTTAATTTGAAAATATTTCAATAAAATAAATCAAATACTCAATTAAGTAGCCAAAGAAAAATAAACCACAGAAGTATAGAACAATAGCACCTGAGAAGTAGAATCATAGACTTCAAATTGAACACTAGATTTCCACAATTGTAAGATTCAAATAGTTGAAGAATTATCAAAATAACTCATAATGCTTGTAGAATAACTCGTTAATTATCAACTGCTTCGAAAGTTATAAAAATAATTATAAAAAGAATTAACAATTTTACTCAAATTCTCAATAAAAGCTTCAATTAGGTACCAAAAATAAAAATCATATCCTTAATTATTTTTGATTGAACAAGATTCAATCATATTGTAGAATCGATTCATATATATACTTCTTTTCAAGGAATAAATAAAACAATCATTCATAATATGTCATAAAAGCACTAAATATTGAACAAAATTCAATCATTATAAACATCTATTCAAGGAATTTTTTTTTCAAAAATCAAAAGAATATAGTACAAAAATTGATGAATTAGTATATATGTGTGTACCTTCCAGAATCGATCGCGAGAAAGTGGATCTTTGAGTTTGCGCTTGCGTAATAGTAATAGGGGATTGAAAGGGATTGGGAATTAATTCAATTAGGGATTGAAGAATTGAAATGGAAAGGATTCTACTATTCATCTTGTTCTTTTTGCCGCATATGTGATAACTCTATTTTATATAGAGTATTTCATATGTTTAAACTTAGTATTTGCTCTCTTTCAAGTAATAATAAAGAGTTTATATAGTCTTTATGTGATATATGATAACTTGAGTGATTTGAATGGTTATAGTTATTATTAGGCCATTTTGGATATATTGTGGTATGTTTGATGTTTTGTTCAGTTGTAGTCTCAATGCTAATTGCATCAATGCTCCCGACCGATCCTCGCATCAAACCGCACTACTTGGTGAATAAGCACTGCTTCATATGCATCCACTTGCAAGTGATGACCTCTCGCATGGTTCTCTCGATGCCATCCCACCTTGTATAGTAGGCGCCTACCATTCACACATAGCTATAGTGCATAGCTTTGAAGAGTCACCAACATAGTGGACACATGTTCTATCACCATGGAACCGCCCCTATGTCATTAGTCAAAGATTTCAACATGGGATAAACCTCTCAAAAGCAACTACAAATGCTATGATCCACTCAAGATTACTTCAACATGAAGAAAGGAAGCACCTCACTTGAAGGCTATAAAAGGACCTCACATCTTCATTTGGAAATATATCACAATCCATAAGTTAGATCAAAATTTCAATATACATAGTTAGTTTTTATATTTTTAGAGGAAGAGGAAGGAATTCATAAATCCTCCTTAACTCATTTTCATAGTGTTTGTATAGTGCTAAGGAGTAATGCTAGTGCATTGCTAGAAGATTTCATACAAAGGTTTTCAACATTTGTAACTTTACTCTTGTTGTTTCTCTTTTGTGATTTCTATATATATACACATGGTCTATTCAATTTATTTATATCTTGCAAGAGGAGCATGCTAGAGGAGTAATTTTAGAAGAAATTGCTAGGCAGAAATATGCCAAACAAACCTCAGTATCAACCCAACAACAAACCCCTATCACTTCACCAGTTACCAAAACACCCATCATCTCACCAAATCAAGAGTCCTCCTCCATTCCAAAATCACCATTACCCTCCTCAATGATCCACCAAGACTATCACCACCACAAACAACCCTCCACCACCTCTCCAACAAATGAACCACACAAAACAACTCACACTGTAAGAACCGACCCTCGTTATGCCAACAGAATAAACAAAGATCTTTCTAAGCCCAAGCAACATTACTACTAATGTTATTTTCGCTTCTCGAGAAAGAGATTTTGCAGAAAGAGAAGAAGAAGGACTCAACAAAGGAGATAAAGGAGAAGAATCATCTCGCAGACAGAGCCTCGTTGCTCAAACTGTTGAGATGCAGAGTGATGCCTCAGATCACTCGCCAGATCACACAGCAACAACTATGCATGATGAAGCAACAATCAAACTTGTTCCTTCGGGAACAAATGGCTCAACAGTAGAGAGGAAGCATTGCACAACACTCAAAAGTTCTTCAAGCAACTCGCAGCCAAAGAATCAAAATTGACACCTAAAAGGAAGAAACCTAGTGTAGCCAAGATCGATGCACTCGTGACGCTCAAGAAACAGCTCTCAGAATCAGATTTCAGAGGAAGGAGGTGCATCTCGCACCTACTGTAAGAAACACCAAGCAAGCCACCCAAGGAGAAGAAGAAGTAAGGTGAAACACGCCCTCCATCAAGGCAAAGCACTGTAATCGGGAGTGGAGCCAACAAATGAGTATCATTTACAAGTTTTCACCTACTACTACTATAGCTTGTGTTAATTCTGCTTAAACTATTTCCTCGGTTGTTTTTAATCCCTCTCCCTATTTTGAACAAAGTATGGTTTGTATTTTTGAACAAACTTGCAAGTGAGGACACCGCAACCCCTTAAGTCTGGGGGATTTGCATGTTATGTTATGTTTTAATATGTTTCTATCTAATATGTGTGTGTTTAATTAATATGTTTTATATAGTAAATATATATGTTTTAAGTAGTTTTTAGTTTGTTTTAATATTAGATGTACTTAACAAAGTAGTATCTAAATATTTTAGTAGAAAAGACTGGCTTTTTCAAAAATATGGTGAAAACCCTATGGATGGAATTTCAATGATGAAAAGAGAAAAAGCCTTATTTCTCGTAAAAACCAAAATTATTTTTACTTCAACACTTCAAAACCGAAGTTTGTGAAAAGAACCTTGTTATTTAAAGATCAACTGATGCAAGGGGAATTTTTGGTAAGCTTAGGTCAAAACAAAGTTTTACTAAAAAAAGAAAGAAGAGCTTAAAGAATTAAGTTTGGGGGTGTTTTATAAAGGTCGAATTTCAAAAGTATAAGAGTAAACAATGCACAAAAAGAATACAAAAATGTGGACAAAGCCATATCCCGAATCTTTTGAAACTATACTTGTGCCTAAGTACATGAATGCATCCGAGGTCAAAGACTGTGCTATGCAGAATAAATGTATCCGGAGGATAGTTCAAAATCAACTCGTACAAAGTGCATTTGCATCCGAGGTCAAAGACTCGTACAAAGTGCATTTGTATTCGGAGGTCAAAGACTGTACAAAGTGCATTTGCATCCGGAGGTCGTGAGGAAGGTAATATGAGCTAGAAAAGAAAAAGCATCATCAAGCAGTGTACATCAATGCAAACCAGATCAAGAAAAGCAAAATGCGTAAAAAAATCAATGCACAAAATCACTTCAAAGAAGTATTGCATTTGCACAAAAAGATCCACACAAAAATAGAAAATTGCATTGGCTCAAAAGCTTTGAAAGATTCAAACAAGCCCTTTGATTTTAGAACTCCCCAACACTTGAGAAAATTTTTGTGAGTCTAAACTCTCTTTTGAAAAATATTTTGGTGTGACTAAAGATGAACCAATCCTTTCAAAGGCTAGGAGGAAATTTTTCACTTAGTCTTGGAACCAATCTCACCAACTGGTTCACACACACACAAAAGAGTTTGAATAACTTTGGTAGTTTTCAAGAAATAAAGGCACAAGAAACATTGTTAAGAAATGAAGTTCATAGGAACTCCTCATGAAAATCCAAATATCAAACTGATCTATCTTCTAGAATTATAGTTTTTAATAGTTTGTCTTTGTCATTACTATGACAAGCAATGGTTTAAGTTTGGGGGTGTGATAACTCTATTTTATATAGAGTATTTCATATGTTTAAACTTAGTATTTGCTCTCTTTCAAGTAATAATAAAGAGTTTATATAGTCTTTTATGTGATATATGATAACTTGAGTGATTTGAATGGTTATAGTTATTATTAGGCCATTTTGGATATATTGTGGTATGTTTGATGTTTTGTTCAGCAGGCGCCTCAATGCTAATCGTGATCAATGCTCCCGTGACCGATCCTCGCATCAAACCGCACTACTTGGTGAATAAGCACTGCTTCATATGCATCCACTTGCAAGTGATGACCTCCCGCATGGTTCTCTCGATGCCATCCCACCTTGTATAGTAGGCGCCTACCATTCACACATAGCCATACAGCATAGCTTTGAAGAGTCACCAACATAGGACACATGTTCTATCACCATGGAACCGCCCTATGTCATTAGTCAAAGATTTCAACATGGGATAAACCTCTCAAAAGCAACTACAACTATGATCCACTCAAGATTACTTCAACATGAAGAAAGGAAGCACCTCACTTGAAGGCTATAAAAGGACCTCACATCTTCATTTGGAAATATATCACAATCCATAAGTTAGATCAAAATTTCAATATACATAGTTAGTTTTTATATTTTTAGAGGAAGAGGAAGGAATTCATAAATCCTCCTTAACTCATTTTCATAGTGTTTGTATAGTGCTAAGGAGTAATGCTAGTGCATTGCTAGAAGATTTCATACAAAGGTTTTCAACATTTGTAACTTTACTCTTGTTGTTTCTCTTTGTGATTTCTATATATATAAACATGGTCTATTCAGCTTTATATATATCTTGCAATGTCTCTTGTTGCTAAACCTTTCTTAGTTGGAATGTTCTAATCATTTAATGAGCTTTTAAGTAAGTATGATGCATGTATGTATGTTTGTACTTTAGTTCTTGCTTGATAATTTTTCCAAACTTATTTTAAACTTGATCACTTAGAATAAGTAAGATTTGTAAATGACCGTAAATGACTTACAATTAAGAACTCAAGAACTAATATGGGTGAGTGTTTTACATAAAGAAAACTTTGTGAAAAACCATGCTAAGTCCTAGAGATAGGATAGTATAGTCCATAGGATAATTGTGGGTACTTAAAATACAAGAGTGAATTTATTTAAGCAAATTGATAATTGTTAGGAGGCAAGATTGGCACTAACACCCTTTCTTTATCGCAGATAGAACAAGGATCATAAGAGTCGGTAATGATACTCAAGAAAGTGACCGAAAGACACATAGCTAATGCAACAACATTCAAGCAAATTGCATTACATACCGCATCAAACACTTATAAGTAAATTACTTGATGAAAACATTCCAACTAGTTTTTTCTCTTTACACTATCAACATTTTTACTTTGCTTTCTAACTTAATTGTGATCATCAAACAAAACCAAAATTATTTTGTTACTTTGTTACTTTACACTTTATTACTTTATATTAATTTTAAAAGTGAGTTTTTCAATCTCTGTGGGTTCGATCTTTTACTACTTGTTTTTGGACAGTTGTATACTTGCACACAAGTGTATGTGATTTCCATGCACCACCATGATAATAAATTTAAAGAAGAAGGTGAACAGTGAAGGAAGAGGAGGAATGAAGAAGCTAAGTGTTTTTCAATGCGAATTGAATGAAATAAAGGTGAATTGAACTGCTTGAAGAAGAAGAGAAGGCAACAAGGGTGTGATCAAGGAGGAGTATATAATTTTTCTTTTGTTATAACACTATTATAAAAAGTCGAGTAGAAAACAATCGTGCCCCACTATTATAACACTATTTATTTTGTTATAACACTAGTATAAAAAGGCCGAGTATAATTTTTTGGGGCCCTTCCAAACCCGGGCTCTAGGCGACAGCACCTCCACTCAGCCTGTGGCCACTTTGAGAAAATGTTTGTTCGGGGGTATTTTTGAGTCGATTTTTTTGAGTTTGTCTAATGCGAAACTAAAAGTATATCCTACAAGAAAAGTAGATTTGGTGCAGCCATTGACTTTGAGATTTATGTAGTGATCAAATTAAAAATTGATTTTTCGTGATTACTACTAACATTTACTTAAATGGTTGAGTAGATATTTAGGTTTTAAGAAAATCGTGGCTTAAAAAAAATAAAGAGAAGAAGCTTAAATATAAATTTATTTTTAGAAGGTGGTGAAAATAATAAACGAAGTGAGCTAAAATCCATGGCCCAATTGGGGGCCATAAGTAAAAAAAATATGTGTGAATAGTAATGTGCTAATTACAAAAGAAAAAAAGAAGAAGAAACAAACATTAAAGCCCATGGTTTAATTGGGCTCACACGAGTGTACACACACAATTTATTCTTGAACGTATGTGAATACAGCTTTGCATAAAAGTACACGTGAACCGAAGTTTACACACATGTATAACTTTTTGAAAGTATGTAAACACATTTTACATAAACATACGCGAATTGAGTTCACACATGTGCATTACTTATTTTTATGTGTTTGTGAACTATGATCACATAAATGTATGTAAACTAAGTTCACATACATGCATACCTTATTTATGAACGATTCAACTTAATTCACATAAATATACGCGAACCGAGTTCATATGTGTTTTAACACCGTAAAATTGCTAAGTCCTTAGCCAAGGAAAGCTTCAAAGAAAGGGAAGCTTCTTCATGCATCTCATGAGGAAGAGGCCTAGCCAAGGCGAGATAAGTTTCGATTGACTTATTTTCCCCAAGAGCATCTCTAGAGATCCATTAGGAACTTTTGGCTTCTTGGTTCTTTCTTTTTCTTCCAAATTACTTCCAAAGTAGCACTAATAGGAAAATCTATTGGGAAGTGGTTTGGAAGCTGAACATGGTATACGCATGATTTAGCCGATGATCCATCAACTGACGTAACCGTTGAGGATATGAGAAAATGCACGAAGGCAAGTGGATCAAACACACGAGGAATGGTTTTGAAGATCAAAAGTGAAGCGTGAAAACAGTCAAGAGCATGTCAAGGCACCTAGAATGTATGAGATAGTGGATAACTCCCCATGTTCCGTGCCTATGTAGTTAGTTGGGCAATATTTAAGGGTTTTTAGGCATGATAGGCATTATGCACGTTATTCTTAGCCAAGTAACCGTTTTTTATTGTGGTTAGTTGTAAGCAAAGTGGGCGGCTGTGATTTTTCTAGAGCTCTGGCAAGAAAATTTCCGCCAATTGACATATGACATAATATATAAATAATCATAAAGTGTGCTAAATAGAGAGATGAAATATAACCTCACAATAGAGTGCTAAATAAAATTAGGAGGTAAATGCCCTTTCCGAGACTTCTTTCGTGAATGTTCGTGATAATATCAACATCTTGAAGTGACTTGAATATCTCCCGCTTGGTAGTAACATATCATCAAGTCATTGAACCACTCATCGCTGATCTTATTGCGTAATTTAGACTTGATAATCTTCATCACGTAAAAGCTCTTTTCAACTGGATGTCGCCGACACCCAAGAATAAAGAAAGCCAACTCAATGAGTTTGTAGACCAATGGAAATACTAAATGTTTCGAGTTTGAACCATCTTCATAGCCAAACTTTCAAGACATGAGAAGCAATTCAAAGACATTGTTACTTCCTTCACTAAACCGGTGATCCATCTCCACACACAAGCAATGAACTTGAATGAATTATTAGGGAGCCAAAAGTAATCAAATAATATAATAGAAATATTAAATTTACAAACAAAATTAGTTTTTCAAAATCATATTTTAATTGGACAATAAATACTCAATTTTTTGACAAAATATAGTGCCTTGGTTAATAAATTAAAAATTTGTGTTTTTCAAAAAGGTAACTTTGATTTTTTAATCATAAATACGATTGAATTTATTTTATACTATGAAAATATATATTGTCACCAAAAATAAATGCAAAACAATTAACAAATATTGTAAAAACATTTTGATTACAACACACATACATCCCACCTCACCGCTACTATATCAAAAATAATAAAATGTAAGCATTGCAAAATTTAAGAAAGCCGAGGTTCGAACTCACACTTCTAATACAACACAAATACAAAACAATGAACATCTTGTTACTGGCACAACCATTTGTTGTGAAACATCTTGCAAACGAGATATATATTATATATCCTTAATAGAGAAATCACTATTAAGTCAGGGCTTTACAAACAAAGTAGCTGAGCCCGGCGCGCTGCGTTCAAGCTAGCTGGGCCCTAAAATCGCCCCGGTTGTAAGCTAGTGATCGTGGTCAATAAAGACCATTGTATGTAAATACCTAGCTTGTAAATATTTTAGACACATGATAATCAATCAAAACTCTTATTTTCAAGCACTTTACTTTCTTTTATTATGCATTGCCTTAGAATAGTCCTAGCCAAATCAAACTCTTCATCAACGATAATACTTTTGGAGTAATTAAGGAACTTATCGCTAAGGAATAGACTTCCTCCTCAACGAATTGCTTGAAGAAAGGGAATCAAAGAAGCTCAAGCATTTTAGCTAATCCTCAACTAAGTTAAAAGTTTGATAATAGGGTGCGATTTGATTTTTGATCAGATGTGAACCGAAAGTTCACATAAACGTGACGCGGAAATGAGCTCACATATGTGCATTAGTTAATTTCATGCAGATGTGAATTCGGGCTTCACACAAATATATATGAAGTGAGTTCGAACGGGCTATGTAATCTCAATTCACATAAACGTACGCGAACCAAATTCACATAAAAGTGTTGAAGAAGAGTAATTTTTTTGACCCAAAGGCATTTCCATAATTTCATACAATCAAGGGGGGTATCATAAGACTCAATTGGAGTATTCAATGCCCCAGCCAGCCGGATTATTAATGCATGCCTCTACATATTTTAGTTAGAGGAATTGGGTGATGTACATCCTAAAAGAAAAAAGGAGTTAGGTGATCAAGTGAAGTATCGTATACCGATTTGATTCTATGGATTAATAACTATCGCCATTGCAATGGTCCCAAATAGCTAAAGATACATTGCAAGTGACCAAGGCTTATCATCACAAAAGCCATTTGCATATCCATTGCGTGACAGCAGAAATATCACATAGATGCTCTCAAGTACAAATTATACATGTATATATGAATTCAGAAAGATGGACATAATTATGTCCTCTACTTAGGTTTGTGCTCAATGGTCCCCAATCCATCCAATTACAGGAGGGGATGATCACATCCTCCGACGACTTTATAAAATGTCGTAAATCTACTTCTATCCATCAATAAAAGAAAAATGCATGGGGTGAAATATTAAAAATGAAGAGAAATGATTGATAGTGGAAATTTAACAATTGACAATATCAAGTAAAAAGTTCAATAGAGAGATTCTCTTCATAACTTTTGTTGTTCTATTTTGGAAGCAAGCCAATCAACTTGCACTAGTTCTAGATAAGACTGGGCATTAAGAGCAAAGACAAAAGAAAACTAAGATGATCCATTTACATGTCTAAGTCTAAGGTTGATGTGGTCCACAAGAGGGTGAATTTTGCCCTCCTCGTAACCATCATTGAGTCCCTAAAAATGGATACGAAAATAGAGCCCCCAATGCAACTCACTGCATGAAGCAGTGACACGAACGAATGCAAGCAAGCATGCTCAGACCAAATCCCTGAAACTAACATTCCTCACTCTCTAACTAATTACTAACAACTAACATTCGCCTATAAAAATAGGAAAAAGGGAGAGAATCAAATAAGCGTAGTTGAATTTGTTTATTCGGTCTCTAATTGTGATATCAAAGAGTAACAAATTGCTTTTTAATTTTAGTATTTAATTGACACACTAGAGGCATAGAGATTAAGTTCCTCTGAAGCAGAATATTTTCATGTCTAAAGTTCATTGTTTGAGATTTAAATGTCACTATCGTAAAATCGATAATTAATATTACCGATACCAAAAGCTGGCCTGCAGAATGCAAAAAGGCCATCAATAGTACTTTTCGACGGATTATTGATAGAAAAATCCATTGAAAAAATGGCAAGCTCGGAATGATTACAGACGGTTTTTCAAAAAGTTCGCTTTCTTAGTAGTTAAGTTTGTTTTTTTTTTTTTTTTGTATTTAGTTGGCACGTTTTTTTTACAAGGTATTTAGTTGACATGCTAGAGACGAAAGGAAATTTCTTTGACATTGAGCATTTATGTGTCTAAAGTCTCTCTTTGCTAAAATTTGATATTTTCTTATTTTAATTCGATTGTTAGAGAAGTAATATCTTTTATCTCTATTTAATGATGTAAAATTTATTTGTCTTTGTACTTAATAATAGTTGACCCTATTTAATCCTGTGTCTAACATACATTAATAATAGTATGTATAAAATTTATTGTTAGTTATCATTGTTAGTTGTTATTTACTTCATTTTTCATATGGACTTATTATATGTATAAATAGGGTCTATTGTGTTCATGTAATTCAATTGATTTATATATCAATAATATTTGTTCATTACATTTCTCTACTTTTCCTCCATATGAGTTATATAGCTAATATGGTATTAGAGCAATAACTATTCTACTATTTCCTTTCTTTACCATACTTTCACCTCCAAATATATTCACTATGCATGCAAGAACTTCAAAACAATATTCAAAGATGATAGTGGAGAAAATATTCACTGTCTAGTTTCTTCATGACACAAGGAAAACCTCCCAAAGAAAAAAAGAATTAAGAGATGCATGAAGACTGTGGAGAGATAAAGGACCTATATTTTCAAAGTTTTAAAGTTGGTTCATCCTGAAAACTATGTGAAGTGGGACTAATTGATTGCTCAAAGAAGAAAATTGATGGATTCAAGACATTTTTTTTTGCAGTTTTTCAATGATTTGTTCTATCTTGCATTTGTCAAACTTTTTTAAGAACACCAGAAAATATCTATAATATTTGTTCATTACCTTTTCTACTCTTCTTCCATATGAGTTCTATCGAGAATCGTAATAAGTAGTGATAGCCAACTCTAATTAATTCAGTTATATATCTTGTCTTGGTTAATTAACTTTGTAGAGTGTCTATTGAGTCTAATAATGACACGAACGTTTCAATGCTTCTTCTTAAATTTTTGAAAATCTATGGTCTTGGATAACTACTAAATTTCACTATGTATTGAATCTTTTGATAAATGCACGTGTTTTTTTGTTTTTTTATTTTATAAATCTAAGATCCTCTCATACAGAATCGCAGACTAATCTCTCTGTTCTGATATTTGATTCTAAAACCTTAGCTTGTTCTGGGATGCAGCACTCCAAACCATCTCATCCAAGATTTTTATTGTAAATGTACGTGGTTGCTATTAGCTCCCATTTAATTTAAAGTTATAACTCCAATTTTTCTCAATTCCTTTTTTTTCTCCTACTATTTCTCAATCACTGATTTTCACGCTTTCTATCATCCACCTTCACTCGCTTCACGCTTTTTTTTTTCAAGCCATCCATTGTTACAAGCTTCGCACCTTCACGCCTCGTTATTTCTCCTTCCCTTCTATATTTTACACGCTTCAACCAGATCAATCATCAAGTCGCTTTGGCGCCAAAAAAAAAAAATATCAAGCTTCACGTTATTGAGTTGATTATTACTCTCTCAAAGGTGTCCAAAAATCATCCAGCTTGAACGTTATAGAGGAGCAATACAAATAAGTAACCTCCAATAATATTAATCCTACGTAAAAGGAAGAGCAAAAGAAACGTAAGGATTCCATAGCCGCAGAGGAAACTCACGGCTTGAATCAAAACGCAAAACGCACGTCCAAGCAAAAACACGTGCTTCCATATTCTCAATGAAGGTAATGTTGACTAACCAAACTTCTTCCGTAGTGTGGCTAGTTAATTAGTAACCAACGTGTCATATTCATGCGTTAATCACTTTAGTATCCAATACTTGATCGATATGTGTTTAGTTAATTAGTAACCAACGGTCATATTGCGTGTTAATCCTTTTTGTATTGAGGTTACTTTGTGTATCCAAAAAAATTATGGTTACTACTCTTCCTTTTTTCGTGGGATTAATATTGAGGTTACTTTTTTGTATCAATACGAAATTTTGTGCCTAATTAATCGGAACCACATAAAAGGTAATATTAAATTATTCTTTTTTTATTAATTGGTAAATTACATTTATATCCCTTTAGTGACTATCACTAAATGTGTCATTTAGTGACGTAAATCGGACTCTCCAATCCGTTGCAAATAAACATCCAGGATACAACTCAAAAGGTTGGAGCAACCATTCCAAAAATGAAAAGTGTATATTTCTTGCGCAAGTAGTTTTTCCTTTCTTCATAATAACAATGATTATCATGACGATGAGGTTTAGGTGGATGATGAATATTGGAGCTGTTAGTAATGAGTGTTGTCGAGGGCTTGCTGAAAAATGATTGAATACCAACAAATATTACTCCAATTCTTAAATGAACATTTGAATAAAGTGGAGTAAGAAAGGAAAGGGGTTAAATTGTTGATTCATGCCTCGAGAGAATAATTATGCTTGTATAATGACTCCCATTGCTAATTTGTACCCAAAAAGATTGTGAACAGTGTAATATCTTAATTCATGTAAGATTTTTTCAGAATACAAAAATTCACCTCATGGTTGTGTACGACGTGACTAAAGATATTATGAGATTGAGAAGATTGGGTGTTAGACATTTTCCATCATTTCATGTTCTAAACAAATCATATTAAAGGGTTACTATTCCCAACCATGAAGGCTCAGCCGAACATTACTCAATTAAAGGAGAAAGAATTCGACCCTCCGACTCATGCTAGTCCAGAAGACTGCAACGCCTGCATTCGACCGGTCAACCTCTTCCGTACCTACAAACAAGCATTCATTAGAATCCTTCTCATGTATTGTAACGGCCAAAACGATCATAATTTGTAATTAAATGCATTAATATGCTTGTACTATGTAATGCGCCCTGAGAGGCTAATAGAAGGATCTAGATTCATTCCACTCATTTCTTACTTGATTCATACTATATTCATGCAGCTTATTAATTCAGTGTTCGGCCTATTTTCTCCCGTAAAATAGATAGGAATATTGGCGCCCACCGTGGAACTCCGTATAACTTTTCTTGCGCTTCCACAATCGAATAGATCGAATCAATTTTTTCTCAAAAAGAAACCCCAACAATGTCGCTGATACAATGATGATACAAAGATAAAGGATCTTTTGGTTATTGTCAAGCTCGCATGCAAAAACGCAGAGCAAGAGCACATAAACAAGGAGAAACATCTCCATACTCGCACTTTGGAAGAAAGTGGAGAGGTCACATAGAACAATTGAATGATATGCAAAAATTTCCCAGATACTTGAAGCCACAAGAGCACCAAGTGGTGTGGTAAAATATATGCAAGTATACATAGTCACACAAGTAATAAAGTGATAAGAAAGGTCGAACCCACATGGATTATGTATTGTAAAGTTTTGTATATTAGAGTGTACACATAGTGTGTCTACACTATGCACTATTTTGGTTTGGAGTTTTTCAAAGTAAAAACAATACAAAGAAAGAGTGTAAGGAATCGCTGGATAAAGTAGTTGAGATGTTTTCACCAAGTAATTTACTTCTAAGTGTTTATAATGGAGTATGTAGTGTTTCCACACCGATGCAAACAGATCAAGATGTGTCCGGCAAAGACTTTCTTCAAAGTTTCATTACAAGCTCTTATGATCTTTATTTTTTACAGTAAAGAAAGGAGTATCAATACCTCTCTTGCCTCCTAACAATGATCCAAGTTGCTAAATAGGTTCACTCTTGTCTCTTAAGTTCCCACCGTATCACCCTAGAACTATGTTATCCTACGCCTAGACTTAACATGGTTTTAACAAAGAATTTTATTAAAGCTAGTTTAACAAGTTGTTGTTACAAACTCTTATCCCTATTAATTATTGAGTTCATAAATGTGACCCATGTCTGCTGCCACAAGTTTAACTTATTCCAAAGTGATTAATTCCAGAATAAGCATTGAAAGAAGTATCATACAAGAATTAAAATGCATACACTACATAAATCATAATAACATACTTAGAAGTTCATTACAAAGTTATAACATCTCAACTTAAGGGAATTTAGCTCATGTTACTCATTATATAATGGAGAAAATCTGCAAAGAGCATAATCAAATGAGTAATATAGCAAAAGAATTTAAAAGGAGAGAGATTATTCGAATAGAAGATTTTTTGCATGAGTTTCCTGGGCTTGAAAACAATATGAGTTCCTTACACAAGTTTCCTTCAAGTAGAATGAAGTGGAATGGTTGTCAAGCACCTCCTTACCTTTCTTCTATTCGTAAACGTAAAGAAAAACTAAAACTAAACTAAACTAAACTAAAACTAAGTGATCCTTTCGTAAACAAATGAAGAAATACAAATGAAGGATGAATGATTGTTTGTAGGTGAAGATATGGCTTCTATTTATAGGTTTGGAAGCTTTCCTCCCTCGGAGGGTTTCTTAGGCGCCGTATGATTCAACCGAGGGGTCCAACCTTGATAAAATCGCATAACCAATGAAGCAAATAGCTCTGGGCTTGTGGTCGCTTGCATGCATAACATAAGGTGTGGTCTATGAAGAAGTGTCACATGTCTCTTTAGATAGATGAGCCTTGCAACTTGATTTTTATGTTTATCGCCGACTTCCGCAAGTGGCTCGCCCTGTGACTAGGCATGACGCCACAATTCAAGTGTGGAAGCATCAAAATGGTCATTGGATGTTTTGGTGCAAACCGCTAGATTCTACTGTGTGTAGTGCAGTTGTTTCCTAGAGTCGGCAAGTGTTTCCACTCCCGTGTTGGCAAGAGCCACCCCGCAGCTTGCCGTGACCGAACAAAAACATCAAACCTAACAAGAAATGTGTATTTATGCCTAGTTACTTGTCCTAATCATTTGGATCTCTAAAATGTTGTTTCTTAATAAATAAGCTATATTTATATATTAATGTACTTGAAAATAAACAATAATCTAAGTAAAAATAGATTAATAACTCTATATAAAAATAGAGTTATCAACCAAAGAACAGAGATCCTGGAGGGAATACAGCTTGTAGGACCTCAAACCTTCACCAAAGAATAGCAAAAGAGCGCCACCACCATTAAGATATTTGCAAGAAACTCAACTTTCCTCAACAACACGTGAAAAGAAACCGCAAAGGAAGTCGATTATCTCGTGTCCAAACTCGAGCCCATTATTGTTTCTCTCAACCTAACACAAAGGAAGTCGATAAACTCGACTTATCACAAGTATTTTTAAATCATATTTTGGGTGTGTTGTAGTGGGTGTTGTTTTGTTTGTGTTGGTGTATATTGGCCTTGACCAGTGGGTGACTTGTACTAATCATGGGTATTTCTTGATTGCAAGGGTGCATTTTGGCGTTGTCCATTTTCCCCAACCTTCTGAATTTATGGTAAACTTCAGAAACCAAACTAGATCTACAAAAGGTAACTTGTATTTTTGGAATGTGTATAAAAGCTGAGTTTTCTAAAGTCAAAAGATAGATAAAGGATTTGTGAAGCTGTTAAGCACCCAATGGAAGTATTTGAACTTCACACGCCATATCTACTTGGGTGATGATGAATGTTGAATGATGATGTCTATTTGTTCATGTTTTCAAGTGGAACGAACTACAACTTGACATAGCAATTTGTATACTAGGATAGGCTTGCCATCTCACCTCATCGTTATTAAATTGGATGCTTATTAATTAGTTTTCATTTTACCCTAAAATTACGGTGAAGGAAAATATAGACTTTCCAAGCCAAAATCACTTATTTGGATGAGATAACTTTTTAGGATGATATATTTTTTGGGTGTAATTAAATAAAAGTTCTGGTAGAGTAAGACCCATATAAAAGTATCTCACAATTCAAATCAGATCAGTTCTGTCAATTTTATTTTATTATTCAAGATTCACGAGTCTATATGATTCAGATTTTTTCACAAAATGACAAAGATTAAGAATGTTACCAAGAGAATATCTATCATGAAGGATGGTGATAATATTCTCACTAATACTGATGATATTGAAAACCATATTTTAAATTACTATCGTAATTTATTTTCCGTGAATAATGATTGTCGCTCCAATGATCTTATTCGCGATGTTATTCCCCGCTTTAGTTACTGATAAGGACAATACTATGCTTACTACTTTACCTTCCCGGCCAAGTTAGAATCGCAGCTTTTTCTCTCAATGGCGATGGCGCCCGGTCCGTATGGGTTTGGCGGATTCTTCTTTCAAGCAAAGATTGGGATATTGTCGCGCCAGATGTCTATAATGCAAAGTGTCGCAATTTTATCAACAAGGTTGGTTGCTCCTCAACTTTAACTCTAATATTGTTGCTCAATCCAAAATTTGATGGAGCCGATAGAATAGAGCATTATAGACCTATAGCTTTAGCTAATTTTAAATTTAAAATTATCACTAAAGTTATAGCCGATGCATTTGCTCTAGTCGCTTCCCGCCATTATTTCGATAATCAATGGGGATTTGTGAAGGGTAGAAACATATCTGTCGCATTTGTACAGCCTTCCGAATCTATCAATCGCCTAAAAGTCTTTCGGGGGCCGCTTAGCCTTGAAAATCGACATTAAAAAGCTTTTGATACTATAGATCAAATTTCTTACTTCAAGTGTTGGTCGCGCTTATTTTAATGCTAAGTTTTGCTCTTGGATTAATACTATTCTTCACTCACCTAAACTCTCTTTCTCTCGTTAATGGCTCTACTGTTGGTTTCTTTGGTTGCAAAATGGGAGTTAGACAAGGAGACCCATTGTCCCCTCTCTTTCTTTTCTTCTTGGTCAAGAGGTTCTTAGTCGTGGAATTTCCAAACTAGTGGCGTGATGGTAAGTTTTCACTTCATGGTTGGCCCGCGTGGTTTCCGTGATGCCAAGTCATGTGTTATATGTCGATGATATAATGTTCTTTCAGAGAGCTACTAAAACGAGTATTTCTAGTTTAATGAAACTCTTTTCCTCTTATGAGCAAGTCTCGTGCCGACATCAAGAAAGACAAGTCTAAATTTTACACCGCAAAGATTCTTCCGCCGTGTCACCGCTTATCTCGCCTTTTGCTTCTGATTCTATAAAGGATCTCTCCTTTACTTATCTTCGTGTTCCTATTTTTGAAGGTAAGCCTCTGCTAATCCATTTGTTGCCTATTGCGTATAGAATTAAGGCTAAATTATCCTCCTAGAAAGGCTCAAGTATTATCTCAGCATGGGTAGAGTTCAACCGTCAACTCACATCTCGAGCATGTCGGGTCTATAGCTTTCGTGATTTATGTGTGGCCTCACGATCTTCTTCATATTGTTGACACTTGGATTAGAAATTTTGTGTGGTTCAAGCGATGTTACTACTAGGAAAATTGTTATCGCTTTCTCGCATAAGGTGTGCAAACCCTTTCAAGAAGCGTGGTCCGGTCTTAGATCCATCAAAACAATTAATGTATGGTATGCTAAAGCTAGTCCGAGCTTCCTCTCTACAAACTTACAATGGGCTCTACTTTTGAAAGCCATAGTCTATAAGAACAATAAGCCTGAGCTATCATGTCTCTTCTTCTATTTGGCTTGGATTTAAGTCTTGTATTTCTACGATTCTTGCGCATTCAACTTGGAAGCTTGGAAATGGGGTTAGCATAAATTTTTGACTGATCGCTGGCTCTCTAGGCCTATGTGGATATCATTGGTATGCCTCCCAATGTTCATAGGAACTCGAGGCCACGCTTAGTGATTTTATAGTTAACTAGAGATGGTCTATCCTCACCGATTTTATAAATCATTTCCATATTTACACCAAATTCGTAACATTGTAATTCCTCATATCCCTGGAGGATCAATTGATGTGGGATCGCTTCTAATTCGTGAGATCCGACTTCGTGATTCTTTCCTTTTTCACGCCCCGCTGGGCAAGTTGTCCCCTGACTAAGATAGTTTGAAGAATTTTATTTCTCCTCAAAATCTTTTATTCTTTGGAGGCTATTTATAATAAGATGCCTGGGCTGATTTGACCAACTTTGGAATAGAGGTTGTAATCGCTTTCTATTTGTAGCCTCATGCAGAATGAACTGAGACTTCATACCACCTTTCCTAGCCCGCGCCTGCTCTCCAAACACACGTGGAATCGACTTGAGGAATCCTAAGCCTCAATATTGACACCGCTCTATCCCCAACGCTTTATCCTCGACTCACATGGTCGAGTCCTCAATTGAGTGACATTGTCAGGCCGCTATTGTCAACGCTTTTTGGGTGATTTGGCATTGCAGAACCAAGCTAGATTTGATAATCATGTGATCCCTTTTCATACTACTATCAACCTCATTACTTCCAATGTGATCTTAGCAGAAATGCCTCTAAATCTACAATGTCTTCCTCTCGCCGCTAAGTTTATGATTATAAAAGCTTTTAATGTCAATGGTAATTACAAAAATTCTTCAAACATCAAAGAGGTAATTTGGACCCACCCGCTTCCTTACATGATTAAATGCAACACGATGGTGCCGCTAAAGTGGAGCCTCTGGGTCGATCGCCAGGTGGAAATTTTAGAGACAGGAGCGCCGCCCGGGGTGTTTTTCTCGCATCGATAGGTAACGCTTATGCCTCCATGCCGAGCTTATTGAGCCATGTTGGCAATTGAGATTGCTTTTGATAAATGTTGATGTCTTTGTGGTTAGAATGTGACTTCAATTAGTTGTTTTACTTTTAAGAATTGTAATGTTGTTCCCTCGAAACTTCGCAATAGATGGAATAATTGTTTATACTTAACTAGCAGATGAATTTTGTGTGCACTCACATTTACAGAGAAGGTAATGTGTTTCTGAGTGGGCTCAAGCCCAATGCACCAATAGACTCCAATATGGCCCAACATCGTAGCTATAAATGCGCGCGAATCTTGAGAATCAGCACGCCATTACTACACTTTGTGAAGCATGGCCGTTAGCACACCACCGACCAGAGCGCCGAGTGTCATTGCAGTACCACCCGCAAGGCGCCAAGAACCCCGATACGACACAAATTATTATCGATCGGGCAATGTTTCGCAGAATAACCACACTTCTATTGGTCGCACGATCATAATGCTCAGGCCGATAAGTTTGCAGTGTCATGGAACTAACTTAAGCGACTTTACGTGGTGGAATCTCATCCCGAGCTTCATTGCGCAGGAGTTTTTGAGGAATAGGCTAGGCTTACCTAACTATAGGTTTTGTTAGCTCCTCCGCCCCAGACGAGCCGGGTTCATCTTTTCCTCCTATCTCTGGTGTGCCGCAGATGATTGTTAACGACTTTGGTGCCGACTGCTCACGATGGGAGTCGTTATAGTGATGCTTTGTGCACCTTTGTAGGTTGGCTTTTATTTTCAAGTCGCTTTGATGTTTACGCTCATGGATTTTGGCCTACCCCCCACGCTTCGTTATATTTTCTTTTTATCAATAAAATTTAGTGAGATTTTTCCTTCCCGGTACTTTTTCCCTAAGGATGCTTTCATCGTACGCTTTAACGGCGCCCATATCCATTTCTTTTGTTTAAAAAAATATTTTCTTTTTTAATCATGTCATAACCTAACCTCATCTGATATCCGCAGACATTCCAAATAAAGTGTAAAAGTTTCGTCACTTTCAATTATTAGCATCGCGAAGCCAATGCAATAATAGGACCCCATTAACCTACTGTACCATGGCCCAGACATCACCCTCGGCTACTTCAAGACGCCTCATTCGAGCAATGGATAAGAGAGAATGACTAACGAAGAGTTAAGAAGACACGCGCTTTTGCAGAAGACTAAGATTTAACATTTTTTCAAACGCTTACTTCAAGTAGTTGTTTCAAAAACGCTAATGGATAGTGGATAGCGCCTCACCTTTTTTTTTTTTTGTGATTTTTACCCTTGTTATTTTTCTTAAATTTCTTCTCTATCCTTATTAAATAAATGTAATCATGAATTAAATAAATATATTTTTTACGTTATTTTATATTTATCACCTGGGCTTCAACCGCTAGCTTTTTCCAAACACAAAAATTGTTATCAAGAAATTTCATCCGCTATCCACTCATCCGTTATCCGATAAATTTTATCCGCTATCCGCTATTTTTTACCAAACAAAGCCTAAATATCTAAGAAAAGATGATTCTAGGAAATGATTTTCGGGCACCAATAAAGAGAAATAAGAAAATAGAAATATTTAGTAAATAATACGATGAATATAGAGAAAAACATCAATTATATGTTCGGATTGGTGGCCAAATTACTAAAAGAAAAACAATTTGCAAATCATGGTGCCGAAGAAACTTCCATTTGTGTAGCTTCTAAAAAATCACTGGAAAGTTATATCTAGAGGTCAAAAGATTGATGAAGGTGAACCTGATTTCACAGTCCATCTAAACATAGGCCAAGAGAGTTAGTTACTCCATCTAAGTATGTGTTTGGAAGATAATATAATATCACGGCAGATTTTCATTCAAAAGTTTAGCTTCTATTTTTCACGTCGAACCACCTTCAAAGGTTCTGTTTAGTAGATAATTTATAATAGATAAACTCATTGTGGGTATGTGGCATGTCTAGCTTATAACACTTTTTTACTATTTTATAGCATTTTTTGAAATACTACTTAAAGAACGCTTGAGATTTTATAACTTATAATGCTTTATTTTTTTCTCCCATTTTATCTTTATAATTTTAATTAAATTCATCATTTATTCTCCACCAAATGAATCTTTCTATCATTTTAAAACATTAATTACAAATGTTCATTTATGTCTATTTTATATTTTTTTTGGGGCCAATGTCATTTTATATTTATGGGCTAGTTCAACAGTTGATTTTACCAAAACTCTAAATTTAATTGGCTAGCTTATTCACTATTTGCTATAAGCTCATCCCCTTTGGCCTTATATGCTAGCTTATTACCGCTCTCGCCAGACAAGAATTACGAGGATCGCCATCAAAGAATTGACTCGCGCCCACCATCATCTCGACGCCCATACACGCCGCTTGAGCGCACTTCCGCAATAAAAATCTCGCTAACGGCCTGACCGCAAAGATATATACGCCATTCGCATACGGCATCGTGCACGCTCTCTAACTCAGGTTATCCGCCCGAGCGACTTCTCACTAGATCGTTTGAGTGTCTTTGCAGTACCACCCGAGGTGCTCAACGCGCGAAGCCGGACCTGGCCCTTTCACCTATTCAACGACCGCCCATAGATTTAATCAATCAACACTTCAACACTTCATCGGGTCAAGGTACGATCAATGGCGACCACGCGGGGAGGCCCGAGCGCCGCCCTACCACATTCATGGCTCCACGCGACCGCCCTGCACGCGGCCACCTCTCGACTCAATCCCTCCCGCAGACCTGGCAGCAGACCTGAGGCGTGGCCGCCACAAACCACTAATCTCAAGGACTTCCACGACAAGAACCTTTCGTGCACAACTGGCCGTGGACCTGGCCTCCAAACAGATCCATCCGCTGCTCTCGAGATTTGCCGCCGAGCCGGTTGAAGCGGCATTCGTGAACCTCGCCGACCATGTTACTTCGTTGCTTTGCGATCTTGCAAAACAAGAATCGTGATCGCATCGAGATGCACTCATCTCCCAAGACGAAAGAGGTTCAGCTCGCCGCCGCAAGCGGCGAAGACGGAGAACCTTCACCGCCACGACCGGGCGCAAGACACCGCCTCCTCCTCAAAGGAGCATTTCACGCCGAGAGAGCACTACTCATCATTCTCCCGCTGTAAGCAGTGGCACGCAGTCGCCCCCGAGCAGAACGCCGCATAGACGCCGCTCGATGTCCGATGACTATGAAGATTCTAGCTACCGCCCCGACACCGGCCGCCGCTTCACCGTGATACTCTCTAATGAGTCGTCCGGTCACGCGGCCGAGAAGCGATCTCGGGATTCTCGTGGAAGAGTCGAAGATTATAGAAACGGGAGAATTAGGACGCCAGATCGCCTAGGAGAGCCAAAGCGAAGCGCTCAGAGGCCACCTCGCCTTCCACCAATCGCCCATCTCGAGGATTCTATGGAATGCCGCAACGAGGCATGCTCGCAATGCAACCTTTCGGGTCGAACGCCATTCGACGAGCACGCCCGCTCTCCGTGGAGATCAGCGTTATAAGATTCCGAGATCTCCACAAGCCGCCCAATCTCAACAAGTTTGACGGCCGAGGAGATCCCCGACAAGCATCTCCGCTACTTCAACAATTATCGCCGCTATAGGAATCGGGACCGACCATGAAATGCGTGCTCTTTCCCGCCTCTCGACGGCCGAGCATTGGAATGGTGGGAGTCTCTCGCGCCCAATTCCATCTCCTCCCCGACGACTGATCGTAATCTTCGTCCCACTACACCGCCAACCGGCAAGCAATACCGATACGAGGAATACTTGACTCGCTGCTCAAGGTGAGAATGAGACGTTGAGACAAGATATCGACCGGTTCAATATCAAGCCGAATCTGCTCGCGACTTGTCGATAAGGACAAGTTGAAATATCCAAGCGTGGTATTCGACCGACCACCGGTCAGAAGAATTCACCCCAACCATTACCAAGATCTCACTTACTTCGACGAGCAAACGCCCATATGGTATATGAAGAGACTTTGGTCGCGAAAGGCCCCCGCGCCCGCCCAAAGAGGAAAGCAAGAAGTTTCGCCAGAGGCATGAAGGTCGCCGCGATAATCTGGTCCGACTTTCGAGATAAGACGCTCGATCATCGTGACTCGCTAAACGCCTCTATTGCACGATCTATAGCGAAAAGCAAACAATGAATTTGTGGGAGTAAAGCGTTCGATCCACTCGTGCTCAAGAATGGGCACGACCGACTAAAAGATACCGCTGCTACTACAAAAGCAAGCGGTCATGATACTAACGATCGTGGTGGCCTCAAAGATGATATTGAAGAGCTCATTCGTAAAGGAAAGTTGGGAAAGTATGTGAGGCCGTGGAAGGCGCACATCGACCTCAAGCAGGCGTAAGGAAACCGATCCCGACAGAGGGGAGCGGCGCCTACTTGTTTCAAGCGCCCAAGAAAAAGACCTGGCCTCAAGGTCGAAGCTCCGCGTCCGCAGGTCGCAACGCTGTTATGGTCATCCACTGTGGCAACCTCGGGACCGTAGAGAATCAAAGAAAGCCACCAAAAGAAGGGACGAGCTCCCCGATGGCTCTGCTCAACATCAACAACCCCACCTGCCTCTCAAATGCACTTCCATCTCATTTGAGACAATGACCGCACGCGATGGCGTGCCAAACAATTATGTTCCGCTGGTAATCGTGGCGCCATGGCCATGGCCAATATCGTTCAAAGAATCTCGGTCACTGTGTAGCTCTTACCGACATCATGTTTAAAGGCTTAATTGACAAGATCAAGGTCGACCGAGCGAGATACTCCCAAAGCCGAGCCAACACCTTGACGGGCTTCAACGGAGCGGCCACCTACCCGCTGGGAACGATCGAACTCATGGTCACATTTGGTGATGAAACCGAGATAGCACCTTGTACAGATACCCGCACGACATTCCTCGTGACTCCCTCAAATCATGCTATCGCTGCGCATCATCGTAGGCCGACCCGGGCAAGCTAGAGGCCGTGGTATCAACAAGACACCCAAGATGAAATTTACAAAGCAAGGATCACACTGTAGTTACCCCGGGCGCCGACCTCGAGGTCGCGAGACGTTAATAACTGCACTCAAGAAATTTGTGATGAGGTAGACCTCGCCCAAATGTTCGGCAAGACCGTGATGGCCATCAAGTCAATGCCATCGATCCGATGCTCGGTACACGCTTGAATGTAATGAACAATTTGAGTGTAATGAATGACCGACCTATGAATGAAAAGCAGCAGCGCTTTTTCCCACCGGGTTTTTTACAGCAGGCCCGACTTTAGAAACATGGTGTTCTTTACTTTCTCGCAAGAATGTATGACCGGCCGTCAAGATCGCCACGCAGAAAGGAGCGATCAAGATTATCAACTCGTCAACATAAACGGATCGGCGGCGATCCAAACCGAGCAACCATCGTAAATGGTCCCAATCGAGCGCCATCGAATGGCCCGGCGGTCGGCGACCCACAAACAGAGTAGCCCCGAGCGGTTTCATAATCGAGCGATCATCGAAATGATCCCAACGGCTGCCATTGAAATGGCCCGACAACCTCGATCGTCGAAACGATCCAAATCGAGCGATCGTTTAAACGGCTCCCAACCGAAAGTGCCATCGAATGGCCCGGCGGTTAAAACCCGCGAAACCTTAGGTCGCCGTAAACGACCAATCGAGCGATCGTTTAAACGGTCCCAACCGAGCGCCATCGAAATGGCCCAAAGGTTAAGAATAACCCATCGCGTAGGTCGTCAAACGATCTACCTTAAATGCCATCGAAAAGGGCTCGATCAAGGTCGCCGAGCGATCCAAGGCCCGCTGGGATATTAAAACTTATCAAAGAATGGATGCTTTCAAATAAATAAGCACGAATGACGACCGAACGCCTTAAAGCTCAAAGACTTAGAGAAAATAAACATACAAGGCGCGCAAAGAAAGCGACCAAAAACGAGCGCTATTGAAGTAGTATTTAAACGGCCACCGAGCGCCAACAAGTTCAAAACGAATAAGGCGAATAAATGCAAGAAGTACGCAGATATAGCAATATAAATTCGAACGCGTAATTGAAAGCAAGTAAAGATTGTCATTACAAATATGGGACGCCGGCCAAGCCGAGCGCGCCACGACTAAAGAACCGCACGGGCGTAAAATTGTCGTGCCCAAGGCGTTAAAGTTACAAAACTACACCGCCGCAGCGGCTTCAAAAGAGAATGGTGGTCGGGCGAATGACGCTGTTCTCGCCGTCATATTCTCGCAGCAACATGATCTTATTATTTTCGACATAAGGCGTGGGCTTCGATCATCTTGTCATCAAAGCCGATTCGCAGACGTATTCAACACCCGCTACCGCCAAGAGCGTTGTAAAATTGCTCGACCGCAGCCTCTCCCGACCGCTACTTCGCCACCATTAGGATCTTTTCTCCACCGCCTTCTTCGCCACCCAACCGCCTCTCGCTCTCACGCCTCAAGGTCGCTTCTTCAAAGTCGCGACCGAGCAAAGAAGCTCCTTGTTCCTCTCTCGCCGCCTTGCCCTGCCTTCCTCCCCGCTTTCGTGACCTCCTTCTTCGATCGACGAGCTTGTCATATTTTAGCGCGCGCCGCCTAAAGCCTTGTCTTTTCCTCGCAAATTCAGTGTCGACGGGTTGTTAGTCGGGCCGAACAAAGATGTATTTAAGAGTACGAGGCTAAAAATAAAATTACCATCGATTCGCCACCACCACCGCCATGACTTTTCGAATTTCATACAGAGAGAAGCGCAGAGCGCCACGGGTTTCTTCTGCATCGCCTCCGATCGGCCGCATCAAGCTTTGAGCCGAATGATGGGAATCTCTCCGCTTCGTGGGCCGAGACTCGACAATCACGCCAGCCCGCTGGGTGAGCGATCAAGACCGGGAGTGAGGCGATCGAGGCCCGCCGACCGCTTTTTTCCCGCTGGGAGTTTGGTGGACTTTGAGGAAGGTTCGTGATTACCCCCGACCGAGAAGCGCCAGTCCCTTAGCCCTCCTTCAAAGCCGTGGATCGGAAGCGAGCAGCCTCACTTTGCGGCCATCCTTTTCGCGAAATAACGAGCCACGAGTTAGAAAAAAGAGAAAGTCAACAATGTAATATAAGGACTAAAAAGTTCAAAAGCTAACCAATCTCGCCTCCAGCCATAGCCTTCAGACAAGACAAAGGGCCGGCAAGGAATGTCGCCTAGATCTCGACGCATCATGCCCGCCAATGACTTTATCATCTCCAAAGTCTCCTGTGTCGCCTCTCCTGCATCTTTCATCAGATAGATGTAATCTCCCGCCGCCGCGTAAATGAGCCTCATTCCACATAATAGGGAAGTAGTGGGGACCCAAAGATCCCGTCCCATTGAACTCACAAACGGCCTTGCCGCTTCTTCGCTTGAACGATCCAAAGGCATCGGCTTTTCCTGTGCCGCTCCCAACGACTCCCGAACGCTTTGAAAAATCTGTGATGGGTCTTTCAGATCTTCAAGGAGACTTGTTCCTTTTCTCCTTGTGGCCTTCTCTCGAGCCACCACCAAGATAGCAAAGAAAAGCATCATCGACACCGCCGACCTACCTGGGTGAGCAAAGACTAAAGTCTTTAAAAACGCCCATGCGCTTGATGGAGCCGGTAGCGGGCGAACCCAATATGGCGCAGTAACATCGCTGGAATTCAAGAAAGGAGGCGTAATCTTCATCTTCGAACACGAGCCGATACATCGTGAACTTGAAGTCGCGTAATAAGTCGCGATATCTTCGCCTCCTTCATGCCTCTTATCCTCCAAATTTCTGAGTCTTCAAGCGAGGCTCCGTGAGATCGGCAAAGCATCGCGGACCGACCGTGAAGAATGCTCCTCGTTAGAGCCAAGAGTCTCCGACACCCAAGACATGCCTGACACCTCCCGAGCTACATCGCCTGACTTCGCTCACCAACCTCCTACGACCCTTCGCTCGATCCTCCGATGTGGCTTCCAAACCGTAAATATGGACTTCGGCCGAATCACCTCTTCTCCTCGACTTCTTCTCGACGGCCGCCTTCACCTCCACCATCTCCTCGCCCACGATTGGGACGACACTTTGCGCTCATCGCCATCAATAATAATCACGCCGACGCCTTCTTTTCTCTCCTCCACTCGATACAACGCCCCTGGCGCAGGAAGAGTCGCTTGCCGCCGAGGAATGGATTTGACCGAACCAAAGACTTTAGAGCCGGGCCGATCCCCGACCGGAAGAACGAGAACTCGAGCCCGCGGCCGCCGAGGAATCGCTGGAAGAGTTAGAACTTTTGTCGCTCGAAGACGACTTCGCCTCGCCCCGCCGACATGTATGTGGCGTAAAGATCGACGGTTTTCCCGAATACGGCAAGCTAACTCGCCCGTGGCATACACAAACACTGCGGATAAAGCGGATCGAGTCGTCGATCGAGCTGGCACTCATGAGAGGGGCGAGCTGGCCATCCTCGACCGACACCCCTATCACGAGGCGTGGAAAAGCACGTAAGTACTTTCAAGAAAAACTCAAGCATAAAAGGTAAAGCGGAGAGATCGATTCATACCTTAAGCAGATGTGGTGGATCGGCCGATAGTAGCGTAAACAGCCTTTCGGATGTGTCTACGCGCAGACGAGCCTGGCTGCTAAGCGAGCGATTCTGGAAGCGTGAGAAATGAATTTCGCAGGCGGCTATTTATAGTGTAACCGCGCGGCGGTGGGACCGGATACGTAAGAGTCACAACACTTCGCCTTTTTCACCAATGGTTGTCTCCGCACAACCCTAAACACCAAACGCCACGCCTTAAATGTCAAGAAAAACCAACCGCCACGATAAAGACGGCCGATGGTCGACAAGCTGGCCGACACCGCCCTACGCTGAAAGCGAACGCCGCGCTCGCTTGGCCAAGATAACTTCACCCTGGGGCATCGATTCAAGCCTCACCGCTTCTGCCGACCTAGGCTTCGGGGGCAACCGCTCTCGGGTGTATCAAGAATTACGAGGATCGCCAACAAAGAATTGGACTCGCGCCCACCCCATCTCGACGCCCATACACGCCGCTTGAGCGCACTTTCGCCGCAAAAAATCTCGCTAACGGCCGACCGCAAAGATATATACGCCATTCGCATATGGCATCGTGCACGCTCTTCTAACTCAGGCTATCCGCCCGAGCGACCTCTCACTAGATCGCCTGAGTGTCTTTGCGTGTACCACCCGAGGTGCTCAACGCTGAAGCCGTGACCTGGCCCTTTCACCTATTCAACGACCGGCCCATAGACGAATCAATCAACACTTCAACACTTCATTGGTCAAGGTACGATCATTAGCTATCCGCTCTTTTTTGCAAAAAAAGTCTAAATGTACATTTAGTGGTCATAGATGCAACCAAACAAACAGAAAATATTTCGTAAAAAAACATACTGAGAATGTAAACAATTTTTTTTGGTTCAGACTATTACTGACTATCCATGGAGCGTTGCTCATGCTTAGGATCAAATTTCGCACTAACTAACACTGAGTTTGTCCACTACAAAATTGAATCCGAGAGCACCGAATCGATCCTCCGTGTCCCAGAATAGACTAAGCTACTAGGCCAACGATGTTAGTTGAATACAAACAAAAAAACACAAATCAAGTTTAATAATATAAAATATTAGTATTGAGAACTCGCATAACTTGCAAGGCACACGAGAAATTCACAAATATTTGGGTTTTATTTTTCCTACCCCTCATCATCTATCTCACCCCCATATTTCAAAAATGCCAATAATACCCTCGCTTTAAAAAAAAAAATTAAATTTTCGAATTACCTCAAAATAAGGTAATTCCTGCTCAAAAAAATTAAAATTTCGGAATTACCTCTAAAAATGTAATTCGTTCATAATCATGAAAATTTCATAATTACCTCAAAAAGGTAATTCCAAATTTTTAATTTTTTTTTAAAAGTTTATATTTTGGTCTTAAGATTTAAACGCTGCTTTATTGGAAATATGATACTTAACGATTTACGATTTAATAACAATACGTGAAAATATATAAAATGACCAACATAAAATAGAGTACAAATACAATTATGGGTCAAAAATGTCTAAAAATGACCGAAAATAAGCACGTGAAGTAGGTGAACCAAGCGACATCTAGTGCATCCCTGCCAATCCAGATCGGGCAATATGTGATATATACGATTTGTTTTAATTTTTATTACTAAAAGGCTACTAAAAATAGTCAAAACTACTCTAAAAAAATATAAAAACACCACTAAAAATCTAACAAAACCAAAATAAGGCTATACAAATTTTTTTAGATTTTTTGGAGACTATGAAAATTTAAAAATCGTAAAAATAGTAAACGATGGAATTTGGGATTTTGAGGTCGTAGTCCCGTAAGAAGTCCCTTCTAGGGAGTCTTGATTCTTGATTTTTTCGCTTCTAATGACCGTGGTTTCATTACGATCGTAGTATGTTGTCCAAAACCGATTTTTTAGCCTAAATTATTCGCTCAAATAAAAATATTAATAATTGAAAAAAATATTAATTTTCGAATTACTCAAAATAGGTAATTCCTGTTCACAAATGTGAACCGAATTACCTCATTTCGAGGTAATTCCAAATTTTTTCTAATTACAGGTAAATCCAAATTCCATTATTTGAACCTAATTACCTTTTTTAGAGGTAATTCAAATTTTTAATTTTTTTTTAACAAACCATGTAATTTTTGTAAATTTGCAGGTATTTTTGTCCGCTTGGGTATTTATGGGGGTGGGATTGATGTTGAGGGGGTGAGAAAATAAAGCCCCAAATATTTTATTGTTAAGTTATTGAAGAGTGTTATGATGTAGTGGGTAGATAGCTAAAGATCGAGCACAAAGTAAGATAGTTCTTTGAATGAAAATTGAACCCTCATTACCCTTTTATGGCAAAGATATATATAGTACAAACATCATAATTAATGAAAATCATTACGTAATATGGTGCTATGCCATTACAAGACGTATTGAGAAGATTAAGTGGATTATAATATATGATATCCGCATTAGAGATGAGCCTTATGGTCGAGGAATGAAGAGGGTCTTCGAGTAATACGAGCCGATCGCGAGGGGCCAGAGTGAGCTCCATCTTCTTCAAGCGAGTTAGATTCGGCCGAATGAGTTAGGATCTCAGTATAACAGTTGTAGAAGAGAGAGAGAGTGATACATACAACAAAATAATAAATGCAATAAATGTTATTATCTTTTTGAATGTGTCACTCTCTCCTACTTGACACAATAAGTACTGGAGAGGTCCTATGTCATTCAAACCGAGACTCTATAGATACTGCTCCAAAGATTTTTGTTAAGGATTCTCACAAACAAATAAATTCGAGATGTGTGACATAAAAGGACTCGAATTAGATAATCGAAGTTCACCAGCTTGATAGGTTTACACCGCAAGCCCCTATTTGTGTTCTCTTCGAGATGGAGTTGGTGGCAAAGTAAATGTAATTCAACCGCACGACCAAACAAATCAAGGATTCTAGGTGATCACCCACGAATTCAAGGTGCCAAACGCTCTGACAAGACACGTAAAATCATGCCGATATGGGGAAGAATATCGTGAATCCTCCAAATGTCTCGCACTAAGGGTTTTCAAAGGTAAAAACAAGTAAAATCAAACCCGAGCAACCCACGTAAATCAATCACTGTGAGGATAAAATGTCATGAGTTCCCGAAAGTGCAGAGATGAAAAGGCTAAGTAAATTGTTTAAAAGATAAAGATAAAGAGACAAGAGCAAAACACTCAATTGTCTAAATAAGTTGCATTGAATTGAAATAAGTTTGAAAATACAAAAGGAGTTAGCATCGATATACATTGTTCACCATCGTAGCTAGAGATCTAGTGTGTTCGAGATGTGTTAGCGAATGGGTTGCTTAATGTATGAAATTGCCCCGAAGTTCTTTGTCCCAACTCCCATTTATAGAACTTAGAATGTAAACTGATGTGGACACATGTACTTATTTGAACGAAAATAAAAATAAACTAACTAATGGTCAACGATGACTGATGCCACATGTTTTTTGGATTCTAGAGTATCCACACCCGTCTTGATCAAACCGGTCTTATCTGATAAGCTACTGCCTTAACCTTTATTGTCAGGTGTTGCTTTGATCTTCAGAGCTTCACTTTCTGGTCTTCCTTCGATTTATTCCCCTTAGGCGTCTTTCGAAGATGTTGCCTTGCAACCGTGTTCTCTCAACCTTCGAGATTGGCTTCTAAAGTCCCTTCGAAGATAAACATAGACTCCCGAACCACGTCATCTTCGAGTGTTGCTTCTTTTGCTATTCATCAGACTTGCTCTAAGTGTTGTGTTGACGTGCTTTACAGCTGATTTTGAATTAGAAATTTGGCTATAACAGATACAGGTCGGTCCGGTTGAGAAACAGAAACAATGCATTTTCAGATAAACCTGATATCCTCTCGCACGCAATCAGCACTAATCCCTCTGCTCGCAGAAGACCACAAACGGTAAGCTCCCGCTAAGAGATTTAACATCGCTACAAGGCCCGCGCCGCATTCGAACCTAATAGATCGGTTAAGTTGAAAGATACACTTATGATCTCATCTAAATATTATTGGGATAGAAACAATGCATTTAACACAATAAATCAAAATATCGCATTAGTGATGCATTGAAAATTTGTCTCATAAGTAAATTTGAATTTTTTTTTAAGCTGAAAAAGTAGCTGGAGTTCTGCTTTCTTTGTCTAGTGGATTGCCTCAAAAGTGTTTATATATGACACACCACCACCCCTTTCCATTCTCGCAGCAAGCACCACCAGCACACTTTTCCATTCGCGTTTGCGACCATTTCTTCTATTTCACTTCATATTAACTAATTATTCCTTTAAGCTTTAGCTTCTCCTTCAATTCCTCAGCTACACATACACAGTTATGAGTATATAGGAACAACAACAACAACACTACACTCACACCACCAGCATCATCATTTGATTCTGAAGCATTATTAGCATAGCAAAGGTCAAGTGTTGATAATGGAGGGCCAAGATCTTCTGTCACCCAACGTAGACACATCTCGACCATCCCTTGGCTTCCCTCTCGGCACCGCCCTCCTATTGATCCTCCTCTTCAGCTTGAGTGGCATCTTCTCCTGCTGCTACCACTGGGATAAGCTCCGTTCCCTACGCCGTCAATCTCTCGACGCTCCACATACGCTCACCCACACCCAATCCCCACCCTCCTCCAAGTCTAAACCTCACTCCACGGTACGGAAATACTACTAGTATCATCATTTTATTTTTCACAAATACTACCAGGTATACCCAAAATGTAAATTTTTATTTATGATTTAGACATAATTTAATTTGGCTCAATATTATCCTTGAAAATCAAAACTAATTTAAAGTAGATAAACAAAAAGTTTCAAATTATAACCGAAGCTTAATTCAACAATACTCATAACATTTATCAAGAATATGTGATATTTCCTTAGAGATTAGAAAACAAAATTTTATTAAATCTCAAAATTTTCAAATTGTAATAAAACTTATTGATAGACAAAAATTGTTATACCCCAATTTTGTCCTATTATTTCAAATTCATAAAAGAATATAATAAAATGTCTTTTCACTTAACGCAAATTTCTAATTCGTATTTTTCTCAGATTTGAAAAACCCCAAAATATGTGTCGCTGTACACGCCAAGATTATTCTTGACCGCGATACGCCGCTAGTTCTAATGATCTTGTACCGCTTCATTATCGCTGTGTCGGAGTGTCTTTTCTTTACCGTGATACGATGTTAGTCCTAATCGCATGTGTGTGTTACTCCTAATTATGTGTGCGTGTTTATCCGAGCGCCGTGTGTTTATTCTTGTTGTGTATTAAGTTGCTAGTCAAGTGCGTGTATTTTTCTTTAACGATGTAAACATTTGATTCTAATCGATACTTTCTCATTTTCAAAAATATATCATTCATCATATGAGAGTCTAATCGCAGCGCTGTCATTTGGTAGTCGCTTATACTTTGCATTATTATTATTATTAATATTAATTTACTTTTTAGCCTTATTGTTATTGTCTCTCTTTATTAATATTTAGCTAAACTTTGTTATAATGAACCAAAAGAATTTAGTTAAAGAAAAATAAAATCGTAAAAAGAACATTATAACTTTTTGGTTGATGATTTCAGCTTTACTAAAAAGTAGTACAAATAATTTAAAATTTGATTACAACATATAAAAAGAAAAAGTTTTAATTACAAAAAAATAGAAAAACGTAGGCCCTGAGAGAGCATCTTCGTGGTTGAGTTTGAACAAATAAGAGATGACAAAACGTGTGCAGTGAAGATGAGAAGAAATAGAAGAAATTCACGGAAGTTATCGCCCATTTTTTCTGGTTGTTATTCGCCAGATCGTTTTTCAGAAGAAGTTGTTGCAATCAAACATGCAAAGTCAAATCATGACCCTACCAAATAGTGCTTTCATGTGATTTAAAAACAACCACCAAATTTCAGAGTCGATCATCGCTCCTTCCTGCAGCACCGCTCCTTTCCAGAGCACCGCTTCATGCACAAGAGCATCGCTCATAAACAAGGCCGCGTGACTAGTCACCAAAATTGTTATCATGGGGTGAATAAAGTGGATCGATGAGGTGAATAAAGTGGATCGATGAGGTGAATAGTCCTGCAGGTAGAGTGTTGTCATGGGGTGAATAGTGGATCGATGGGGGTGAATAAGTGGACTAATGGGGTGAATAGTCCCCGTGGGTAGAGTGTTGTCATAGGGTGAATAGTGGATTGATGCGTGAATAGTGGATCGATGGGGTGAATAGTCCGGTGGTAGAGTGTTGTCTAGAGAAAACAAAGTGGATTGATGGGGTGAATAGTCCCATGGACTGCTTATGTACAAAGGCACGTGTGCATGTGTCAAATACCACCACCGCTTATGTACAGTTCACAGCGGATAGAAGGATAGAAAAAGCGTAAGTTCACGTGAAAATTGAAAACAACAACATTGGCGCCAAGACGAAAAATTTTCAAGTCCGCTAAAATGCCAAATTGGCGGACAAACCATATTTCGTAGACTCACCCTCATAATACTATTCATCGTGTCCCTACCACGTAGTGTCTTATCAGCGTGATTTCGCCGAAAGATCGCTCATAACATAAGCAAAGAATATTGTTCCCTCCTCGTAATACTATTCATCGCGGTCCCTACCACATGTGTTGTCTTATCAGCGTGATTTCGCCGAGAAGACCGCTGATAAACAAAGAACATCGCTCCTCCTCGTATCATCGCTCATGCGTTGTAAGACTATTCATAAACAAAGTACGCGCCACTATTAACAAAAGTTGAACAAAACAAAACGCCTAAATGAAAATTTGGCAAAACCGCCAAAATGACTAAGTGGCGCCCAAAACCGATTTCAGAGACTCACTCTCTTTTATGTATTAAAGATTAAAGATCTTCTTCTTCTCCACTAACTTTTCTTTATTATTAATATTATCATCACTATTGTGCCGCCATTAATTTATTCTTAATTAACTACTCTCCCATTCATTCACTATTTAAATTTAATAATTAGTAGAAATGTACTGATGCTAATTGGGTCCAGAGGAATGATCAGTTAGTTATTCTCCTATAATATAATAACGTGATAAACTAAAATACAAATCTCCATTAAAAAAGCTAATGTAGCCAAATTAAAATTTGTAATGTTTTTTCTTGGTGGGCAGGTATTGAAAAAGGAAGAGAAGGGGCAGAGCTTGCCGGTGTTGATGCCAGGGGATGACGTGCCCAAGTTTATAGCCATGCCTTGCCCGTGTCAGCTGTGGCGGCCGGAAGAGATCATTGTTAGCGTGGAGAAGCCACCGTCCGAACCATCAGGACAGCCGGTGGATATGTATTAGCCATTATGACCTTAGCACGTTAATTATTGATATTTAATTAACTTGCTGTGTATAAATGAATATGGAAATATCCCTTCTTTATTAAGCCCATATCCACTTTATCTTTGATAAATAGCGCCAAATCCATCACCACCACTAATATACTATACACCCTAGCCAAAAGTGACACACCTACACCAACCTATATATATATATATATATATATATATATATATATATATATATATATATATATATATATATACACCCCAATCGCTTACCAATATACCCCCACTCTATATATTTGTAATCGACATACCCCTCGATAAATTATTTTTTTATGTTTGGCAAAAATTAAGGCCGTGACTCATTGTTTTTTCATTCAACACTTCTTTTTATTATCAAAATGCACTCTCATTTCAGACTCCCACTGCTTACCAATATACCCCACTCTATATTTTTGGACTAAATACCCTCGACATATTTTTTTTGTCCAACACTCTTTTTTAATCAAAATGTACCCTCATTTTGTACTCCCACCGCTTATGAATATACCTCACTCTATATTTTTGACCGACATACCCCTAACAAAAATTGAACCAATCTAATTTATGTTTGTAATAGGTAAATACAATTTATATTTTTTCAGTCGATTTACCTATATATGATTTCACCGATTTAAAACCAAATAAATTTAAAAAAATCCTATTTATCTCGTAATATGGTAAATACGATGTGATTTTTACTATTTTTGAAGCCTTCGGGAGGAAATCGATTAGATAAGTCTTAGAATGTGGTTTGGGCGTAACTCAATCCCAAAAACCACCAGAAGGTGATGGATGTCTCTCACTAATAAACTCTTTTTCGCGCCATATCACATCCGACGTGCGACTCTTAACACACCCCTCACGCCTGGATCGAACAATCGAGATATTCGACGCGGACTCTTAACACACCCTCACACCCATGATCGACAATCGAGCGTGACCCGAGTGGCTCGATAGCGGTGGCCCAACTAATCTTGATTGGCTTTGATACCATCTTAAACGTATTTCAACTTAACTCGCCGCCACCTCCCCGCGGCCGCCCATTTCTCTCACCTCCTTATTAGCAAGATTCACTTTAATAATGCCATCAAATTGCTTCATTATTAAAACCGAATTCTACCCCAATTATTTCCACCATTTACCAATATATCCTCATTTTGTACCCCATCACATCGATATACCTCACTCTATATTTTTGGACCGACATACCCCCACTCTATATTTTGTGCCCCACCATTTACCAATATACCCTTCATTTTGTACCTCACTGCTTACTAATATACCCCACTCTATATTTTTGGACCGACATACCCTCATTTTGTCCAACACTTTTTTTTTATTATTTTCAAAATGTACCCTCATTTTGTACCCCATCGCTTATCAATATACCCCACTCTATATTTTTTGACCGACATACCCCGATAAAAAATTGAACTAACTGATTTATCTCTATATATTAATAGAAGATCGTTGACGATAGCCACTTTTGGTGGGAAATTTTTTCCACCATTTACCAATATACCCCCACTCTATATTTTTGGACTAATATATCCTTGGCAAAAAAATATTTTTGTCCAACACTTTTTTTATTATTATCAAAATGTACCCTCATTTTGTATCCCATCTGCTTACCAATATACCCCCACTCTATATTCCCTAACTATTAATATAAAGTCGCATCTTTCCCCATTTCTGGGAGAATTTTTTTTTTTTTAGAAGTGCCTTATGTACTTTTTTATGAGTCCCTTTCATGTAAGTTATTTACCACGTGATGTGTTATAAGATGGTTTGAAATTTCTTTTGTATGTGTTATAGTATGGTTTGAAATTTCTTGTACATATAACCAACTAAGCATGTTATATTTACCATTTTTCACTTACATACGATTTGATCATAAATATTTTAGAGGTCGCCGATTTACCTTCCCCAAGATACATACGATCTCCAAAGAAATTTCGTGATCGATTTATCTAGATACGATTCCTCCCCGTGTTTTCAAAAATGAGTTTTGGAAAAGAAAAAATGACCGACCTTAATTTTTGCTCGATTAATACCTGACATAAAGTTTGCATTATTTACAACTAATGTTATCAAAAATGCATCCCCAAATTGATTAATAAAGAAATAGCAGTAAAGACGCAGATAAAGCGACTTAGACTTCATCCAACCAAGCAAGCATTGCCGCTTCTTCATCTTATATATATATGTGTTGCGATTTTTATACCCCTTATAAAATGTTAATGTTTTTTCAAAATACATCTGTAGCCTCATAATCACCTCTCTCGCGCATCGCACGGGTCACCGTCCTAGTATATTTAATATTTGCATGTTGTATTTTATGTCCTGGGGAAAATGGTTAAAAAAATTGAAGGAAAAACCACCGAGTGATTTGTTACGTGGGTAGCAGGTCAATTCCCAAACAAAATTATGACTATTTTTCATTTGGTTCGATAATAATGCAACTAATGAATGATTTTAGCGACACGGACTAATTTAACTTTTTGTTTAAACGTCCAATTTGGCTTTTCTGCAGCTATAGAAGAAACAACAGAAGTAAATATTGCACTTTATTGGTTAAACGTCCAATTTGGCTTTTTGGTGAATTGATAATTCTTTTGGTTTGTAACAACTATATATACGTATGATATTAAGAAACTACATAAATACGTACGACTAAATATACGTATGAAATTAAGAAACTACTTCATACATTGCATTTAAGACAAAACATGAACCTAAGCGATTTATTAATTTGGTAAAGTTGGTTTTCAAAAATAAATTTTGAGGCGGTTTTTGTTGGATGGTAATTCTAGTGAGGCGGTCTTGGCAACACCCTTGTTTCATTGTGTCCATGAAGATGAAGTGAGTTGGAGGAGAGCGCAATGGTACTTATTCGGTTAGCAAAGCGCTCACCGTATCGCTACTCAAATGGTTCAGAATTACACGAATTCTATGGTTGATGGTTGTTGGAATATTCTTTGAAATTACAAGTACCACCAAAAGTAAAGAATTTTCTTTGGCGGTTGGGGAGAAATTGTCTTCCAACACGTGATGTGCTTCAGAACCGCGGGCTTGATGTTCCTCTCGTTGTGTCCGCTTTGTGGTGATAATGAAGAGACAGTTTACATGTCTTCACTGAATGTATCACAAAGAAAGAACTCCGCCGGATAAAGGCACAGGATTGCGCATTTTCTCGCCACGGCAACAAGCATCGTTCACGCAAAGAATGGTTTTAATTTTTCTCGGGTCATGAATAGTCTCGGCAGGAGATGTCCGTATAGCTTGGGCTATGACTTTGTGGAGTATTTGGTCGAGTCGTAATACGCCAAGTATTATCTTTTCCCCTGCTACTCTTCAAACTTCCCGCGCCCCTTAAATGGACAAAATTAGCGCCTATCTTATCTTTATTTCTATTTCTACTACGTAAAATTTGAGGACACCTCACATTTTCTAGTAAAATACCCCAATTTTGTTCGAGCATCTTTTTTATTTGAGCAAAATATAATTCAAAAATACTAAAAATCAAAGTTTAATTACAAAAATATTTACAACAATTAAAAGTATCCAAAGTATAAAATACAAAAAAACATAGTCCAAAAAAATACAAAAATAAAATCCCAAAATATCAAAAATAAATGCCAAAGATCAAGAATCGCTGGTCTTTGTGTCCTTTTCGCTCTCCAAGACTTCTCAACAGTTCCCAATCTACAAACCAATCAAAACCCAATCAAAATGCATTAATTGCTAAACCTAATTTTTTAAATATAAATAAGCAAGGCCTACCTAGAGTCAAAGGGGACACATATAAGAACACCGCAAAATCACCTAAAAATGATTAGTGGTTCAACATTAGAATCCTAATCCATCAAACACACATTCGAATTCTCGAGTAAAAAGAAGGAGAAGTAGTCATCAACAAAGAATAAAAGCAAAGCAGATCTCAAAAAGTAGTAGCAATCATAATCTAGAATAAATAGGAGTTCTAACAATGTACAGTGATACTAGGTTGGTTCCATACTATTAAAATCCGAGAATATAAAGTATGTGTTTAATATGTATTATTTTTCATTGAAATAGGATTAAGGTTTAGTCTAAGGATTAAATTACTAATTAAGCTTTGTAGTTAAGTTTGTAATAGATCAATGCTTGTCGTATTAGTATTAGTTTTATGTTCAAAATAGTCTCTACATATATCAAAATCATGCATCCATTAGTATTTAGTTTTTATGAAAGCAAGAGATTCATGCCGATATGTTCAAAATTCAGTAATTAATGTTAGATTGAAATTAGGATTAAATTGAGATTGTATTGTTTTAGAAATTAGTGTTATGTTCTCAAAAATTAGTGTTAGTTTTTGTTCTCAAAAATTTGTAATTAGTGTAGTTAGAAATTAGGCCAATTAATGCACACACACCACCTTCTACTTAAGCCCAGCCAAAGACTTGGCTCTTCCAATGTGAACTGGGCTATGCTTTTGCATCCCAGCTTTAATTATACAATCCTCGCAGCTTAATCGCACTCTATTTTACTATTTAACCCTTTCTCGCTTTTTTCTTAATTCTTTTAACAAACAATTTCTTTTACCAAAAATTCACAAACAAATAAATATGTTCTTCTAAAATCAAATAAAAGACTAAGCTTCTGCTTGTACAACCAAGTTAGTCATCATCCTAGACCAATGAACTGCATAGCCTCAAGAATCCTAAAAACTCATAAAAATATAAATAAATCATTTTTCCCAAAAATAGGGGACTAAGTTTCATTGTACAACCTGATAGTAGCTGTTTCTAGGACGAAAGTGGACTGCATAGCTTCAAGAGTCCTAGAATACCTATTATAAAACCAACCCACCTCACATCAAACCAATTTCTCTCAAAACTCAAAAAAATCCTTTCAAAAAGTAGGCGACTAAGCTCTTGTAGACACCTGGATTAGTCAACATTCTAGATCGGGTGAGTCAGATACTCAAAGAGTCCTAAGACCCCTACACTAAAAACACCAACCAACAAACCTTTTTTCAGAAGAACTACATAGCTTTGATTCCTCCATTGCATCCTGAGGTACGTAGAGCAAAAGTCCACTCACAAGCACTAAAAATTAAAAATTTAATTAAGTCTTTTCACTATAAATAAAAGGGTAAATATTAATAAAACATAAATAATTAGACAAATGATGTCGTGGGGTGCTAATACCTTCCCCACGTATAACGACACTCCCAACCCTAAACTCATTTTTATCTTAAACCTAAAGGGATTTTCCGAATTTGCCCTTAAACTAGAATTCGTGGCGCCTTCCTTCAACCTTTCAAGAATCATTTCTGATTTTTCAGCCGCTACAATTGTCGCTTCCCTTGAGTGGTTATAACATTGTCGCCTTCAAGTGGTTATAGCATTGTTGCTTCCTTGAGTAGTTATAGCATTGTCGCCTCCTCCAAGTGGTCATATCACTATTGCTTCCTCCGTATGCGGTTATAGCTTTTGTTGCTTCCTTTGGGTGGTTATAGCATTGAATTGTGGTTCTACTGATGGTTAAGCATTGATTGTTGCTTCCTTCGAGTGGTTATAGTCTTGAGTCGTGACTTCTACCGATGGTTAAAGCATTTGCCTTATGGCTTTGATTTCGCCAATGTATTTTTGGCATCATTTATTGTAATTTTCTTTGACTCGATGTATTTTCTTTTTGTTATCCCAAGCTAGAAGTGTTGTAAACACATTCTAGCTTATGGGGCTATTAGAGATATAGCTTTAGTATTAGAGATATAGCTTAAGTAATTAGTGAGTTAGTTAGTAGTTGCCTATATAAAGAGGCTTGTTGTAATCATTTCTGCTTTCAACTTTTCTCATTTGTATCATTTTACCTTTATCAATATAAAGAGTCATTTAGAGTTTTCTTCTTCAAGCTTCCATGGATGCCATGTTTCTCAACAGCTTTAAGTAGAAATATTGTTGTAAAGTATTATTGTAAAAGTCATATTTTGAGTTTGAATACATGATAAAATACTAAAAAAATCAATTTATCACTTCTAACTTTTAGTCATTATTGAGTGATCACCTTATAATTGTCTTTCGCCAACCCTGGCCTCGTTTCTAAATAAACCCGATTTTACTTTGACCCTAAGAACATCGGGTTTGTCCGGCCCAAGGACTGTTAGAGTCTAAAAATGATCAGATAAAAATTTAGGCTGGCAAGTGACAAGTAAAACTCGCCCCAACCCGCCCTTTGCTCACCCCTAGAAAATCGGGCAACACCCCTTTAACGATAAAAATGCACAACAATGAGCTTATACTGTTAGAGACCAAATTCCCTTATATTTGGGATAGATATCCAAATTTCCTAGTTTTCCGCATTGCCTCGCCCACCTTATCAATTCCACCAAATGATCAAAGTATAACTTGGTGTTCTCGCTTTAACTCAACAATCAACTATTGTTTCCCAAATGCACTAACAACCTTCTCATCCGAGTGGGATTTTGGTTCTTTGGCTGGTCTGGGGGTTAGTCTACCAACAAATGGTTGTTCTTGAAAGTCCCTAGGTAATGAATACCTTTCATAACATTCCAAAACCATCACCCAACAACTCGAGCTAACCTTCCTTTCAATTTAAGTAATCGGGCATTGCCATTTTCTAGTATATGTAGACTTAAACCTAGTAGATTGGTAAGGCTTACTCACATTGTTTCTTCACCGACCAACATTACAAACATCTTATAACTAGATCGCCTATTATCCGATCTTGCCATGACAACCACACAATTAAGAGATTTCCACATTACATGCCCATGACAATAGCTCGTCACATGTATGAAATATCCGAGAAAAAACAGACAACTAGTATCTAACAAACTTATAAGAGAGTGCTAACTTAACACAACTTGTAAACTATTCCATATGTATCTTCTTAGTTGTGAAGACACTTGTCCAATCAAAAGACAAGACCTCCGAAGTTCATCATTATGTAAACCAAAAGTAATGAGAATACACTTCGCACCTATCGAGAGCCTTGGAATCTTAATTTCGAGAATATCGATTTCAAGATTTCGAGAATTCAAAACAAGAGATATTGAGAATTTGCCTCACAAAATCTTGGTGACGTGCCATCTCTCAATCTTGATTCCGAGACAACTCTGCACTCAAGATTCCAACGGAAAATACTCAAAATGTGTTGTTTTGAACGCCAAAATCTTGAAATCGACATTTTCTAAATCATGTTTTCAATCTTACGAAATCACTTAAAAACAATTACTTAGTGGTTAACCCTTTCGTGTGCTAAGGCATGATCGCCGAAATTTTTGGCCGATAAATCCACTTATTCTCAGAAGTGATGGTTAGATGTAAACTATCTAGTTACAAACTAATTAACTAAACACCGATCAATAACTAATCTCTAACAACCCTAGTTAGACTTATCTCTAATTAAACTAACTATAGTAACTTATCTAACTCAACCAAAGTAAAAACTAAGTAATCGAGATCAATTAATACCCCTCAAGTCGAGATATATGTCAGGGAGACTCCAATTAACTTGCCAATGAGAGACTAGAATCGAGGTCAGGAAGAGCCTTAGTCAAAGGATCACCTAATTGCTTTCGAGAAGGTACATGAACCAATTTGATGAATCGAATGCACATGTTCACAGATGAAATGGAAATCTATATCAAAATGTTTTGATCTTTCATTGCAAGTAGGTGTGCTAGCTGTTGGATGGCAGATTTACTGTCACACTGTTGACCATGGATGAAGACATGGTAATGCCAAAAGTTTGAAGAAGTCGCTTTTTCCATAGCACCAAATGTGCGGTAGCCAAGACATCAGATTCTCGCTCACACAAGATCCGCCAATGTGACTTGTTTCTTTGACTTCCAAGCAATGATAGCAGATCCTAAAAATACACAGAAGCTTGTTGTATATTTTTTGGTGGATTGGCAACGCCCAATTAGCATTAATGTAGGAAGTAATCTTAAAGGAGTGAGGTAGCCGGAAACAAGAAACTCTGGCCGTGGAGCTTTTCGGGGTATCAAGTAGGTGGTGAGTTGCTTGCAAGTGAGGAACCCTTGGTTTGCTCATGAATTGGCTAAGTATCTTTACACCGAATGCTATATCCGCCTTGAATTCGTTAAATAGATCGTTGACTTAGTAACCTTCAGATAGTGAAGGCTCGATAAGTAAGTCACCATCCGTGGTCGCTCAAAGAAAAGATTGGAATCCATGGATATCTAAGGGTTCGCATCGAGAAATCTAATGTCATTTAAAAGCTTCATGGTGTATACTTTCTCCGCAGGCAGAGATATCCTCGCGTGGAATGGCAATCTCAAGTCCAAGGTAGTAAAGGTGTCTCCAATGACTTTGCAACATGCCCCTAGTTCGAGTAATGAGGCATTGTTAGGACTCGCAATCAAAATATCATCAACATATACCAAATGCCCATCGATAAACAGAGAATGATCAACATGATTGTGTGAGAACACATTCTCAATGATGACACTAGAAAATTTGTTGTACCATTGCTCGATGCCTCCCTAAGACCATACAAGGACTTATGGAGTTTGCAAACCAGGTTCTCCCTTACTAGGATAACCTCAAAGGTAGGTGCATGTATACCTCTTCATCTAGGTCTCCGCTGAGAAAAGCATTGTTCACGCCCAACCGCAACATGGACCACTATTTTCTCGAAAGCAAACTACAACCAAGAGAATACTGATCGCTGCCAACTTAGCAACAGGGAAAATGTCTCGTTGAAGTCAATACCACTTTGTCGAGTATATCCTTGGCCACAAGCCGAGCTTTGTACTTGTCGGGCGCGCCATCACCTTATACTTAACCTTGTATATCCATCTACACCCAATTGATAATTTTGTCCACTGGAAAGCGGTCGATGCTCCATGTGTGATCGAGTTCAAGTGTAACAATCTCCCCGCCATGGTTATTCCCTCATTCAGAATCTTGATGGCTTTGTGATAATAGGTGGGCTCATAGACGGTCGACTTGCATAACAAAGTGGTGATAGGAAGTGGAAAGGTTATCATAAATGAGGTGATTCTGCATGGGATAAGTAAGGTGGCAGTGGTAGTCTTTGAGATAATTGGGTTTGGACGCGAGTCCTAGTAGATCTTATAGGTAGAGGAGTGGTATTGGGATCTTGATGTCAACCCGCCTGAACCCACTCAACAAAATATTTACTTATTTTATTTTATCTTATAAATATGTACGTATTTTGTTTCATAAAATTTGTTTATTTTTAATTTTGATCTATTTTCAATAGTAAGTCTATTTTAAAACTTTTAACTTTATTTTATTATTGTTTAATCATAATTTTATTCTATTAATTATCACAAAAATAAAATTGTTATATTTCTATAAATTAGTGGTTGATTAGATAATATACTCCAACTGTTTTTGAATTTTTGTTTTGGTTTTTGGGTCGGGGCAATAACAATTCACGGGAAAAGGGATGTATACTTTGTACTTTGTTTGTAGTCCATTCCATTCTATAAGGACCCGAAACGAGTAAAGATTCTGAGTCCATACGCCATGCGATATTCAAGTTTGAATTCCTTCCTCTCAACAAATTAAAGGCTATTCAGTGTTCTGTTTCTGCTAGTGCTTCGTTTAACAGCGAAAGTAACCCATCAAGTGTTTGTGAAAATGCCAAACAGAAACTCCGTCGAGAACCCACCCACCACCCCACGAAGATCACAGAGACTCCTTCTCCTCCAACACAACCTCATCACCCCAACCCCAAATCCAAATCCATATCCACCAAGAAACCTTCAAATGTATCAACGAACTGCACTGTCCAGTTAAGGAGATCTACCAGGTTGAACGATGATGTTAATTCTCTCAGACGATCTCCTAGGTTTTCCAATCACAAACCCCCAATTAAAGAGCAGAAAAGCGATGGAAAATTGAGCAAGATTTCTTCTCGTGATTCGGCTAGATCAAACGGCCGTGAAGGAAAATGAAGGAAATTAGTGTGGTTATCGATCAGAGAATTGCGGTTGAAGGTGGAAGAAATGGGAAGCCGAGAAACGAGGAGAGGATTGAGGTGGGAGAAAACGAAAGCGTGGTGTGAGGGAAAATTGCAAAAGGGTGGACAAAGGAACAAGAATTGGCTCTTAAAACAGCTTATTTTACTGCAAAGCCCAGCCCCCATTTCTGGAAGAACGTCTCTAAATTGGTATGCTATGTGTCTATTTTGTAGAATAATAATGTTTCTGAATGATTTCACTTTGATTCTTTTATGCCTTGGTTTTGTTGTCTTTTTGAATGTTGAAAAATCAATATGATGCTTGAAAGCTGAGGATGGCAGTAGATAAGTGATTATGTAGTTTCTGACAAACGTGTGTGTTTATTTTGCAATGCTATCAAAGGTGAAAGCTGGAACTACTAGCTGTGGATAAGTGTGTTTGGTTTCAGTTTGATTGTGTCACAATTGATTTTGTTTATCAAACAAAATAGATTTTGCTTCCAATTGTTTGCATAACTACAAGTGATAAGAAGTAACTTATGCACTGTTAAAGTTGAAAAATTAGAACTGTTCTGGCTAGAACATAAGATTTGATATAAAAACGTACCTCAAGGTGGTGGATGGAAGTGTAACGTGGTGGTGCTCCAAGCTCCAAAGTGAAAGATGATCGTGATGGTCATCCGCAAAGACATTCTGAGGCTCAAGTTAGTAGCTAATTGAGGCTAGCACGTGTGTTAGAAAACTATTCACACAACTTATCTAATAGCTTATACTTTTGGGCTATGACTATACCATTACAAAGAAAAAATGTAAATTTTTGATGGTTAATTGGTGGTATGGACTCATGTGCTTTATTGTTTTGCTCATTGAAACTGACATACAAAATCTGCTGTAGGTGCCTGGAAAATCTCAACAAGATTGCTTCGATAGGATTCACCATGACTTCATGACACCGCCTCAAACTCAGCCTCGTTCAAGGGCAAAGACAGTTAACTCATCACCCCTTCATCCATTCTCAATATCTGCAAGTAAACTGCTTAAACCTACAGAGAAAAAGGTTGGGAAATCAAATATTCTCAAATCAAAGAGCTTCATTACCCAGAAGACTATTGAGAAGCTGTTACAGCGCCATCTTAAAGTTGATCAAGACCATGAAGGGGACATGTTTTCTGTTCTTGAACCCAACATTGATCTCTCTACTAATGCTTTTCAGCCTAGTCAGGCACTCTGTACACCAAAGCAGCAAAAGGAGAATAAAGGGTTGATGCATAGTTGCACAGAGAGATCATCATCTTCAAACCATAAGAAGCCTCTTTCACGATTTAGCGGTCTGATGTTCAAAATCTTGTTAGCCCCCTGTACTAAAGAAGGTAAAGAACAAGGTGCAGCATGAGAAATATATCAATCAATTGCGATTTAGGGAGGCTAAAAGAAGAGCAGCTTCTGCACGGTCAAAAGTTTCATTAACCGGAGAAGGAAGCAGCATTCAGAAAAAGGATGTTGTTAAAGCTGCAAAAGTTGCCTTGGTTTCTGAAGCTAGAGATGCTATCAATAAGTTTCAACAATCGCAAGTCAATTTCATGGGCAACACTTGCAGTTCTGATGAAGACAACGATGATGACATTGGAGTTGAATGTGAAAGTCAATAGGTTTTTCTCGAGCTAATTGACTGAAATATGTTGACTAATTGCTTGTATATAAGTAGTTTGATTTGGAGTTTTAGACATTGTAGCCTAGTCAGAATCTAGTTTTTCGAAAATCCCATGTTTTGTAGAATTTTTCTGTAGTTAATAAAAATGAGCTATAGTCTTTTTTCTTGTTCTAAACATCCATCATATTTTGGCAATCATAAATTTCTAGATGTAATGCATTTTGATTAGGATATATAGCAATAATTGTCTTGTATTCATGTAGTTACTCAGTTTGAAATATAGATCACAATGGGCAAGACTTACTTCTGTTATCTTTTAATAGTAGTAAGCTCTATGTACCCTGGTCTGCATAAAGTAGCTTCTGTCATCTTTATCTAGTTGCAGGCATTCAGTCCAAGAGGATCATGATTGAAGGAGCATTTCTGAATGTTGAAGATGAAGGTAATAGTTAGTCTTGAGATATTTAGTAGATTCAGTTAGTGAGTGAGCTACAAAGTCAGTTAAGTTATGGTTATTTGGTACATTGATTTAGAAAATTGATGAAATATCCACGAAAGAGATCATTTTCATTTCAACAGTTATGCTGTAACAAGCAGATATATATATATAACAAATTGGTACTTTTCACGAGAGTCATGAGACCACTACTACTACTACAACATCCACATCTTATTGCAATTATTGAAGAATCAAATGAAGCAGCAATAGGCCAATAATTCAATTTAGAAGGGTCCATTGATCGTTGAAGGAATGGCTCCTACCTAGTTACCCAATTGCACCGGTTTGTCCTGTCGGGTTCGGACAACTATGATTTTTTTTTGGGTCCAAAATATGATATATGGAACAACAAAGCACATGAACGTGAGTGTCGTCCCAATAGTACAGGGAAGACTTTTTTTGTGCCCCCACCAAAAAAATTTATTCCCATTTTACTATTGTATATTTAAGCAAAACTGATTTACCTAATAAAAGAGATAAATTGCTTTTGTATAATTTGAATCACAGATTTATCTAAGATTTATCTCTTTATTAGATAAATCTGTAGTTAAATATTAATAACTGATTTATCTAATAAAGAGATAAATCTGTTACCCGTTTTATACAAAACATATTTATCTGTTTATTAGATAAACTGCTATTAAAATTTTAGCTACTTAATTTATGTATAAAAAAATAAAACTTATTTTATTTAATTTTTTTTAAAAATGTTATAAAAACACCACTAAAAATTTGTCAACTAATCAAAATTAATTCTAAAAATTATAAAACACCATTAAAAATCTAAGAAAATCAAAAGAATGTTATGCACATTTTTTTTAGATTTTTTGGAGATTATGAAAAATTAAAAAAATAAATAAAAAAAGGTAAATAATAAAATTTGGGATTTTGAGCCTTGCAATCTCGATAGAAGTTCCTTATTCGGGAGTTATGGTCCCCGATTTTTTTTCGGATTTAATGGTTGTGGTTTTGACAATCGGAGAGGTTGTCCAAAACCGATTTTTTAATTTACATTATCTAGCCGACATACAACATCGCCACGCAGTAATGAATATCTACACACTAAACGAAACCAAAAGATCAACGAGATCCATATATATCTATTTTATTTTTAAAAAAAATTAATTATAAATTTTTAACAGATTTATCTATTTTATTTTGAAAAAAGGGATATCTATTAAGTAGATAAATCCAAGTTTTGAAAAATTGCAAAACGGTTTTATCTATTAAAGAGATGAATCTGTTTAACCAATTTCATAGGGGCAATATGGGAATAAAAAAATAGTTGGGTATGGAGTATATTGATGGGGGTAACCAAAAAGAGCCTTTTCATAAACCTTTTATTTTGGGTCAAAATTGTTTAACAAAGCTATAATGGTTTTTTTTTTTTGGTACCCCACCCATTCCCTAACACCCCACCCAAATTGAAATCCCCAAAATGCCCTTTGTAATCTATTTTTTTAAAGACGATCGTATATATGTCATTTGGGGACATATATACGATAATGCCTTAAATTTTTTTTTTTTTTTAAAATTGTAAAAAAATTTAACTGGCCATGATTTCGCTTTCAAAGTTGATCAACTGTGTAGATTGCACACCAAAATCAACTGTTGATAATCTTTTACCTCATCTATAAATACTCACTCCCACCATCACTATTTTCACACCAAAATTCAACTTCCTCCTTCTCTCACACATCACAAGTGAACATCATGCGCAGCTTCGCTAATGTCATACTACGAGCCTTCTTCCTCACTATCGCTCATTCTAATACGGGGTTTGTTGATCATCGTGGCATCATCTTGAAAGATGATGGTATAAGTTTCGATGGGAGAGATGTTGTTTCGCGTAGGTTAAAACACGATATATCATTTTTTCTCGCTTAAGCGTAAAACCATCGCGATTTGTTCAACCGCAGAACGACGAGCACGCAGATAATTCGATCGCTTATCTGAAACCGGAATGGATCGATGGAGGTCTTCACTTTTCTCGCCGTGGATGTCAACACCGAGGATGACCTCCGGCTGATGATGTCAAATCATATTATGTTTAAATGGAAGAGTTACATTCATGTGTATGTTGAAACCGTATGACCGTCACGAGATCCTTCGCCGATTAACTCCACCAACTCAAGAGTTTCTATTGTATTTTCTTTTTATCCGCTTCATTTTTATTCTAGTTGTTTATGTTTTATCGCTTGTAACTTTGTTTTATCGAATCAATGAAATTTAAAATTAATGGAAACTCAGAAAATAAATAAAACATCCAAAAAAGTTAATAATAAAGTGTCAAAATAATATCAAATACATCAAAAACAAATAAAAATCCCTAACGCGCGCCCCTCGACCCGCCCCCGCTGCCTAAGCTCTCCACCCACGCCATCCATCCTGTTGCCATCCCCACCATCCTACGGAGTGTCCGACACGCCGGACCGCCATGCGCGATGTCGCTGCCACGAATCCCCTCTCTACAAGCCCTCACAAGCTCCCTAATCCACCATGATCGCCGTGAGCGTATCTCGTGGGAGGTGTCCGTGGTCGAGCTCTCAGTGATGGTGGTGGTGATGGTGGAGCCTGTGAATAGTCCTGGGATAAGCTCGGACGCACTCACTCTAAGTAGTTACGCATACCGATCCGCCCGAGCAACCCGAGAAGGCGCAGGATGTCCTCCACAGATGCCATGAAGTGGACGATCCCAAACACGCAATCGCATGATGACTCTGGACGGCCACTAAGAGGTCACGTGGGATGATCTCGTGTACCCAAACCGACGCAGCACCTCATCGTGCATGTACGAACTCAAGTCACCACCGATGAAGCCTCCGCAGGAGATCTCGCCAAAGCGGTCTACCACCGCCCTCCTCAAATGGTCGCCAAACAGACATCCTCCGCCTCACCATCAAGCATCCTCCCAGAAGTGGCTCACTGAGGTGGTCCGACTTCTTCTTCCCAGAAGCGCCCACCAGCTGGCTCGCGCACCGGATATGACCACCAACCTATCCACCATCCGGGAAATACCACATAATCCAAGCCCAAATGCAAAAATAAATAACATATTTAATTCACAAAAATTTACCAAAAGTCACATGATTTAACAAAAATACAAGAAGTTAAAATGTATACCTAAATAGGTGGCATACCTCCACATCACTGCTGCAGAGTCCTCAAAGACGCAGTTGTTCAAGGACTCATACATGGCGCCTAGTGCACTCCGCACCCCATGCATAGCCTCCAAGAACATCCGACTCGTGATCATCCAGTAGATCAACCACTTAGCCTCACTCGCTCTCTAGCCTCGTGGTGAAGATATCAGAGTCGGCGCGGCGTATAAGCCCCGACAAAGAATCGTGATGTCACCCTCCTCCAAGTTACGCCATAAACCCGCTCCACCATTTCAAGTCAGAATATGGACTTCACGGTGTTGTTAGCAAATTTCAACCCGTGACACACCTAAATATGTCTCAAAGCAAGCCGCTGTGGCAAACTCCGAAGCAACAAAGTGAGGCGGAGGTGTGGCATAGTTCCCTGGATGGGAAGCGTGCGCAGCATAAGAGACGCCATCCAGAGTGATCGCCATCTCACCAAATGGCAAGTGAAATGACGAAGTGTCCGAGTGCCATCTCTCAATAAAAGCCGACAAAGAACTCATGGTCATCGTGGGCGTACTGGCCCGAGAAGTGGGGCCAACTGGAGTCCATGACCACAAAGGTGCGTCAGAGAGGTCGTGGTAATGAAGATGGAGTCTAGTATGGACTTTGCTGCCATGAGCCCATACTTTGACAACACACGATACTCCCAAATAAAAATAAATAAATAATGTAAGCAAAAAGTGCATACTATGTGACTTAAATAAATTATTTAAGCAAAAATGCAAAACTTACCGGTCAATGAGTATAGAATCTGGCAGATATGATCCGCCAAGTCGTTGAAAAGAGAGAGGTCGAGGCTCCTCCATGAGGCTCCTCCCGACATCGCGCCGAGGCTCCTCCCGACATCGCTGAGGCACTCTCGCGATACTCGACATGGATCGTTCGAGTAATAAGCATCACTGGCCGCCTGGCCGCCGATACTCGGAGGTGGGGATGGTAATGAAGAGGTCGGGGATCATACTGGGGATATCGTGGATGATATCGAGGAGTAGCCGGGAATGATATCGAGAAACCGCCCCTATGCCAATCCTCCTCACGCGGCTCGCCGCAGTAATCCCCGAGATAGAAAGCTCCACGGCCGACATCGAGCCGCTCAGCCGACACTCACCGCCTCGTGCTCATATCACCGCTCAGCCGCGGCTCGCCTCCGCGGTCAAGCATGGAGTCGACATGCCTCCGAAGTCCTCAGACGAGCAAGAGATGACTCTCTATCTCTCCGACGGAGAGACCTCACGCCTCCTCTATGCCTACCTGACACCGCAAGCGTAAAAAAAAAATTAGTAAAAAAAAAAAAAAAATTTGCTCATCGATTTACATCAAAACAGTGTATATACGATGCTTACTTTTTCTTCGTCAGATATAGGGTCTCACGGGCGATTTACGAGTGGATGAATTTTCGCTAATCGTATATATCAATCAGGTATATACGCGTGAGTAAAAAGTGTTCGTCGATATATGGGTCCGTGGGGTATATACGATTGGTTGATTTTTGGCCGATCGATATACGCCGGCCGGGCGATATGCGCTGAGTGAAGGTGGTCAAACGAGGATGACCAATTGTGTGAAGAAATTGTGATTTTCAGAAAGAGTCGCAGATTTTGTTATTTTCACACGTGGTGGGGTGTTAGGGGAATGGGTGGGGTCCAAAAGAAAAACCAAGCTTATAAACGTTTGCCAAAACTTGTGGGCCGGTCGACCAACCTGTGACCCCTTTTTGCCCGTTTAGCAATAGTACTTTGTTTGTTGTCTTCATTGCTACAAAGTCAATGGATTAAAAGTTAAAGTGCTAAGCACTTACTTATATAGTATTAGACTTTGGCTGCTTGTGGTGGTGTCCTTCGAGACAGTTCTGGGCGCTGACTTAGGACTGTCTGCTCTATATTGCTGAGCTTTGGGGGTGCTTGGTGGCTTTTCCTTAGCTCGTAGCAAATATTGTAGCAAGGAGGAGCTTAGGATTGATTCTCAAGTTATTGTGAGCTATTTGCAGGTAATAAGTCTCCTGGTTGCATTATGGGGCACGCACCATGGTAATTAAATGTCTATCATACCCATTAACAGGTACGAAAATATTTGTAAAGAAATCAGAAATGAAATAGTCTGTAGATTTATTTAGTAGCAGCAATTTATAAGGCATAATATTTTGCTTACAAAGAGGACTTATAATTGTTTGTTGCTTCTTTGTTCTATTAAAGGGGATATACTTGTAGTATCCAAACAATTTGCTCAGTTAACATCTACAAACCCAAACAACTGAAGAATTGATGTGCCAACTCAATTGTTAGATTGCAAAAGTGAAGTTACCAATCAATCTCCTTTATGAATTTAAAACATATTTCCACGCAATAGCTAATTGTGTCCGTACTGCACACACTCACCTATCATATTTCAATCTAACAAATTTAATTAAAACATATGATCAGAGACTCTTATACCATGTAGTAGATTAATTATTCCGAACTGAATAGAAGGACAAGAATGGTGCTATAGTTTTATAATATATAAAAATATATTTATGTCCTGTAATATTAAAAATTATTTATTGACTAGCTGGAATTTGTATCTATTGCATGTCTTTTACCTTGCCGGTATTTGTAACCTGAATATCTTGAATACCCCAATTTATAGATGCAGTTGTTGAAGAGAACAAAATCCTAAATATTTTAGCTTGCTTTTAACAGAAGGATTTGAAGTCTGTACAAAAATGGGTTGTTGTTCAATTTTAATTTCAAACTATATTTGGACAATTTTTTTGCTTATTATAACAAGTTATGAAACTAGGCTATGTGATGTGAATACCTTTTGTCCTATTACATTTTAAGTCACCTTTTCCCCATTTTCATGGTTTCTGTTTTTTTATATGTGAAAATGATGAAAATAAATGGTCTACTCCATTAGAGATGTTGAGCAATATATAAGTGTGTGTTTGTTTCACGCCTAAGAGGTGGTAAACGACGCTGAATCAAATGCTACTACCAAGCTTCTTCGTTAAAAGGTGTTGGACGCGCGCGGGTATTGACACATTTCATCAAGATATCCAAACACACACTACTAAGTGCGTGTTTGGAAAACCACAATATTGTTTAGAGGGAAGTAGATAAATACATTTTATAAGTAGTTGTAATGCAATTTATTTAACAACCTCTATTAAGTGTTACATATGTGACATACTGTATAGCCACATCAACAGAAACATCATTCATACAATGACACAATTATTTATTCAAAGTCCTAGAAAAGAAATTCTGTAGCACATGCATATTCAGCAATCTATTTGGGTTTTGCAACAACTTTCCATTATAAATTACTACTAAAAAAAGTGGATTTTTATTACAAAGTAGAAACTGAAACTAGCTCTAAAAGTACCCTAGTGTAAGCTAAAAATTTAGATACAGGGTAAATAAAGTTGTTGTAAGAATGAAAGCCATCTTATTTAAAATAATCTCATTTAAACTTTTAACATCCTAATTCCTTGGATTTCACAACAAGGAAATTTTGCTTCACCTTTTCACCATCTTCAGCAAATTGTTATATCCTTTTCAAGTTTTCTCCTAGAGACACCTTCCACCATAGCCTGCATTTCTGAAAAGTGCTTGCTTTATTTCTTCAGGGCTCATACTAATACAATTTCTCTGACCAGCTTCCTAAATAATAATAAGAACAATCATGTCAAAAAAACATAAGAAATATGTTTGATTTCAAGCATGCGTGCAAACAAGTATTTTTTTAGGCAAAGAGAATGAATTTCGTTAAATTTTTCTGATGCAAAAAACTTCAAGAAGGAAAAATAATACTTCTGTTATTTTCATTAAAAAAAAAAGAATAAAGACCGAAAGACCCCATGGTGACCACTTGGCAAACCAATACCCTCGACAAGCAAAGAAACTCAAATCAAAGCTGTAATAGAAAGCCTCTAACTTAAAAGGCTAATTTACGTTAGCCAGATCAAAAAGAGACCGACAAAATTTGACTAGGAAAAGAAAAGAAACTATCTATAATCAAAACATGCAAACAAGTATTTGAAGCTGCTAAATATAACTTATTAACCTCTGAGCAAGATGCTTGCAATGAAAAATCATTGAAACTGCTAATGACACACTGGTGAATCTCAAGGCCTAATGCTTCTAAAGTGTTCACAGTTGACAATAATAGCCCTGGCTTTGTTGCACAGCAGATGCTAATCCTCATGTCCTGCTCTCTCCTCTCAACATCAAACTGAAAAAACAAGTAAAAACACTCAAGTTACTACATTTATTCAAGGAACTTGGTCTTTGATTTTGCATGAGTAGTTCAAGGATTAAAGCATACATACCTTAGGGGAATTTCTTACCATTACTTCACTTGGCTTTATCTCCTTAGAAACTCCCAACAGATTTATCTCATTTGTTCCCTCTTCCATCTCTTCTTGCAACTTACTAATCCTTTCTAGAAGCTCTTTCATATAATCAATTGTGTCTCCAAGAATAGATGTTCTGTCCATCTTTCAAAGTTTACATACTCATGTTAGTTCAAAAACCAAATCAAACAACAAATGCTAGTGTTAATCAAAAGAAACAGTAATGAAACCTCGTTAAAACATTCTAATGCAAAACCTTTGTCAGAGACATTATTATATTACTTGACTAACCTTGCTGATCTTGGGGACTATTGACCTAAGCATAGAAAGCCTATCATTCAAACGTTTTCTTCTTCTTCTTTCAGCCATGAGATTCTTTGAAGGCTGTCCTTCAATCTTTTTAGATTTACTTTTTCTCTCACCACACAATCCCATGTTAAAGACAGGAACCTCTGAAACATGTTCTTCAACTTTGCAGCTACTTTTTAACTCTTCTTCCAAACCCTGATTACCACCACATCCTAGAAAGCCAAACTCTTCATCTTCCATTGAAGGGTTGTTATTGTTATTGTTGTCTTGTTGTGGTAAAAGTGGTGCTGACTCATCAAGTTCTGGCATTGTGAAGCCATTCTCAACAAAAGGGTATGGTGATGCTGTGTCATTAGTAACATAGGGACATGATTCAAATCTATGGTCTATTGGATTTGAGAATGAAGTAAAAGAACAAGGATTTAGAGTAGTAGCTAAAGATGATGATGGATTGATGAGTGGAATCTCATTCTCATCAAAAGAGTACTCAAAACTACTCCAACCAGTACTAGGTAGTAGTAGCTCATTAGACAAAGTATTATTCCATGTGTCTTTTCTTGGTGCTAATAGCTCTTCAAGAAAACCAAGTGGAGAAAACTCCATCTCTCTCTTCTTTCTCTCTTGAATCAATGAACTATAAAAAAAAAAAAACCAAACAAAGAAGCTTAATGAGATGAAGTTGAAGCAAATAGGAAGAGTTTGTTTAAATAATAGAGGTATTATTATAGGTGAGTCATCAGCTAAGTCTCTCACTGCTGAACCTATTATATTCACCGTCAGATATAACATAAAACACTATCAGCATGAAACCTCAACGGTTCATGTCATTTTATACTATAACATATGACTAATTTAACTAAGACAACAAATGGAGACTTTAATGACGATCAAGAATGTTGTTATGACGCCGTGAGGCCCACTAAACGAATCGACCTGTGTCACCAAAGAGTCGGGACCCATGTCCATGACCCAACACTTCATATCGCCATGAGGTCCATGCGCCTAATAAGACATATAAAGCCCAATCGCTTGATCTACATCCAATGCCCAATCCATTAAGCTCTCGACTTACCAGATTCACCCAAACGATCCAACTGGGCCGAGCTATCATGGATCTCTATAAACATCGACTCGCGATAGCCACACAAGGACGATCCTCTACTAACTCGAAATAGCGTCAGAGTCATGTTTTTTACAAGCACTCTCTCATTCAAACACACAGTAAATCCGACTTTCGTAAACACTACCAACTCGCAGCTTTGGATCGACTTTAAGAAAAGACAACAAGTTACATATCAAATGTAAATAATAATGTAATAGGCTAATGATAGTTTAATAGGGTCCATTTTTCTTAATAAAAAAAACACATATGATTACAGAATGTATTACAGTGAAAAGTCTAGTGATAATAGCACCTAGAAGTAGCCTAAGATGAAAATGGAATCTCTTTTCTCTCTCACTTTTCTTTTTATTTCTTTCTGTTTTTTCTCTCTCACTCTCAAGGTGAATTAATGTCCTTTTCACCGAAATAATCACCCAGACAGAATTTGTATTTAATTCCAATTCCTTGAAAACTTTGACCCACATTTTTGTTTTTAACGAAAATGGGTGGAATTAGCATCATAGATTGTCATGTTACTTCTTCCATTTTTAATGCAAAAGCTTTCTCCCTTCTTCACTCTTTCATGTTTCACAATGAAATAATAATAATAATAATAATAATAATAATAATAATAATAATAATAATAATAATAATAATAATAATAATAATAATAATAATTCATTGCATCTCTCACTCCAATGATGGTTTATAATTATATGCACAAATTGTCAATGTTTTTGATTAATTATTGTATGGAATTTTTGAGAAAGTTTAAAATATAATTATGCACTAAGAAACATGACAATTTGGGGAACTGTTCAATTTTCATTAACAATTAACAACCATTTTTTTTTAATTTCTCCAAGTTAATCAGTTTCTTTTCATGCCAGCTGTTTTATCTTCAATTTTAGACAAGTGTACCTAGTTAGTTTGACAATGGACTCCATTAAAGTTGTCCATTATTCAGCACAGGAATGCCTTTTAAGAAAATAAAATATTTAGTTTAAGTTCATGTTTGTTTTGTTATGGTTTCTTTTATATATTTTATTTATGCTTCTTTAAATAGGAAAAGAGTTTAATAGAAGAAGTAATTGTTTTTGCTTTTACCACATTCAGTACTTTCTTTAATGAGTTAATAGTTATCAATATTAGAAAGGGCTTTTCTAGAGTTGACTTGAGTGGTACATGGTCGACTAATACTTGAAAATTATTTGAAGCTCTAAGAGCAATTCAATTGCGAGTTATTATAAGGTTTTTACGACACGGATCCTCTTCTCGCAGTTATAACCATTCAAATACAAGAGGAGCCGTTGGATTTAGAGGAAAAAATGGTTGGAGTGCTCAACTTGAATGCCAAGGTAATGAACAAATTCTTATGCAAGAAATGATTTTTAAGAGTTCTTAGGTTTAAAAAGTAATATCATTAGAGAGGAAGTAATAAAAAGTTTAAAATGTGAGGTACAATGTGAAACCAAGTTCTTAAGATTTTCATCATTGAAGTGAATGAGTTGCTGAAAAGTTGTGTGGCATGGTAGAACCCACTTAAGAAACCAAAAGTAGATTTCACCATTTTAGATGCTCAACGACGGGCATCCAATAGAAGTTCTTTTAAGCATGAAACACACTTAATCAACCCAAAGTGGATTGCCCCATGGTAGATGCTCTAAAGGACGAGTGACATCGCTCTACTAGAAATATAATGTTATTTGTTTTTTTATTGGTAAATGTTAGTCATTAGTTGTTAATAATGTTAACAAGGAGATTCAAACTCATATGACCTTATCTCTCTAACCCTAATTTTCCTCTCCCAAACCATTTATCACCATTCTCTGTTTTCCTTTGTTTATGTTGAACCGACACCATTCATGTCGCTACATCAGCTATGAAGACGAGAAGGATCGTGAGCTTGTACTTCGTGGAAGTCGATTGGAGTTTCAAACGATATTCAAGTACTAGTCCACCATAGACCAATTAACAAAGTAATCTACGATAGAATTTCCCATGTATCAACTATGGACACCTGTTATAAAGTAAAATAGAAACCATAAAGGGTATCGTGATTTCACCCAGAAACCATGTATCAACTATGGACACCTGTTATACATGGCTCCAATAATAATCACTCATTGTTCTATCATTGCATTCTAAAAGCTTATTTCAGCTGAAAAACTTTCAACTATATACTATAGTTGTAGGTCCAATATAACAATAAAACACAGAAAATTTCAATTAATTAATTAAAATCTTCAAGTGCTGCTTATAATTTTCACCAACTCCTGAGGCAAAAATGAAGGGTAGTGTGTAATCACGTTGAAACAAACAAGTACTGTTACATACACTACTAGTGGACAACTTATGTACATACAATATATTTGCATGCTTTCTGGATTTTGTGAAATCACGATACAGTTTTTCAGTGTGGGAACATGAGCAAAACCATGTTCACCTAAAAATGATGATCTCTTCACTTTTATTTTATATACATTATTCATCTGTCCTTTGTAACAGTAAGAACACAGTTCAATAGTAAACAGTCGCTTGACCAAAATTTTAATTAACTTTGTTTATTAATACGTACTTTGCACGTTCATATCAAGATTAGGTGACCAAATTGCATAATTAATTAGCCAATAATAAGCAAAATTACAAACATATTTCACTACTTCAACTTTGGTTTTGGGTCCAGACTATTATGAACTATATGTACATAGCTAGACTATCATATAAAGTTAAATTTGCTCATCTGTCTATGTCAACTAAGGTGCCAGAAGTGTCACTATAGGTCCACCAGAGATTAATTGTTTATAGCGTTTTTTTTCTTTTGTATTGTATTGGGTGCAACATATGTTAGAAAACGATGGTTGAAATTAGAGGATTGTTTGGGTTTTAGCTTATTATGATTAAAGTGCATTTAATGTGTGTACAGTGATATCACACTCTGCTGCATGGTTGACTGAAAGTCATTGATCATTTGAAAGGCATTCATCAGTTCTGGTTTTCTGATTGTATTATGGACTCATCCTCTTTTTAAGTCTTGAATATTGGTGGATTGTGGAGATTATTATTTTATTGGTTCTTTTAATTGAGAGATGTGAAGGCTATATAGCCAATAGGATACTTGTTGAAGTTTATTCCCTTACAAGTTGAGATAAATAATCTTGATTTGGTACCTAAAATATCATTATCTCTCATATTTAGTCTTTAAACTAAGAAAACGTATGTACTACATATATACCACAGATCGACAATTTCAAATGACATAACAACGTGATAGTTATTTGATTGAAAAACAATTTGATGACAAAATACATAAATTGTGATTCTGCAGCAGCTGCTTTGCAAGACTTTTTAATCTTGGAAAAAATTACACGTCCAAATTGTTATTTTCGCCTTTATTTAGATAATTTCGCATCGTTAAGATTGAAGATAATTAAATTGATATTTACTTTTAAATCAATCTGTATGAGACCCACGTGTTTCATTTTGTAATTGTGGTGTCTTCTTATCTCTTTAATTATGATTTAAGTTTTCATGTGTACATTTTTTGTTATAAACCCAGATCCTCTACGCCGCAACTCTGCAGACTAATCCTCGAACCAAGAAGACAAAGATATGGGTTAAGTTTTTATTGTTACATTTGATGAATATGGATAATATTATTATAGGATGTTGTTTATTTTACAACTTTAAACTGATTGTGTTATGACTTCATCTAATATGTGTGATTAGGCTGTTATTTATGCTCCAACTTTAAGTTGTTTGTGTTATGACTTGATCTAATATGTGCGACTTTTGTCTTTAAATGTGATGTCTTCTAATATTTAGAATCTGTTTAATAAAAAAATACTTAGATTTTGTTTGATGTTGTTATTTACTATTGTTCTTATGTTTATTTTCTTTAAATATTAATTCTTTAACAAATTGTTAGTCAACCCGTCTATCGGACGAGTCGTAGGGCTATCTAATATCTATTTATACAAACAAACAACTTACAAAATTACAATTTTAGACATCTTACTTTTTTGACACATCACCATTTTGATATTTATCATTTTTTAATTCTACTTTCTCTTCCTTTCTCACTCACTCTCTTTCAATCTCACATATCCTAATATTTATTACTTCTTACACATCTATTATTAGTGGCCCCACACCCTTTATTTAAAAATATTTCTTTTCCCAATTTTTTTAATCCACTATAAAATCTAATATAATTAAATTAATATTAAATTATCTACAATTTACTCCTATTTACAATCTAACCTAATATCTATTTATCTATTTATACAAACAAACCACACTTAATCTATTTATACAAACAAACCACATTTAAATTACTCAAACAAGCATCCCTATTTACTTGACAATTCATCTGACTAAGAACAACATTGTAATTTACCATCATACTTTTATCAAATTTATTCTCTCAATGCATTTTCTTCTCACTCCCACTTTTTTCCTACTTTCTCTTACTTTTTTTCTCAAAATTCAAAATTCAAATCAAACTCACCAACTTTCTTTACCCACTATCTACTAATCTAATATCTATTTATACAAACAAACCATATTTAAATTACTCAAACAAGTTTTCCTATTTATTTGACAACACATCTAACTAAGGGCAACATTGTAATTTACTATAACAATTTTTTCAAATTTCTTCTCCCAATGCACTTTCTTCTCACTCTAATTTTTTTTTAACTTTCCCCTTTTTTTAAAAAAAAAATTCAAAAATCAAATCAAATCTACTAATAAACTAAAATAATAAATCTAAAATACGAGATAACTTCACTAATATATAAAAACACTTTAAAACTTCACCGATATATAAAAACACGATATTAATATATAAAAAAAGGAAAACTTAATGACTATTTCAACTATCGATTAATATTTAAAACACGGGATAACTATATCGATATATAAAAACACGGGATAACTATAATCGATATATAAAAACACGGATAATCGTGACCGATATATTTGATAATTTATCTTTTACTATCTACTATAATGTACTAATAGACTAAAATAATCAATTGAAACTATGAGATAATCAGACCGATATATAAAAATGCATCGATATATAAAAACATGGGATAACTATACTAATATGTAAAAAAATACACGAGATAATCAGAAATGATATGTATAAAAACACGATAATCAGATCGATATATAAAAACACTTCACCGAAATATTTGATAATCAACCATCTATTCGCTATCGTCTACTATAATCTATTAATCAACTAAAAATAATCAATTGAAACTATGAGATAATTTCACCGATATATTAAAAACACATGATAACTTTATTGAAATATAAAAACACGAGATAATTACAATGATGTATGTAAAAACATTAGCTGTGACCGATATATAAAAACACGGGATAACAACATCGATACTAATATATAAAAGAACATGGGATAAATGCATGTGATTGTTTTTAAACGATACTTTACATTTTTAGATTTTAATATTTATCTAATTTTTTATTTGAGACTTTTTAACTACTTTAAATTTGTTTTTTTTTTATGTTGTTATTCATACTATTTAAATTACGCTCTAAGTTCATAACAACCATGCAGATGCACGAAAGATCTTACTATTGTGAACTTAAACCAGGAGGCAGCGCCCATAAGATTGAAATGAAAATCCCCTTCAAAACCACCATCTTTTGTCCATTTCCTATGATTTTTGGCCCCACTCTCGCTACTCTCTGGACACGTTCCTATACTTTTTGCATGAACAACATCTTCCCAATAATTAATCTCTATTACTTTTATTTTAAACAATAATTACCCAAATTAGTAGAGATTTTTAAAAAAAAATTAATGTATATATTGATCTAATGGTTGGTCATCAACTAGATTAGAGACTGTATATGACACGTTAAAACTATTTTTTTTTATTTTAAGGAAATTTGGCAAATCCAGTTGGCAAACTTGTATTAAAATAATTATTATTGGTTTGTTTTTTCATAAGGGTTTCTTTCTAAGTAATTGTTCACTGTATTATCGAATACTAAAATGTAGATATATCTTTCAGTGGGGATTTGAATATTGGTTCGTCACATAGTAAAAGAGACTAGTCTCTTCTGCTATACACCAAACACTTCGTAGACCCTGCCTCTATTAAAACAATTATTGGTTTAATTTAAAGGAAATTTGCCAATCTACATTGCCGGTGATTCTAGGGTGAGGGAGCAGATCAAGTCCTTCACCGGTGGACCATTAAATATGACCGTAAAATATTGTATAAAAATTCATCAACGTTTGAGAAGTAATACTGTTTATTTAATTTTAACCACTCATAGCATTTTACACAATATTTTACGGTCAATTTTAGTGATTCACTAGTGAAAGATTTGATTTGCTCCATCACCCAAGAAGCACTCATACACTGCCACTTGTATAATAGCAATTTTATTTATTTATTTTGAAGGAAATTGCCTACTTAGTTACCAATTTGCATAGAATTCATTTCTTTCAAAAACAGAGCTTTTCATCTCTATGGAGAAACCCTCACATTGTTTCTCATTAAAGGCAGAAATTAGAAGTCTCTTCTGTTCATTCTAATTAATTAATTTCTTAACTCTAAGTGAGGAGAAGATTATTGCGATGTGGGTTGTAATAGGAAGTGAAAATAAGGGTTTTCCTTGATTTACATGACAATACTAAATATAGTATCCCTAGTGGTGGATCTAGGATCCGAGATCAATGGATTTAAAATTGTGTCTCGAATGCAATTGGGTGCAAACTTACGTGTATTAGTGTAAATTTAAAATTTTAGGGCGTTCAAAATAATTATATAGGAAATAACTAGAATTTTTTCAGGGGGTTTAACTAAACCCGTAACACAAGTCTGCCACTGAATATTGTCAGATTGATTTGACTTCGCTTTTCGCAGAGAAAGTGAACTTAATATTAGATTAGCACTCTCAGGTTCACTTAATAGTCAAACCTCAAGCCTAACTAGTAAGCTAAGAGTAAACTTACTATTAGACTACAAAACCCATTATCCACACTTGACATATGGTGTGCTTATGTCATCCAATCAAGTGAACTAAGACCACTCTTACGGAACGAACCTTAGGAGTTTATGACGTTACTTTTGACTTCATGAAAATCTAAACGAGTTTCCTATCATGTAGTAGAGTGCTCTTTTTCCTTAAAGAGGGTTTGCACATAAGGTTTTAGCGAGGCTCTTTTAAAAAAAAAAAGTTTCCTAGCATGTAAACCACCGTGAGACTTTCTAAGCATCTTAACCTTGGAGTTCTAAAGAGAACTCAACCTTGTGTATGTATGTTTACGCCATCTTTCGAGTATATTAAAATTTGGGGGATCAATGTCGTTGAAATGAAAAGTAGAGGCTACTACGAGTGAGCTCGCATGACAATATCTCGCCTTGGGGTGAGATTTCCAAGTCTCAGAATCCGACATAGCTACCATGACTATCACTCTACATTATCAAAATTAGTGGAGCGTGAAGTAACATAATATTCCCTATTGGGGGTTTTCTCGAGTTAATTAGCTAGGTTTTTCGCGTTCAAACCTTTTTTTTTAATCAAACAGGCTCCATACCCTGGATTTATTATTAACAAAGAGAAAAAAAAGAGGACAGAAAAGAGCTTAAGGGGGGAATAGACGACCAATACCCTTGGTAATAGAGAATATAAAGCCAAAACAATAGTAGGAAACCCTAACAGAGCTTCCTAAACTACTCCAACCTAAATACTAAAATAAAAGTGCTAACTATCAATAATAGATAAAAGAGACAGAGACAAAAGATACCATTAATTGAACGAGAATTATAGCCAACAATTATCTGGCCAATTTTTTTTTTTTTTTTTTTTTTTTGTAAATTTTAGGACTAACTTACAATAGTTAGAACAAAAAGAGACAGAGACAAAATTTGTTTTTGAACGAGTATTATAACCTGCACTTTTCAGAATCAATTTATTTTTTTGTTGAAATTTTTTCTTTTGGGTCTAGACACCGCTATAGACTTATTCTCATTTGAACGGGAATTATAACCTGCACTCAGTCAAGCAATTTTACCAAATAGAATAGCATGCAGTTTTACTTTTTTTGCTTGTGTTGTTCAGTGTTCACCAAACAGAAAAAATTTCACTCATCTAAGTAGCATGCAATTTTACATTTTTTTGATTGTTGTTGTCCAGTGTTCACCAAATAGCGCATCGACAAACACGTCATTCACCCAAAGATTTTACTGTTACTTAATCAAACAGACTCATAATATGATGCAACAATATGACGCTAGGGCAGTGGCGGGCCTACTCACTAGTGAGAGGTGTCAATCACACACCCTCGAAAAGTAAAACTAGACTTATTTCCTATAAAAAAATATTTTGCACACCTTAAAAAATATAACTTATAATCAAGTCCCTAATTTTACACTCAGTCCACATTACACCACACTTATACAATTATTAACATGAATCCCCTACTATTCTATATTAATTTTTTTTTAATGATGCACGATTTTTAAAAAATTTAACCCCAATCTCTCACATCCTAAATCCGCCAAAGGGCTAGGGTATATTCGATTCGTCTCAATTTAAATGTCTTGTTTGCCAGCAGACTAGGGTTTTGTGTCCCCTAATCACAATATATTTATATAGAAATATACGTTTTTGTCGTTAAAAAAATGTCACTTTAAAATACCAATGCAACATTTATTATTTTTTCCAATATCACCCTCATTTATTATTTACATTTCCAACTTTTTCATTCATCTCTTTCATAATAATATAGAGATATTTTAGTCCTATCATATTTTTTGACCATAATCTAATTATTTTCTTAAAAGTCGCATTATAATCTTAAACGACAGCTTAAATCATGAGACAAAAGGAGTACTCCATGTTAGTGACTTGCAAGGTGAGTTTTGTTGAGTAGATTAGTACGAAGGGAAGATGATTGATATTGGCGTCAGAACTGAGTAACTGAGAATACATGTTGATGTTGATGATGATGGAGATGATATCATATGTATGGACGGATGGATTGTGAAGTGTGAAGAGGGTGTGTCATGTGTGTGTGTGGTAGCTGTTGGGTTACCAGTTAGGTGAAGACCCTGGCATTCACGTCAGAACCTGTACCCTTCTTATTGTATCTTAGCATTGCATTGCAGCTGAATACTCCAAGAGTGGGGTATAGATACAAAGAAAATCAGATCATGGTTGTTTGTTGGTGAGAGGACTCATGGGTCCTATCGATCAGATCAGCACACGGGAACGAAAACGCAGTTAAGTGAGTGCAGTGTGTGACAACAGCTAGCAGCTCCTCCCAAATAATGAGGGAAAAAAAGTGGCATGAATGCATAAAAAGAAGATAATTTTAACTAACATTGCAGTAGGGGACACACCTATTTCATCACCCACCTCAGCTCACCTCACCTCGTTTCATATCGCTAGCTAATCACCTTCATTCTTATTCACGTTCCTACGTTTTTGGTGTTCCTCTTTCAATTCTAAATCATCACCATCCATCGTCACCATCACTGCTATAGATCACGCAATAGTTGCCTTCTATATATGCCTCGGTTTGACCCTAGGCAATAAGATCACACAGTCTTCAAGACATGAAACTGAATATCTACTGTTCTAAATTTGAGAAAACAAAATTAACATTTGAGACAATATATAATGGTTGCTTCTACACACTACAGTAATTAACAACAAACGGATAGGACTATTATGTCAGAATTTGCAAACTGCTTACTGTAAGTTCTACTGCCGCATAATTGGGTTTCTTAAGGTTTTTTTTAAACAACAAAATTATATATTAGGTACTGTAGTATATTAGATGTATTGAGGAACACAAAACTTGTATCCAATAATATCCTACACTTAGGAGAGAATTGATCGGGGGATCGAAAAGCAAGAGAAACAAAATACAAAGAACGAAACCATATTGGTCATATCACCTGGAAATGTATTCTAATGGGTTCACACACACCACTTATAGAAAAGACTATGACACGACTTAATCTTGGCCAAAAACCAAATCCACGAGTACAACTTTATCAAAAATAATGTTACAGTGAGGTCAAAAGTTTTATTCTAAAAAATCACCATGTTCCTATTTTTCCAGATCACTTAGAGAACAATATGTCAAATCATCAAAAGACCTCTTCTACCCTTCTTAAGATGGATCCTAGAGTAATGAACAAAAGACGGGATGGGGAGATCAAATAGGAGCACCTCCACCCAACCAAGCCATTTAAAGACAAGGTACCAGACCTTTTTTGAGAACTCACATGATAGGAATACATGCAACTCTAACTCCATTAACTCCCTATAGCAGACGCACCTAGTAGCACCCGAATCCAAGATAACATGTCTTTAAAATTGATTAGTCCAAGTTGGGAGTCTATTCAAGAGGACATGCCAAGCAAAAGGTTAAACTTTGGGAGGCGTCAGACTCTTCCACTAATTTTCAAAAGCATAATCCACTAGGAGGCCCTAGAGGCAAGGAAGGGGGAACTATATATGAAGAAGTAAATCATACTTTTTAACAGAATAGACCCCATCATCCCCAACCTCCTAGATCCACTTGTCTTCGACTGGGGAGAGAACTACCAGAGATAATCAATGGGTTCCTTAAGTATTGGTGAGAGAGATTTTAGGTTAATGTAGTATTTGCCGGAAGAACTCGTAATTAGTTCTTGTGTATTTGGCGGGGGGCGGGGGATCAATACTTGCATTAAATTTTTTTAGTGGCCGAGTATTTTTTTTAAAAAGCCAGATATATATGTTGTATAAGATTGGACAAAGTTATTACATAGAGCGCAAAAATGAGCGTCAATCCAATACTATTTATTTTTTAAAATCAATGTGTTTTTTGCGCGCAATACCAATTCCTCGAGGTATTGAGATTCATTTAAGGGTTGACTTCTCCCACTATATATTTTTTTCATACGCACTGATCAATGATCGAACTTTTGACCAAATAGTTAATGTGCCTAAAGAATTACGTAACCCTTGTACTACACCATATTGGAAACTTGCTAAAAGGAAAATTATGTCAATGCACAAACTTGTTTTGACAATATTCCTAACTATCCAGCGGATTAAACAACATAACTACACCAACAAGCAATCTTTCCAAGGGCTTGGATAGTTGATAAGTACTATGACTGCGCATCTATCTACTCTTCTACTCTAATATAATAAAATCATATGCTAGAACTTTTACATTTTTAGATATCTTAAAATTTTGACATTTGTCACAATTTAGGGGTAAAATCGTCAATTCTCCACTAAAAGACGAAAAAATGCAGCTTTTTCAGCAAAAGCGCGGCTGTTTCGAATAAAAGTGTTGTTGTTTCTACAAAAGCGATGCTGTTATTGCAAAAAGCAAAAACTGTTGCTGTTTCTACATAAAAGTGCTGCTGTTTCTGCAAAACTGCTGCTGATTTCTGTAAAAAGTTATGCATTTTCTGCAAAAAGCGCTGTTTTTTCTCTGTTTTTTAAAAACTTTTCTGTTTTTATTTTCTTATTTTAAAAATAGTTTTTTTTTTTAAAAAAATTCCTTTTTCATTTTTTTCCAATTTTGTTTTTTTTTTTGAGTTTTTTTTTTTCAAAAAATATTAAAACAAATTTTTTCGTTATTTACTAAAAATACATTTGTCACTATTTTTAAAATCTAATCAAATTACTAAAATTAATCATTTCATTTTACAACGGTAAAATTAATCATTTTATCAAAAGTTTAAATATTAATTTTTTTATCAAAAAATTAATTTATTAAAATTAACTCAATAATTAAATAATCTAAAATTTACTATTTACTATAATCACTATTAAAATCATTGAATTTTAACACTGATAATTGTAAAAAAAACTTTAATCCCTACCAAAAATTACAAAATAACGTTTTATAATTAAATGAAAATGATTAAATTATATAAAAAAAGTCATAATACGGTGCAACCGGAGCGACAACGAAATTAATTAAACGAATATGATTTAATTAATATTAAATCATATAGAAAATGCTAAATACCACTTATGGTCATTTATCATTGGTCTAAGTTTCACTTTGATCATTTATCTTTTTTTGGCCTGTTTTGGTCCTTTATTTTTCATTTATGTGTCAGTTTGGTCTTTTATCTTTTTTTTTTCACTTTGGTCCTTTATCTTTCATTTATTGTTTCATTTTGGTCCTTTTAAAAAAATTAAGAACACTATGATTGTCGTATTCTGATTCCTTATTGAATTTCGATCATTTTAGACTCAAGAATCGTGTTCTTCATTTTTTTTATATTTTTATTTAAGAGGACCATAACGAAACAATAAATGAAAGATAAAGGAATAAAGTGAAAAAGATAAAGATAAAAGACCAAATTGACACTGAAATGAAAGATTAAGGACTAAAACGGACCAAAAAAAGATAAAGGATCAAAGTGAAACTTAGACCAAAGTTAAAGGACCAAAAGTGGTATTAGCCTATAGAAAAATATGAGTTAAAATATGGCAACGGGAGCGACAACGAGAGACTGGCATTGAGAGCTGCAACGGGAGAGGCAACGAGAGAGGTAAGGAGGGCGCCAACATGAGTGTCAAAGGGAGAGCCAACGAGGATGCAAACGGGAGGGCCAATGGGGATGCATATTTTACCTCTAATGTCCAAATACATTATTAAGGATCAACGTAGTTCTAATTGTCAACGGGGATGCATATTCTACTTTGAATTTCAAATCATACATTTTGAACATTGTTCACAACTTTTGATATCATCCAATTTTTTATTATGACTTCATAACAATACACCGATCATACGGTATCACTCATGCGTATGCACAAGTAAAATACTAGTGTCTTTTATAAACAAATTCCATTAATTGCTAAAATAGAGAACTGTATATACAATCAACTTGTTTATTTATTTTTGAACTCAAGATATAGTAACAAACAATTTTTTAGATTCATTATTGAAAAAGTGATGTATCTGGACTAGTGATAGTTCAGATACATCACTTTTTCAACGAATTTAAAAAATTGTTTGTTGCTTATATACGAGTTCGAATGGAGTAGTATAATAGGTTATTCTCCATCCGCTAAAAAACTAGTCTTAAGCTTTGAGATGATTTAGTCATTCTTATTTTGGGGTCCGTTTGGATCGGCTTATTTGGGCTTATCTACTGGCATAACACTTGTGAGACTATTTGGGAGAGCTTATGAAAACAGCTTATGACATGTTCATAAGTTGTTTTCATCTAATTTCCATAAGCTTCTCAAAATAGCTTATGAAAACAGTTTATAGTTTATAGAAAAATAGTTTAACATTATTTTATCCTCTATTATAAAAACAGCTTATGCATAAGCTGTTATACGATAAACGTTTATGTCATAAGCACTTCTTCATTAAGTTGTTTATCCAAACGAACCTTGTTCAACCATGAAGTCCTTTATCTTCTTTTTTTTGTGCATTCATTAAATCCTCTTGTCTTTTCTTCTTCCTAATAAAATATTGAAGTGAATAAGTCACACAACAATGGGGGTTGAATTATGTGCCCTTTTAAAATTTAAGACCTGAAAACTTCTTTAAAATATATTTTCAAGATAAACTTAAATATGAGAAGGTTAGAATCAACAATGTACATAATAAAGAAATATATATTGATTGATGATGAGTAATAGCTGTGATTAATAATAATTTTAGCTTGTAGAGAGAATAAACATTAAACGATTTAGAGTAGTGAAATTGATTAGGTAGTTTTAAAACAGTTATGAGAATGTTGAAGAATTGAACCTTCTCTTAATTTGATAAAGAGTATGTTATAGCATGTTTGAGAATAGTTATGGAAATTAAGTAAAACACAATAGAGTTATAGAGGATCATCAAATCCTTAGCTACGCCCCTCTCCCTACTTCCAAGTGAATATACTTTGATCAAAAGACTTATACCAACACTTGCTTTTGATCAAAGACACAAAAGACTCAAGTGCCCTCTTCACAGCTACACCTAGTTGTTTTCACCTACAAGAAAACTCTCTACTAGTTTTCTAAAGGTTTCTCTATCAAGTAAGTGTAGGAAACAACGCAACAAAATAGCAACAACTAAAGTACTTGCGAACATAGAAAATGTTAGATAAAACAATCGGAGGCGCTGGTAGCTGTCCTGAAGAATTTATCCGCCTCTACAGTGCAAATTCTCCGAGATACAACCGGTCCTTCTCTATCACAGTAGTGATGGAGGTATCAAAACTGGCAAGAAGTATATGTAAAATATATATGACAGGAGATGAACCCAGGAATATAAGTTTTATCAGAGAAAGTAATTTTCTGTGTGTTGTCAACTGCTCCTCAACTAGCCTCTGATAGGCTCTATATAGGTAACATGAAGCACATGCTCTATCAGATGTTTTAAGCCAAAAAACTGATTTTAATTTTAATGAAAACATCAGTTATAAAATAATGAACTATAAAAATTCAATTACAAAAAACAATTAAAACGAAATCAGTTTAGGAATAATGAAAAGGTTAATGTATTATCTGTTGGAAATCAATTTTCTGTTATAAAATTGTTGATCTTTGATTTTTGTTCACTGAATGCAAAGGTTACAAATGGGGATTTACACTGACTTGAAGTCAGTATTTAATCTGCTGTTATATCTTCTATACACCCACGTGGGTGTATAATACATCCCCACGGGTGTATAATACATCCCCACGCATGTATTTTACTTTTTAACTTTTGAAATATTTTGTTTTCCAATAAAACACAACAGTAAGGTCAACACCAACACTCACCTCTCTCTAGGTAGTTTGATGGAATGCTACAAGATAATGTTTACAATAAGCATTTTGGGTTTTGGGATGTTAAAGAGCTTGAATATAAAGTAAATAAAAAGTATATGATGATACTTAACAAGCTAACACACACTCGATAAAGGAATTGCAGAATTTTAACTTTAGAAGCTTTGAGTGTGATATAGAAGGTTGGATACTTTGAGAAGCACTTGAGAAATTTTCAATTAAATCTCATGCTTTGTAATTTCGAAATGAAGTTTTTAATTAAATAGCCCATAAATGTTGAATATAGTCTGTGAAGTGACTAATTTGCACAAGAAAGGGGGGATTGAATTGTGCTATCTTTTTAAATTTTTAATACCTGCAACTTTCTGTAATGTTTCTCAAGCTAACTTGGATATCAGAAGGTTGAATGTTAGTTGCACAAACAATAAGCAAGTATGACAGTCGTGAAAGACAGATAACTTTGATGAATTTAGATGTCTGTTATTACACAAAGAGTGTTGTTTTCAAAAGATAATCAAAGTAGGACTCATTTAAAATTATGATTTTGACTACAGAAGGTTGATGTATGTAACCTTCTGAAGTGGTTGAAAACTTTGGTGATTGTGAGACAGTTAAAGCAATTAATAAGAAAAAGCATATAAAACACAAGAGAGTTATAGAGGTTCACCAAACTCGTGGCTACTCCTCTCCCCACGTCCACGTGAGAGTTTCCACTATTCTCCAAATAGATTTTACACTTGCTTTAGCTTCAACTGCCAAAGACTTTCACCTCCACTCTCTTTTGATCATACACAAAAGACAAGTGCTAACTTACACAGCTTCACCAAGCTGTCTCAACCTACTAGAAAACTCTCTTCTAGTTTCCTAAAGGTATTTCCTGTTTGAACAAAATCACCAACACCACTCACCTCTCACTAGGTAGTTTGTTGAGAAACTTTCAAATAGAATCACCAACAACACTCACCTCTCACTAGGTAGTTTGTTGAGAAACTTACACAATGTTTCTTACAATAAGGGGTTTGGGTTTGGGATGATTTAGAAACTTGTTGATAGATAAATACAAAGTATTTCTAAGAGCATAACAAGCAAACAAACTCAAGATAGTTTTCCCAATTCTGAACTTGTAGTAGCTTTGAGTGTGGAAGAGAAGGTTGGATTTCTTTTGAGAAGCTTGACTTGTAAAAGTTTCAATTCACTCTCATGGTTTGCATTTGAGTAGAACAGCATTCTATATAGCCATTGAATCTGGAATATGACCGTTGGAATGAAGGAAATAGCCGTTGGAATTTGTTGTAGCTTTGTAGGTAGGCAATGATGATTTTTGTGCTTTAGGTGGTAGCCTTTCAACCTTCTAAAGCAACCTTTGTGTTTTATCTTGTGTTGACAGCTCTTCATGTCAGCACCATACTTCCTTTTCTTCTTTTCTGTCAATTCAGTCCCTGTTCATGTACTTCATAATATATACTTTTATTTGAAGCTTCTAAAGCTTTTTACACATGAACAAACATGATTTCTAAGAAACAAAAATAATCAAGGAGTTCCTCATTACATAGGATAATATTTCTATAACTTTTATTCCTTGAATACTCATTTGATGCATATAGGTTTAAGATTTCGGATATGAACATGTTTCCCAGAAACAGAAGCTTGAAATCTTCAATCTTCTTTTATCCTTCTTGAACAACCAACCTTCTTAACCATATTCCATAGTAAGTCAACCTTCTTTTGACTTCAATCAAACTTTCTATTGACTATTGGTCAACCTTGTGTTGACTTTTAGTCAACCTTCTGTTTGACTTTCAGTCAACCTTCTGTAGAAAGTTACTTTTTCTTTTAAGCTTCTTTAATCAACCTTCTTTTGATGTAACCTTCTGTAATCAACCTTCTTTAAGGTAACCTTCTGTAGGTAACCTTCTTTTGGCACATTTGAACTTTGAAAAACACTTTGTTTATTTGTAGAGCCAAGATTTTTGCTATGATTCTTATTTCCTGTTCTTTTACACACTTGATTGAAACTTGTTAAATCATAATAAGTGTTTAGAAAACTTAACTTATTCCTTTAAGTTTGTATCATCAAAACATGGAAAGAGATTTTTATTTCTACAGTCTGAAAGGAGCCATTTAAAATTGTCCATAGGCCCATAGGAAGTTGCTAAAGTTGGCAGCTTTTGAACCTTCTCAAATTGCACATTCTGAACCTTCTCATTATGCCATTGTCCTTTCTTACGGACTTTGACAGCTAATGAGAAGCTTCTCATGTTTTATACCTTGTACAAACAACCTTTATGGATCCTAAGAATAATCAAACAGTTTCTCTTTTGACTTTTAATGGTTTCCAACACAGTTGATGCTTCAGTTATTAATCTGAGAAAGGATGATCTTGAGTTTATTTTATTTCTTTAGTTTGAGTAGGTTGTTGTCTTGAACCTTCTCTAACTTGAATCTTCTCAACTCTAGATCCTTCTCATCCTTGAACCTTCTTAGATATGATCATCTTGAAGACTTGGCTTAGGCCTTATCATGACTTGGTCAAACCATACCAAAACTTAACCTTCTCATGTCATTTCTACCATTTGATTTCTTACATGTATTTGGTCCTTAGGTAGATACATATTTTGCTTTTTAATTGTCTGTCTTTTGCACTTATCAAACATGTTAGATTACACATAAACAAAAAACTTACGTCCTTACTAAGTTTGTATCATCAAAACATAAAAAGAGATTTTCATTCCAACAAAAATTAGGTTACAAACTTCCCCCAAATGAAACCCTAAATTTTTTCACAACAAATTAGTGACTTATTACCTTCAAAATTAGACAAGTAAATTAAGAAGGACGATTTGGGTTGAAACTTGTCTTGGAAATAGATGAAGAACACAAGAGAAACAGAAGAAAAAAAGAGAAGAAACTGTAAGAAGAAGATGAACAAGTGGCAGTTGCAATATATTTATAAAAAAAATTGTTTCATTTTAGTCCTCTAAAATCATGGGTAATGAGTGTCAATTTAGTCCAACTGACGCGGAAAAAAACATGTAAGCCACATAAGCAGAAAAATGACACGTCATTATCATTAGCAGTGTTAACTGATAGTGGTTGAAAGAGGAACTAATTACTGAATAACGTTTGGAAATGTCATGAACCAAATTGTTATTGATGTTAGGTACTAAACAGAAATTTTTTGTTAAATTTGAGGGATCAAACTGGTGATTTTTTTTTTAACAACTAACTGGTGATTAACTCTATTTATTTTCTATTAGCAAGAGTTGGAATTTGAACCCATGGTCACCGGTTGCTGAAGGGCCCAAGCCCTTACTATTTGGACCAATCAAAGTGGGTCTCATTTTCTCTATCATTGAAATTGAAATATAAAAAATAATACCCCAGACAAAAAGTAATGAGTTTGATTTAAACAACAATAAAAAATACTTTAACTTTTGATTAAGAGGACATATCAGCAGCTGGAACTTGCAACAGTTAAATTCATGATAATGAAAGATCCATGGAAAGGTGAAAAAAGCAATGGAAGAATGGTTGTCGGCTGCATTAAGGAGCTACTATAATGAAATGCTAGCTATTAGAGAATATATTAGAATATGAAAAGCCTGCCTTGCTAGCTAATGGTGAGATCATTAAGGGTTCAAATTTTTACTACCTCTAAGAGCATCTCTGACCATGAACTCATTTAGTATTCTTAAGTGAGGATCATAGCCCCACATCACTTTTAACAATTATATTCAATATTTGTTTCAATGGTGAACCTCTTAAAAATGCATTCTAGATCCCACATTTATTCAACTTTTAATCACGTTTTGATTTTCTCTCTCCAAAAACCAACCAAAATACAATTTAATGTAAGAACTGAGTTCTTATGGAAGAACACATTCTTATTTTTCCAACTCTCTATCCGCCAACATGTCGAGCTCCAACCGTGAACTACTGAACTCCACAAAAGTGAGTTCTTAGCCTTATGAACTCAATAAGAAATGACTATTAGAGATGCTCTAAAATCATCATATTAAGGCGACTTCTAAACCAAAGGGAGGTAAAGAGTTGAGAAACCCGCCAATATTAATTTGAAGTCAAAGCTACTCATACATTTAATGATCTCTTAAAAAAGTCAATTGTAAATAATTTTCACTGATCATGGCAATCGATAGTGGTGTATTAGTTGGTGCAATCACCAACCGATAGTCAAAATAAATTTCAACTATTGATTTTAGTTTGTCAAAATAAATTTTAAAAAAAATTCAGAAACATACCACCTGTTGAATGCACCAAATCCAAATCCAATTTCCACATGGTGCAAAGGATTTTGTGTGGAAAATGAACTTAAGAGCTAATTACACTAGAACCTCTTGAAAATGCTCCCAAGTAAAATGGGGGTAATGAACATGTCTAGCTAATGATTTAATTAACCCATCTTGCTTGGATTTAGTTAGGACTTCAATGCTATTTCATAATGGCTTAGTGATAAACCAATAATTAACACCTCACTTTGCTTAACCCTAACCAAGATTTTGTATTTAGCTATCATTTTCCACTAGTTTTCATTGCTAATAAAAGGTGAAAAGGTGATATAACAATTAAAAGAATCTCCTATCATTGTCATACTATCGAATAAAACTCACGGTTTGAAACATTATAGGCTTCTAGCTATTTTTTGAAACGTACATATAGCTCCATGTGGAAGGAAACATAGCTACATTGTTACGTCTCTCAATCACATCGAATTGAAACTTCTATTATCTCTGTCTTTTTAAATTGTTTGCTTTCACTTTTCATTTAATTATTACCAAATCTTACTTTAGGCATATCATTATGTAAGTTTTTGCCATGACTCACTAATTGCAAGATTAATTTCAAAGGAATATGTGGAAAATTGTATGCTCCATTAACTACATTCCAAAAAATGAGATCATGATCATGCTTACTTGCATTTGCATCTTCAAAAATATCATATATGTGCAGTGTAACTTCTCTTTAGGGTGACTAAGAGATGAGTTAGGACGAATTATGCTTGTCCTTTACTTAGTTCTAAAGTTTTATAAGGTCATTCATTTTATCTTAGTCTGTCGTTAGATCCGAATAAATTGGATGTTCTTCGGGTCAAACAAATACCTATTTAGGATGAGATTGAGTTGACTCAAAGGCCAATTGACACAAAATTATAAGGTGATCATCCAAATATGATTAAAAGTTAGGAGTGAAATATTGAATTTTTTTTAGTATTTTACTATGTATTCAAGCTCAAAACATGAATTCTATAATAGTACTTTACAATATTTCTAATTAAGCTAACATAGATTTCAAATTGAATATTTTATTTATAAAAGTCTCATTACCAAAATAATAGAGTTAACAAGTGTTGGGGGGGGGGGGGGGTGAGGAGTGAGTAAGGGACAAGTTATACATAACCCTAACCCGTCCTTAAGACCCATACAAACATGATGCTTTGCAAATAGAAAAGACGAAGACACGACGAGTCTAATTAGGGTTTGGACGAGCCTTACTCACCCCTACTTTTGTTTAATCCTAATTTAGACATGAGTAGCATTTTATGTCACATGACAATAAATAAAAAATATCACAAGGAGAACCCTATCGCGAAGTCACAATTACATACATGTTTGAATAAAAAATGAGAAAGTGTTTAGTTCAATTTTTCCAGAAGTTACAAAAGTTTAGCCAACAATGTTGCTTCGTGGAAACATCGAGAAATTACAAAATTCTATCCTCTCTAAACCCTAGTCTCCTCTTCAACCTTCTATTTACTCTTCTCTTGTTTCTTGCCCACTAGAATAGAGTGGTTTTAGGTAAGTTTTTGGCCTGAAATCACATCCTTTTATCGTTTTTTCTTATCTTTTTCATCTAAATAAGTGGTTATTGTAGTAATATACGCTTTGACACATCAACAACCGTGAGTACCTACGAATACAAAACATGTTAGGAAAAAATAACCGGAGGTGTCTGGTGACTTGTCCTAGAAGAATTTATCCGCTCTACAAACAAGCAAATTCAGAGATATAACCGGTCCGTCTCAATCGCAAATAACGAACGAGGATTTCGAAATGGCAAGAACGAATTATATTTCTGATAGGAGATGAACCCAGGATTGGATTATTTCTAAGAAAGAAAGTGAATTTTTCGGACGATTCACTACAACAGATCTAGTAGATGGGCAGCGTTTTTTTTCATCTATGGGCAGCGCTTTTGAGCGCTGCTGAACGTGGCGCTGGCTATTCACTCCAACAATGGGCAGCGCTTCCTAAAAAGCGCCACCCATTGCAAAACACGTCCTCCCAGATACGCAGCGCTTTTTAAAAAGCGCTGAATATATCCAAAGCGTCCTCTCAAATACTTAGCGCTTTTTAAAAGCTACCAATATTACCTTTATACGCAGCGCTTCATTAAAAGCGCCTAATATTGCCTATTTGTGTTATTAAATACCAGCCGCTTTATTAAAAGCGCTGAATATTGCCTATTTGTGTTATTAAATACCCAGTAGCTTCATTAAAAGCGCTGAATATTGTCAAAAAAAAAAATTAATTTTTTTTTCATTTTTTGTGTGTTTTCCTTTTATATTTACAAATTACTGCATGTACCAATCCAATCCAATACATAATGTAATCAAATTGCTAAGAGGAACCCAAATTACATATAATGTAAAACAAATTACATAAGAGGAACCAAAACAAAATAGCTAAGAAGTTTCATTATCTAATTCATATGTATCCAAAACAAGCTATCAAGTTACAATATTATGAACCAAAAACTAGCTAGACTAACTTATATGTATCCAAATGAAACTTTAAAAAAACGGAGACATAATCGCATCATTCTCCCTAAGCTCAAGAATCGCTTCAACAGAGTATGTCCGGCTTTGACAATCGCTAAAATACTGAAATTATATAAATAAATAAATAAAATTAGAATTGAAATGGTTAAATATTGGAAAGAACCACTATTAAATCGAAATCATATAAAAATATATTATAAGTAGATACCTGACGGGGGATAGTCGTTTTCTTTTGGGTAATAATATCCTTCATATATTTCATGACGTAATACCCACAATCAATGTTATTTAATTGTTTAGGACACTACAAAACATAAGATTAGTTAATTGTTAAATTGAGTTGAATACAGTTTTTTGACAAAATAATGTAATGTATAAGTTAGAAACTTACAATTATTGCTAACCATTTGACCGTTAATTTATTCACTCCCCAATATGTCCTTAAAACACTGAATAGAATGTCATATAACTATATTAATAACAATATATACCTATATAAGTAAAAGTAAGAAATATGCAGAATGACACAAAATAAACACACCTGTTAAAAAGCTCCACAAACTCCAAGTGGTTTTTGTAATGATTTTGAAGTGAGTCAAGGTAATACACGGTTTTTTTGCTAGGATTAATTGCAAACAAAACTCAATGTCTCCTACAAAATAAATTTACGAATAAGTAATTGACTACTATTAAAAAAATGCATGTTATATAAGAATTAATGAGTAAAAATTCTTACCCTAGATTAACCGGTGCTAGAAGTAAGGCATCATGACTTCTATTTTGAGCTTCATTGAAGCGCTCATTGACATAAGTTTGAACAACAAGCTCGGTTTTGTTCCACAAGTGATTCATAATTTGGCAGATCGATTCACTTGATGAAAGGTTGTACTTTAGGACACAAGAACAAATATCTCTGTGTGTCTGCTCTGGAAGGGACCACAATGTCCTCGCATAAGTACCTACATTTAGATATATAAATATATATATATATATATATATATATATATATATATATATATATATATATATATATATATATATATATATATATATATATAAATTAAATTAACGATATAATAAAATAAAATCGACAATGTCAAATAACAAATTACACATATATATTCATAACAATACCGGTTGCCTCATCCGAATCACATACAAAGACGGATATCCTCACGTCCGACTATTTGAGGACCGAATCACATCCGAATCATTAATTGTGCCAAAAATCATAGCCCTCAAGTTGAAACTTTCTTCTCGAACCCATCATACACCTCTACTCCATTCTCCCACATTAGCTTCAAGTCTTCAATTAAAGGAGCCAAGTATACATCAATATCATTTCCGGTTGCTTGGGCCTGTAAATTAACAAAGACAACATCATATATTTGCGTTTCATGCAAAGCCATGGAGGTAAGTTATAAATCGCCAATATCACGGGCCATGTACTCTGGGAGCTACTCTGAATACCGTGCGGGTTAAAACCATCGGCAGACAATGCAAGTCATAGGTTTCTTGGATCCAAGCCGAAATCGGGATAATCAATATCAAATTTTTTCCATTGCGGAGAATCCGCCGTGTCGTGAACATGCCATCTTTAATCCTTTCATCCTCATGCCATGTCAAGTGTTTTGCATCTTCCGAACTACGGTACATACGCCTAAATCGAGGAATTATGGGAAAATACCACAACACCTTTTCTCGAGCAGAATCTTTCTTTTTATACCGCGATGCATTACATTTAGGACACGACTTTAAAAATGCATGTTCATTCGAAATAGAATGCAATCATTGGGACAAGCGTGTATCTTCTCATAGTTCAAGCCAATGGACCCTAACATTTGTTTTGCATCATACGTCCGAGAAGGGAGCACATTATCCTTCGCAACATTTCTTTCAATAGTGTGAGTAATTCAAGAAAGCTCTTATCCGTCCATCCGTGGGCAAGTTTTCAAGTTATACAACTTTATCACCGCCAATAATTTTGTGAATTCAAGATAACCTCATACAACGCGTCTCGAATCCGTTATCAACTTCTCAAACATTTGAGGACGGTTATTAAGATCGTCTTCAAAAGCCTTTGTCATCTCTTCAAATTTGTCCCCAACAAACGTAGGTATTTTTGTGTCAACGGTGCACATCTCTCAAGACTATTATCCATATTCAAGATTCAACTCTTTCCTCACCATGCATTGTCCAACAAGTGTAAGTTTGATCAATTCCATTACCCTTTAAATGTCCTCACAACTCGCTCGCATTAATCGATTTTACATAGCAACAACGTAAACAGGACATATCATATTACTAAATCTCCCTAAACGTTGAGCAGTAGATTCACAAAATAATCCACTCCATCTCTATATTCCTTGGACGACGATCGCGGACATCCACTTTCTATCCATAATGTCCCAATATCTATAATAAATTCGGATAAGAGAATTTACAATTTTATTGAAGCTAAGACATTCGATCAACTAGCTAGTAGTTTCAACTAAACAAATCAAAGACTTTGATGTCTTCTATATAGTCATTAATTCTTCATATAAAATAAACAAAAGAACAAAAAAGTACGAACAAGTGGAAGCAACATCGACAAAATCTCCAACCAATTGTGAACTCGAACTACAACGAACTCTCGAACCAGACAAACTCGAACAACGATCGCGAAGCTCGCATAAAAAACTCCCAAAACCTAACAAACAATTCGCATATTCGATTTAGACATATTTGATTTTACTAATATATATAGATGACACACACTTGCTTAAAAAAATCTATCCTTTCACAATCAAAATCTCAACAAAACCAAGCAATAATAAATTAAACACTTCAAATTTTTAGTCAACAACACAACAATCTTTGTTATTTGTAAAAAAAAAAACAACGAACAATCTTTCATAGCAATTGATAGATATTCATCACATGAATAAGTACTCCTATTCAAAGCAATTCAATTTAAATAGTATACACTTAATTCACAAATGTAGATGAAAATGAACATATTAAAAGAGACACCTAATTTCTCTCCTATCAAACACATTCACCTAATTTTACACATATCAAAACACATACAACTACATTCAACATATTCCTCTCCTATCAAATATTTTTTTCACACATTCAACATTTCCAATCAAACTACATTCATCTCCAACCTAACAAAAACCTAAAAACAAAAAACCAAATAGAGAACTAACCTTTGAGAGAAGATGAGGACAACCAATGAGGACTATGGGTGCTGGAGAGGATTGAGACAAGCAATGTGGATTTGGGGGTTATTGTGGGTTTGGGGGTTTGTGGGTTTGGGGGTTATTGTGGGTTTGGGGGGGTTTGTGGGTTTGGGGGTTTGTGGGTTTGGGGTGGTGCTAGAGAGAACGAGAGTGAGGGAGAGCTGAGAGAGGATTACGTAATGAGAGTGAGGGAGAGAAGAGAACCGAGAGAGAGAGACGCGGAGCGAGAGAGAGAGAGACGTAGTGATCATGCGCAGAGCTTGCTGAGAGTGAGAGTGAGAGTGAGAGCGAGGGAAGAGAGAACCGAGTGAGAGGGAGGGTTTAATGTACAGTTAGTTGGTAGAAATATTTAAGGCAATGGGTGGCATTTTCAAAAACGCTGAATATGCTGAGAACGCATTGCGTGATGCGTAGCGTTTTTAAAGAAACGCTGGATATGGTGAGAACGAATGGGGATGATGTGTAGCGTTTTTAAAGAAACGCTGGATATGGTGAGAACGAATGGGGATGATACGTAGCGTTTCTAAAGAAACGCTGGTTATATGGTGAGAACGCATGTGAGATGCGTAGCGTTTTTAAAGAAACGCTGGGTAAGGCTCACGCGTTCTACGCGATGGGTATCATTTTTTTAAAAACGCTGGTTATAGGGGGCCTTTTTTAAACAAATCTGGCGTAGTGATTGTCAATAGCTTAATCGACTAGCTATTATAGGCCACCCATATAAATCACCTTTTTTTCTAAAACTTTTTCTTCTCTTCTATATATCTTCTCTTCTATATATCAAAACCAACGTTGCTATCCACATAAATAATCATAAAGTTTTTGGAAAAACATAATTTATAAAACGTTAATATATAAAAAGGGAAACAAGTAATAAATATATATTATAACCATAGAATAAAAACGGAAAAAATAATAAGTAACCAATTGTCATGTAAACTTAAAGAAAAAACTAACGCATATATATAATGAATATATATCCGTTATGCATATAACTAAACATAAAAGACAAAACGGAACAATTGATAAATATATAGATAGAGTTTAATTTATATACACAACTTGTGTATACATGTTTTACACTATCTACCAATGATAGTTTGACACATCATTAAAAAGAAGTTACTCAATTAGTAACCACCTTATGTGTCACGCCTACCATGTATTGTGATTAGTTGATAGTGTAATAAGCTTTACAAAGAATGTGTATATTAATTAAACTCAGATAGATATCCGTTAAAAGCATGGAATTGTATTTTAATGATACTGTGATGATAGATTGTAGTAATATGCGCTTTGAAACAGCAACAACAGTGAGTACCTGCGAACACAAAAAATGTTAAGAAAAATAACCGGAGGCGCTGGTAGCTGTCCTGAAGAATTTATCCGCCTCTACAGTGCAAATTCCCCGATATACAACCGATCCTTCTCAATCACAATAACGATCGAGGTTTCCGAACTGACAAGAAGTATTTGTGACAGGAGATGAACCCAAGAATGAATAGAGGAAGTAATTTTTGGATGTGTTAAAAATTACACATCTTTCTCTCACTCTCTGTTAATCACCAACATATATACCATATATTATGATGATGATCAAAATTCCAAGCAAACCAAATATCTTATATTTCTATATAACCAACGTATATATCTGATATTTATATAAAGGTTACTATATCATGATAAATAAATAAAACGGAACTGGAGTGAATTCCTTTTATTATATAATTAAAGAGATAACAACGTAAACTTTGATATATATATATATATATATATATATATATATACTAGTATGTACACCCGTGCCAGCACGGGAATACATTTTATGTGAACATAACATCATTGAGTGGTTAATTGTGTCGTTAACAAATTTTTTGTTGCCGTCTTTAGTCGTTTCATGTGATGCACGTGCGTTTTTCGAAAAAATGGCGTCTTTACTCCCACTTTAGAATATAATAGGGTAATGAAATTTGTGTGGTTTAAAAAGTCGCTAATTGTATATACATTCAGAATTATTCTAGACAACTTAGAACATACAAATGACAATCTGCGTTGTCCAAAGGTCAAAATTTTATACTTTGTCAACAAATATAAATGGGACAATATTGAAATAAAACTGAAATATAGTTTACTTATATCTAAGTCATTAGAAAATTAGGAGGTCCAATATTGGACAAAAACACAGGCAGGGATCAAATCTCCACATTGTGTGAAATACTGGGAAATAGGTTATATAGTAGACTATTGTATTTCCACGACGAAGATGATATAAATAATTCATGTAAATAATATGTCATTTTATTTATGTTAATCGAAGGTTGGACCGAAATATTGAATTGAGATTGACTTTATGTAATTCAAAATTAGTTACGTTTAATGTGTTCCAGAAATATTGGATTGAGATTTAAAACAAACATATTGGATTGAGTTTGTGTGATTCAAATTTACAATGAGAACCACTGCATTATTGCTCATTAAACAGTGTTGATAAAAAAGTGTAAATGGTCAATTTGTCAATTAAAGCAACACTTTAAAGAACAATGTACAAACTTTGTGAGCTACTTTGTGTAAAATGTTTGGTCTAAGAATTAGCTCAAAAAATAAATAAAAAACCGATACATGATGAGTGCAACGTGATAACACTTGAATGATGACTATATATATATATGGATATGTTTTTGGTCATACGATAACGGGCGATATTTAAATTTTTAGAAAATTATACGGTTGTTAAGTAAATACTGCAGCTAGTTCGGCAATATATAACCATAATTAATACGACAAAGATAAAAATATAAGTTTTTGGACGATGTTTATTGAATTCTTATACACGTATACAGCTAAACATTATCAAATACTTCACTATACCCTACATTCTTAGTGCAATGCATCAAATTCTTATCCTCATCCATGATTAACAACTTTAGTCCTTTTCTTGCCTTAACACGTGAAAGGGCAACATATAACTGGTTTAGGTAGATAATTTCCAACGTGAGATAGTGATTGCCCTTGACTTTTGTTGATCGTCATCGCAAAACACACAGTTATAGGAAACTGTCGGCGTCTGAACTTAAATGGGAGTCCAGCGTCGCTTGGAATTAAATTCATCCGAGGAATGAATATCTTGTCGCCTTTGTTTTTTCCTGTTATGACAGTAGTTGTGATGATATTCTCGCCCAAATGGTCCACCATCAATCTCGTACCATTGCATAGCCCTGCTGGTCGATGTTTCTCATCAACATAATTGGCACACCTACTTTCAATTTCAATTTATGATTGGGGATACCAGAACACTTTATATCATTCAGGAATTCTGTGGTGAACCATTCACTCTGAACTTCGCTGTCTTCATCTGATTGACATATAGCATCTGAGCTTAGGTACTCCACAACTTCACCAGGAATTTGGTCCAAGATATAAGTGTTAACATGCTCAACAGACTCCAGTGTTGGAGCCAAAATAGCCCTTTCTTCAAAAAAGTGTTTTGTGTGCATGTTTGCCAATAGTTCAGGATATGTGAGGAGCTGAGATAAGAAGATTGAAAATGATGGGAGATAGACAAATGACTTTTTTTAAACAATATGTAAGATCAATAATTACGTATACATCAAAGTGAAGCTGTCATAAGTAGAGATATGAGCAACTAATATAATTATTATAAAACTAATATAATAAGTAATTACCAAATGTTTATACTTTCGGGAGAAAAATGCTTCAGAAACCCAATGTTTATACTTTTCAGTTTTTTTTTATCATAACACAAAATAAAGGTTTAAAGGACTGCTAACACATACAATACAAAGACAAAAATTCTACACATATATGTTTTCAAAGAAACACATGGAGTTATTAAAATATAAAGTATAATAATTCGAAACTCTGTACATTGTCCAGTCTTATCTTATTCAACAAAAATAGTAAATTAAATAACAATAAGCAAAGAACAGAGACATTTTAAAAACCCAATTGCAACATGAAGCCAATTCACAAAAAGTAAGGTTAGAAATTGAAAGCAAGATACAAAAAAAAATCCATGGAACCAAACTTCAGGAGAACCACAAAGTAGAAATATAATTAATAAAACGAAAGTGGAAAAGAAGAGGAGAACAATATTACCTTCTAAAAGGAAACACAATGTAGCACCGAAAAGCCGAAAGGAATAATCTGAACTGAAAACAAAAAAAAATAGAAAGAGAGACAATGTCCAAAATGGAGACTTAAATAAGTTGAAGAAACACTGTCAAACTTCCTTGAGGTCTGCAAAAATGTAAAAATAGAAACACTTAAAGAGTTCAGTGTGATAAGCAAAGTCACATGGAAAAACAACAAAAATGTAAAAATAGAAACACTTAAAAATAGAAACTTCCTTGATTGTACCTCTATTTCAATATTGTACCAAAGTCACATGGAAAAACAACAATTAAAAAATAGAGATACACCAAATCCATTAAAAAACAGCAATTAAAACAACAATGAAAAAACAGCAAAGAAAAATCAGCTAAATCATATCCATTGGATCAAGAAACAGCAAATGAGAATAGACCCGAAATCAAAAGAAACGAACACGCAATAAACAATAGTATTTTCTATAAACAATAGTTAACAAAATAATCATAACAACCATTAAAAGAATAGAGAAAATGATTCAAAAAAAGACATGTTCTGTAAAGCTGTAAAAACAAAAACCCTAAGCAAGACTAAGACAACATAGCGTAAATTAAATAACAATAAGCACAGAACAGAGACATTTTAAAAATCAAATTGCAACATGAAGCCAATTCACAAAAATCAAGTTTAGAAATTGAAAGCAAGATACAAAAAAAATCCATGGAACCAAACATCAGAAGAACCACAAAGTAGAAATAATTAATAAAACGAAAGTAGAAAAGAAGATGTGAACAATATTACCTTCTAAAAGGAAACACGATGTAGCACCGAAAAGCCGAAAGGAAGAATCTGAACTGTCACTACAAAAAAAACGCGAATTAGCGACGGAATTAGCGAGGGAATTTTTGTCCCTCGCAAAAAACTGACATTAGCGACGGAATTGTAGGTCCCTCGCTAATGGTCACATTAGCGAGGGAATTAGCGACGGAATTGTAGGTCCCTCGCTAATGTCTGAACGTCCTGGCTGATTTGACAGCTGCAGTCTGCTCTGACTATGCAGACTGACAGTTAGCGACGGAATTGGCACGTCCCTCGCTAATTGGCACGTCTTTTTGACCGAATACCCCATTATCTCACTCTTCTCTCACTCTTCTCTCATTCTTTCACAATACCCACTCCTTTCCTCTTCCTCTTCCTCTTCCTCTTCCTCTTCCTCTACTCTCTCTCACCTACAAACTAACCCACCACCACCACCACCACCACCACCACTCACAATACCCATTCTTTCACAATACCCACTCCTCTTCCTCTTCCTCTTCCTCTTCCTCTTCCTCTACTCTCTCTCTTTCTTCACAAAACCACCACCACCACCACCACGCCCCCACCACACCACAACCACTCTCACTCCTCTCTCTCCTCAACCACACAACCACAACCTCTCTCTCTCTCACTCTCTTTCTTCCACACCACCACCACACCACCACAACCACATACCTCTCTCTCTCTCAATTGTCTTTCTTCCACCACCACCACCACCACCACCACCACCCTCTTTCTCCCTTACTCTTCTCCTTCTTCTCTCTCTCTTTACACCACCACCACCACCACCACACCACCACCACCACCACCACCACCACCACCACCACCACCACACCACATCCAAACAACAACAACAACAACAATAATAATAATAATAATAATAATAATAATAATAATAATAATAACAGTAGTAGTAATAATAATAATAATAATAATAATAATAAATTCAAATTGATAAGCGTGCCAATCGGGATGGGTTGCGCGGTTGTCAAGATTAGCGAGGGAATTAGCGAGGGACTGGTCCCTCGCTAATTAGCGACTGACACATATTCCCTCGCTAAATGCCACTAGCGAGGAGGGAATTAGCGACCGAACTGGTCCCTCGCTAATTCCCTCGCTAATGGACATTAGCGACCGAAATGGGCCTGTTAGCGACGGATATTTCACTCGCTAATCCCCGTGTTTCTTGTAGTGTGTAAACAAAAAAAAATAGAAAGAGAGACAATGTCAAAAGTGGAGAAAATAGAAGAAACAATGTTAAACTTCCTGGAGGTCCGCAAAAATGTAAAAATAGAAACACTTAAAGAGTTCAGTGTGATAAGCGCAAAAATTAATAAACAACATCAAGAAAATTTCAGGAAAACAAAAAGAACTTAGAGAAGACCTTGGTGTATTCCTTTAAAGAAATTTCTCCTTTAAAGAACTTAGAGAAGACCTTGGTGTATTCATATAAATGGAGGAATATTTTTTGATTATTTGAAACAGTGAAGAGTGAGAGAATGACGGGTAGAAAAATTAAAATTGTGTAATGCATTTATGTGATACAGGCATACAACTGTTTTTGGATTTTTAGTTAATGCACTTAATGGTAAAAATTGGTGTTATATTATTGGTTAAAGGCTTAAGGAATCAGATCCGATATTTTTGGAGGTATCTTTTTTTGACTATCCGAAATAGAGAAACGTGAGAGAATGAATGATACGAAAATTAAATTGGTTTAATGCATTTAATTTGATTTGGTACAGTCGTTTATTGATAAAAAAAATATGGCCATAGTGTAGATGTGAGTTGTGTCCTCCATACGGATTTGTAAATGACCCCTTGATTTGTTACGTCCAATATTATTAGCTTTTAATAGTATAACCGCAATGTAATTATCTAGTATTAATATCTTTCTAATAATTGTGATCATCAGGTGCGGAATTGTTGGGGTAGAAATATCAGTTGACTATTTGATCATCAGGTGCGATAATATCATCAGGTGCAATCATCATCCGATATTATTAGCTTTTAATAGTTGACTATGTGATCATCAGGTGCGATAATATCAGTTGAATATTTGACTATTGCTTATGTGGCTTTTTTACATGATTACGTGGCTTTTATTGATGTCTGTGTGGCTTTTTAACTTGTCGACGTGGCTTTATTGACAATTGAGGTGTAAACTCTCATTTAAATATAATAAATATATATATATATATATATATATATATATATATATATATATATATATATATATATATATATATATATATATATATATATATATATATATATACACGTTCAAACCAACAAAACGCATATAATATAATAATAATATTATGAAATCACTTTCATATGGTAAACGTTCGTGATCAAAATAAATATATAGTATTAAAATCAAATCAAAGTAAACTTAAAAAAATTTAACATCACTTTGATGAGTTGTTGAAAGTTGAAACGGATCTTACAAGGATAAATCAAAATTGACTATTCACTTTAATGATAAAACTATATATTATATTTACTTTAATATAAATTATTCCCACTTTTGAAATATTTATTAAAATAATAAAATAAAATACAACAGTTACCACATAGATCTGGTTTTTATTTTGTATTTTTTCTTGATTTCGTCGTCTGAGTGCAACGCTATTGTTTCTCGTCATCTTGGTGCAGTGTTTTTGATTCCCTGCCTTGTTGCAGTGTTTGTTTGGTTCAGATCGATAGACCAACTTTGATCCATTGTAGATTCAACCAATGACTAGGATCTCAAAGCTATAGATTTGGAGGCATGGGTAATTCAGTGACTTTTATTTTGCTACATTTATAGGCATTTTGCCGTTTACGCTATTAACTTAGATGCTGTGAATTTGTTCACAAATTCATGTTTTTAGCAATGCTGAATTTGTATTATCATCAATGTAATCTATCAATATGAATATGAATATGAATGAATGAATATTTTTTTTAGTAAAAAGAAAGTGACATTTAGCATCTCCCATCAATAAAAAATAAATAGAGATTTGGATAAGCTTTTACTTCTCTTTCTTCTCTTATAAATGCTTATTGAGAATGTACCAAATTTTTTTATGTTGAGAATAATTCCAAACTAGTATAGTAAGCTTTAATTTGGTTAGTACATGGTCTGGCTCAATCCTAATTGATTAATTATGGTTGCTTGAAGTATCTATTAAAAGATTATCCATCAAATAATTAAAGATATATTTGTTTCTTCAAACTATTGGTTAGATTGGGTCGTGATTCTTCTTGTAGCATGAAACAACATACTATTAGAGATTCCATGACAAATACAGTACTAAATATAGCCTTGCTAGAAGCACACATTGGGCCACCCAAATCAAACTTTATTCATAAATTTTCACGATGGGGTTCATATTAATTAATTGGGTTTTTTTTATCCCCACCACTTCCCATATACCTCCACACAAAAGTGAAATCGCAAAATGCTCTTTTGAAAACGTATTTTTTAAATTAAGACCAATCGTATATACACCTGGGGGTGTATATACGACCCTAACATTATGGCCATCGTATATACACCCCCCAAGGCGTATATACGATTGATGTGGGGGTTGGCCAATCGTATATACGCCTGGGGGGTGTATATACGATGACCATAATGTTAGGGTCGTATATACAACCCCCCAGGTGTATATACGATCCCTATGGTATTTTTATTTTATTTTAGTCAAATAAAAATGAATTAAGGCCTGAAAATAGGTTAAAATAAGTTTAGTGTGTAGTTCGTTAACACGTGACGATGTTATACGTCGAACGAATAATTTAGGCTAAAAAATCAGTTTTTGGGTAACCTACTCCGATCGTAATGAAACCATAGCCATTAAATCCGAAAAAAATCAAGAATCATGACTTCCCTAAAAGGGACTTCTTACGGGACTACGGCCTCAAAATCCAAAATTTCATCGTTTACTATTTTTTATGAATTTTTTTAATTTTTCGTAGTCTCCGAAAATTCTAAAAAAATTTTCATAGACTTATTTTAGTTTTGTTAGATTTTTAGTGGTGTTTTTATAATTTTTTAGATTATTTTTGACTATTTAACGAATTTTTAGTAGTCTTTTTATAACATTTTTTAAAAACAAATTAAAAAAACCATCGTTTATACCATAATTTGGCCATCGTATATACACCCCCAAATGGTATATACAATGGAGTATATACGATTTGAGGGGGGTATATACGACCCATATATATATATATATATATATATTGAGCTGCATGATTTCTTGGAATTTTTAGATTGTTAAGGGTATTTTGGTCTTTGCATAGGGCTCATGGGGGTATATGAGGAAGTGGTGGGGGTATGGAAAAAACAACCCTAATTAATTTGGGTAAGGAATATATTGAGGACAAGACCAATGTGGTTTTTGCTTGTTGAGATTAGGGAATCTAATTCATTCCAATAAATATTGAGGACACAGTAAAGGTTTTGTTTTCTGTTTTAGAATAATGTTGGAATATATTCCCTTTTTTTTTGACAATGTGAGAATATATTCCCTTGTTTGTTAGAATATACATATTTTTTCATATGTGTGCATGTTTACAAATATTTTAGGAACACGAGAACAAAGATTGGGACATGGCTTTGTAGATGGTGCATATAGCTGATTGTGTGAAGAAGAAGGGTTTTTTTTTTCAACCCCACACATTTCCCTTATACCCCCACACATTAGGGTATTCTCAAAATGCCCTTCAAAAAACCTGTTTTTTTTACAAATTTACACGAATCGTATATATCTCTTTTGAGACATATATATGATGTGCAATTTTTTGACATCGTATATATGTCCATTGTGCGTATATACGATTGATGCGTTTTAAGTCAATCGTATATACGCACAATGAACATATATACGATGCGTTAAAAATGCACATCGTATATATGTCCCACCAAGGGTAACGGTTGTGATTTCATCAACGGTTTTAATTGGAAGCATCGTGATTTGATTAACATCAACGGTGTAGATATGTTGGATCAAATAAACGCGTGTAATTACAAAAACGCGATATAGTAATAGATACACGTGTAATACAAAAAAGGTGTGAATCTATCTATAAGTCGTCAATAGAATCATCTGCTAAATCGACACATCTAGGCGCATCACCTAGAGTGGGACGATGCACTGAAGGACACATAGACTGCCAGAGGGTAAAATAACTGGCATACAGATCCAACCATGACGCTGACTTTGATGAGTAGTGCTGGTACCACTGCGGGACAATAGGAGGCAAGAGACATGTGGGAGAGATCGAAAGATGCAACCAGTGTAGATTTTCCTTGTTCATAACAGATATCATTTTAAACTTAGATGAACCATAAGTACCTCTCAAAGGCAGATAAGTAAAACTCATATTCAAAGAAAACTGAGTGCAACATTATACTTGGTTGCAACCATATGTACCCCATCTCTGGCAAATCAAACCACTTCGAGTCCGGCTGACGTCCGTAGGATTCAATAGTTAAAGCTTTGCGAAGCTCTAACAGTCTGTTCTGCCCAAACATCGTTGAATACACGGTTTCCCTTTCCTTCGTTTCCTGAATTAAATCTTGCCTAATCACAGGCCAAGAATCCTCACCCATATCAAGTCCAACCCCGACTGCTCTAAAACCACAATTACCGTCACCTACCACATCAACTATTTTTTGAACATAACTGTGCACGTGTGGTGGAAGAAATGGTAAATGGATTTTAGTCTCAACTGTCTGTGATAAAAATCTCGAAGCACCCTGAGATAGTTTAGAAGACCGCTGTGTAGTATTTTTGGAAGACTGCTGTGTTGATTTTAAATTAGAAGCCCCAGATTCTTCAGTCATTTTTACCTTTTCATCCGAAAGAATCATGCATCAAATAATTTCTGTTTTTTCTTCTTTGGTGCACCTTTTGTTCTGACTTTAGATTTAGGTGGAACCATTGAAGAAGTAGAAGGGAATGCTATCTCATTAAGTTGCCTCTTAATAAGAAATTTCTCCTCCTCACTCACTTTATTAAATCTTGTCAAGATAGCATCAAACTGGTAAGAAATATCACAGCCAGATGATTTATCCTGAGTGGATTTATCATCTACTGCATCCAAGCTCAAATGTTTCCAGTGATCATCAACAACATTCAACGGAATAGAATTACCAGAAGCATGAAAAATACCTATCTCACAAGCACAAGGAAGAAGATGTGTCTTCCTTTGAATGCACCGACACCGCCCTTTGTCATATCCAACCCCAGATTTTGATCTTTCAAACTCTTTAACTATGTGACCCAATGCAGATAAGGAAACAAGACCTTGAAGATTTTTTAAACAGTAGAATATTGGACTTGACTTCAATTCTGTTAATGCTTCTTTGAAAAGACCCGATGATTTGATCAAAATGAATTGTCAGCTTGTCATCAATAGATATGAAACATTTAGATAAATCACCCTTAGAAGTCTTCAATTGTCTCTTCAAACTCCAATGCAAAGATTCCGCTCTTAAACGACGAAAAAAATATGTCCACGTGTCAAAAAAATTCAAGCAACGGATAGAAATAATAAACAAGTGTCAAAGAAATTTAAACGACGAAAAAAAATATGTCCACGTTTCAAAAAAATTCAAGCAACGGATAGAAATAATAAACAAGTGTCAAAGAAATTTAAACGACGAAAAAAAATATGTCCACGTGTCAAAAAAATTCAAGCAATAGATAGAAATAATAAATGCGAAAAATACCTGATGGTCGTCACATTCCCCAAGTGTGGGATATGGTTAGTTCATGCTGAGATAAATCGCTCCTTGTGCTGTGTCAACCATGTGTTATGCACATATTTAATAAGAGCAGGTTTATCAGAGCAAGAAGCCTCAAAAAACTTCAGATTAGATAAGTACTCCGACTCATCAACAGAATCAATAATACAGAGCCAGAGAGAGAGGATCTCCTCTCGCCTATCCTTGTGCACCAACTCTTTAATCTTCATTTTGACATTTTTTGTCACATGCCAATGACACAATAAATTTGTAGCAGAAGGAAATACATCAAGAATACCAGACATACAGCCGAGACCTCTGTCTGTCAAGAAAACCTGAGGATGAATAGAATGCAAATCACAAATATCTTTCAGCTGCTGCAATACCCAAGAAAAATGAATAGCAAGCTCATGTCCAATATAGGCAAATGCAACATGGAAACTCAACTCAGTGTTAGTCACTCCCACAATCTGCAAAAGAGGCAAATTGTATCTGTTGGTCTTGTAGGTTGAGTCAAGAAGGAGAACTTTCGGAAACAACCTGAGTAATTTTATAGAAGTGGGATGAGCCCACATGATATCACTGACTACATCAGACCCCATAATCTTTCTACTCCAACATAGATAATTATGTGATGCAATCAGTCTCAGTACCTCCTGAATGTCCGTTCTAGGACCTCTCTTTCTAGACCGGTGTTTGTGACGCAGCCTATAAACTTGACGAAGAGTAGTCACATTCTCTGGATCTAGTTTCTTCAAAGCATTAATAGTGGCTTTTGGTCCAACATCAAGATCCGCATGCTCGTTAACCAGATCCTTTTGCGCCTTAGACAGACGCCCAAAGGCATTAGTACCAATAGGAGTTTTCAGCAACTCGTGTGTGTGTCTACCACACTTAACCATCACAGTCCAACGCGAACAGTGCAAGTAACCTTCAATCTAAAAGGATAGCTTCTCCTTTTAGAACCGAAAACCCTTGAATCATTAGTAAACCCGCCTTGCTTCTCACAACCAAAATCAATCTTATCTCGACTCCCCCTCTTTCCTGCTTTGTCTGATCTCACTTTAATAACAACTACACCGATACTTCTACCATGACTTTTGGCCCACTCTCATGACCTCGCGTGTAGAAAATATCTACAAAATATATAATTTATTAAGTACTTAAGTAATTTAATACTATTTACCAAACTTGATTAACAAAAATTTCGTAAGAAATATATCAGATCCGTGGTAAACGCCATTTGTAGTATCGATAATAACAGAGCCAACCGAGAGTCAAGATCTGCGATGAGGCGTGTCAATATCTGTTCCAACAAAACAGATATATCAACTCAGAAAAAAAAACCCAATCGTATATACCTCCTCAACCTTGTATATACGATGAGTAATTTTTTAACATCGTATATACATGGCCCAAATGTATTTACAATTAGATCTTCATAGCCCACTCGTATATAACCTATATACGATGAGTAGTCAACGAAGCATTTAATAATGCAATTGTATATATGTCTTGAAGGACATATATACGATGCACACTTTTTCAGGTCAATGTTTATTATTTAATGCAATCGTATATACCTTCCATTGAGGTATATACGATGGCAGATAAAGTGGGTCCCAGTCAGAGAGAATTCAATGCAAGTTAAAAAGTAAAATTATGGCAGGGGTAATTTCGGTATAACGTAAAATGGTGGGGGTGGGAGGGGATGGGGTGGGAGTATAAAAAAACTCACCAGAAGAAGAATCATTAGTCTATCCCATTTCCTCTGATATTAGTTTGGGCCGCCAACTTACACATGCTGAGAGAGTGGAATTTTCTTTCCCTCCCTCTCCATTGACTTTTCCCACTTCCCCCTCCCAGTTGAAATGACTAAAGTACTCCTTTAATTTTCCTAATCATTATCCTACGAGAGGGTTGAAGGCTACAGGAACAAGAAAATGTTAGTGCCCATTAGGATTGAAAGAAAGGTTAGGTGAAGCTACTAGAGGATGTGTTTTGAAGTTTATGTGTGGTATTCAGCCATAAATTACTTAAAACTTAGAAGGTCATTCATATGTTGGTAGGCTAATTCGGGAAGAGATGACTATGCATAGTTATATGACCAAAAATATGATCAAGCTGAGAAGCGTTTTACTGTCAATCCAGCATAAGAAGTCTATGAGCTACACTACCATTAAGGAAATTTACAATGCACGTCAGAGATTCGGTCTAGTATAAGGTAGTGTAGGAAAGAGCTGCAATATCTAATGAACTTGATGCATCGTGATCATTGTGTGCATGAACATAGAAAGGTCGATGACACTAATTAATGTCATAAAGACATATTCCAGACACATCCAAAGTCATCACGGTTGCAAGTTCATTCAGCAATGTGTTGTTAATTAATTCCACATACAAGACTAGCAAGTATAGACTGCCGTTAGCTAAGGTCATTGGTGGGGATGACATTTTCCGTTGCATTTGCTTTTGTCTGGGGTGAGAAAGAGCAAACCTTTCTTTATTTGGGTGCTAGAGAATATGAATGGCATATTTCTAAGACAATATGTATTGCCACAAGTTATAGTGACCAATTGGACCTTATTTTGATGAATGCAGTGGATACTATCTTTCTCATGTCGTATACATGTTGTGCCAGTTTCACATCTGTAGGAATGTGAAGGCCAAAGACAAGACGTTTGTGTTTCCGTCGAAGAAACTTGATCAGATGGTCATGTCTGCATGGGTATAAGGTATGACGGGAGCACCCAAATCCAAAGGCGAGTAGCGAAGCTACAATCACGAAGTACATGTGTTGCGCCCGAAAAAGTCTTCGAGGGGTTTTTCTTCGTTTACAACCTTTTAGGACAATGAAGTCGCCACCAATATTTTTTTTATAAGGAAAATATTGAAGAAAAACCTTTTTGGAAGGCAGATGGTCTTTTGGAAAACTGGAAGATTTGGGTTCGGGGGTCGGTTAGGCATGGGGAAAGTATTAGCGCCCCATACCTCATTTCTACTGAAAGGGAACCTTTAATTATTTGTGTGATTTTAAGTGTTGATTCACTAGTGGAAAAAACGGATTTTACATCAGCAATTTATATCGGTTAAAACACTAACAGATATGGAAAAGGAGACGGTGGCATTTTTGCAATTTTGATTACATTTTTCATATCGGTTGAGTAACTAACCGATATGGATGGACATTTGATTACATTTTCCATATCGGTTGAGTAACTAACCGATATGGATGGACATTGAAAACCCAACAGGCTCGTTCTAAAATTTCCTTGCGCGTTGTTTCAAAAAAAAAAAATTCCCAACCCACGCGAAGAGAGAAACAGATCGAGCTTCTAACCCAACCCACGCGACGAGAGAGATAGGGCAGCGAAGAGAGGGCATCGAAGAGAGAAACAGAGCTTCTACTGCGCCGTCGCACGCGAAGAGAGAAACAGATCGAGCTTCTAACCCAACCCACGCGAAGAGAGAGATAGGGCAGCGAAGAGAGGGCAGCGAAGAGAGAAACAGAGCTTCTACTGCGTCGTCGCACGCGAAGCCACCGTCGCACGCGAGAAGGGAAGAGAAACCCTAACCCACGCGAAGCCACCGTCGACGTCGTTGCTGCGCCGTCGCTGGGATCCCGTCCACGTCGTTGTTGCGCCGTCGTTGGTAGGTTTTCTTGAGGTTTCTCTCATTTTCCGGTTTGTACTTGAGAAACGAACATGCCAGTGCTATAGTCTTTGCTCAAAAACATTGCTTCACTACTTGCGACGTTGCTTCGCTTCTTATGCTTTTCCTAGTAAAGTTGATTTGCTCTCTGATTCCGTTATCTTCCTTTTGGCTATGTAATTTCATTCTGTTGGTCATGTTTTATAATATTTGGATCAAAGTTGTTCATACATGATTAGTTAATTTACTGTGAGGTATGCGTATGCCTGGAAAAAAATTATTATAATTCAAAACACTAAGGATTTTATAGAAATATTTCTGATCAAAAGGCTCAGGTTTTCACAAAAGGCTTCTATTCCTTGCAGGACATTTCCTTAGGAGTAGCAATAGGGTCATCCACACAGATAAAAGAGATTTGTGGTAAGTAAGCATTATATCTTATGAATGAGATTTAACTGATTTTAGTTTGCTTAATAGGCTTCTATTATATCACAAGAATGGCATGATGTAAGAATAAAAAAAGCAGAATTTAGTAGAATTAACACATAACAAAAATAGTAGGACTGAAACTAAGTAATGAAACAAGAAATTGTAGGATTGATTGTTCTTATTTTGTAATGGACCAGTGGGAATTTGCCTCTTAATTGAAAAAGACTTAATGAAAATTTTTATTTGCGGCGCTCGACGAGAGTTAGCCGCTTTGGTTTGAAAAGGAAAAATGTTCTTAGTTTATTGTGCTTGACGGAGGGGATCCACTCCTACGTATCTCCAGGTGCGATGGAGAATTCAAAGCTACGTAGTTCTAGGTTTTTTTTATTTTTATTTTGTTTAATTGTGAAATTGAGCTTTTATGATGATCAATTGAGCGAAGGCTCCAAGTGACCACCATTAGTACTCCATTGTTAATGATCATGTAAGCAAAGGCTTCACAAGACCAATAACAAAGTTTTTTTTTATTTAATGAAAAGTTTTTTAGGAAAATTAGGCATTCATGATGATCAATTGAGCAAAGGCTCCAAGTGATCACCACTAGTTCCTCATTGTTAATGATTATGCAAGCAGAGGCTTCGCAAAACCATTAACAAAGTTTTTTTGATTTATTGAGAGTCTTTCGAAAAGTTAGACGTTCATGATGATCAATTGAGCAAAGGCTCCAAGTGATCATCACTAGGTCCTCCTTGTTAATGATCATGCAAGCAAAGGCTTCGCATGACCGCTAACAAAGTTTAATTTAACGAGAAATTATTTGGGTTGAAAAAGAATTAAAAAAAACGAGAAAAAGGTGAAAAATTGCAAAATGGGGGTGTCATTAGTTATGGGGAGTTGAGTAATTGAACAAGGGATGCAAACAGCAAGCCCAGTTCGCATAGGAGGGCCCAATTAATAAACCGGCTTAGGTGATGGGGTTCTGCATGAATCGGGAGTGTGGGTAGTAATCAATATTAAAAATACAAAAATAAAATAGATTTTAGGAGACACTATAAATGGGCCAACCCTAAAAAAACCCTAATTTTCCCTTCCTCTCTTCACACACCACAGCATTGCCTCTGCATTCAAGAGAGAGATTTACTGAGCGAGGGAGCGTGATTTACGGCGGAAATCGCGCCGTCTTCCACGGCGAGAGAGAGGGAGAGAGTTACGGGTTCCTGGTGGTGGTGACGGTCAGGGGGTTTTGATGGCGGTGGTGGGTTCGGTTTTGGGGGAAGCTTACGCGTGGTTTCGGTGGGAGAACGAGAGAGAGATTGGGTCTGAGAGAGAAAACGAAAAGAGGGAGAGAGAGACGGTGGTTGGGTGGTGGTGACGGCCGGGGTTTTGACTCGCGGTGGTGGGTTCGGTTTTTGGGGAAGCTTACGCGTGGTTTGGTGGGAGAACGAGAGAGAGATTGGGTCCGAGAGAAAACGAAAAGAGGGGAGAGAGAGAGAGCGGTGGTTGGGTGGTGGTTTTGGGTCGGTTCTTGGTGGAGTTCATCGGAGCTTCACGAGAAGACGAAGTCTCGCGACGATATCAAGGTTGGTTCTTTTATTACTTTTTTTTGAGTACCACCGTTTGTTCTCTTCTCTCTCATTGTTTTCGTTCTCTTTCAATTTTTTCTCTGTTACTCGCTTTTTTACTAAAAACACTAATCGATTTTATCCTTTTTAGATCCGATTGACACTATTTTGGTCTTAATTTCTCTACATCATTACATGCTCTTAGTTCAACAATATTTGGAACGCAAATGAGAAACAAAGCGTCTATTTGAGATCTAAAGGACGTAATAATCACCAACCTTACTTTGATCTATGTTGAAAGAAAAAAAAATGTAGATCTTATGACGTTGTTATGGCCTGCTTGTTTCACTGTTGTTGCTCTGGATCTGTATGTTGTTACTCCTTTGATTTTTTTCAGATAAAAGGACGAAAATAATAGACTATTTTGGGATTAGGGTTTCAATGTAAAACCCTAATCTATTTTTGGGTGATTTGTATCTTGAAATTCGTGTAGCTCTGACTGTCCCTTGACAGTGTTTTTATATTAAAAAATTAGGTCAGGCATTTAATTACGTTTGAATGGGCTTTGACTGCTTTTTTTTTTTTTTAGGTTTGGAGTGGAGTAGACCAGGCCCAGTTACTTGGAGAGCAGCTGCTGAAACCCCAGATTTGCTGCTGCTGCCTTCCGTTGTTTATTATAATTTTTGTAATTTTCGGAGTTAATTATTTTTGTACACTATGTGTTATTATTTTTTGTATTTTTCTGACATTTGGACATTTGGACTCTCCTAAGTTGTAATAAAAACTAAATAGATTTTTTTTGACATTTTTGGATTATATATGCTCAAAATAACTTAACTGCACAAAATAAGAATAATAATAAAAAAAAAGAGTCGGGTCAAACACAAAGACGAGAACGGGCCTGACTAGACAAATACGCTAAAACGAGAACCAAATAGAAGAAATTGACTCATTAACTAAAAACGCTAAAATTAACTCAGAATTGCATTCTTAAGCCTGAATTGAAAAGACAAGCCAAATTCCTAGAAAAATGACTTTTGGTGGACTCACTTATGTACGACTAAACCCAAATACGAAGATTAAATTAAAGCACGTACGAAAAGATCGATCATTCGCGTGCCTGCTTAATTTAAACAACGGTATTTCGGTTTAGTTGAGCTGGATAACTAAAATTGGCTTAAGTTAAGAGGACGGACAAAATTGGGGTATTATATTTTGCTCTCTTTATTTCACATTTCGCCAAAAATATGAATTGGCCTTTTCATATTTGTTGGTGAAATGGAAATAAAGATATAAATACTAATTTTGTCTGTTTGAAAAACTCAAATCTTTTGTTATTTTCCTTTTGAGAGAGGGGTTAACACTTGTCGATTAACGAGAAAGCAATAAATTGGAAAATGCAGTAAATTGGGAATTCGGAGGTTGCCTAAAACCTTCTAATGGACTCTTGTTGAGTCCGAGCTCTCGGGTGGCCTTTTCGAGCGCCGATCAACATCAGTCCGAATCGATTTGATCAATGGATTTACGTTGTGCCTTAGGTCGACACAACTAATCCGAAGGACTTAACGAAGTCTGATGGATCCATCGTGTGCTCGTACACGATGTTGTGATCTGTGGAAGGAGTTCACTAACTCTGTGGGAGTTCACTAACTCTGGGTTGATGGAGTTTACGAACTCTGGATTGATGGAGTTTACGAACTCTGGGTTGATGGAGTTTACGAACTCTGGGTTGATAGAGTTTTTCTAAAAATGAGATTTTTGGGACTCTTTGGTCCGAAGTAACTTTTCTCTTGGATGGTGCATGAAATGCATGCACTTGGGTATTTGGGGTGCACATGGATGCAATGATTGATTTTGGTGGGATGCTCTTTCTGTTTGATTACTCTTTCGCTCTTCTGAGATGCGAATTTGAGAGAATAATGCACTACTGTTTGATGCCATGGAGTAATGAATGACATGGATGACATGAGAATGATGAATGAGATGAAGATGTTGTGTTCTTTTTATGTTCCGTCTTTTGTATTTTTTGATTTGTTTTTTTTTTGTTTTATTTTTTTTTCTTTTTGTTTTTTTTCCTTTTTTGTTTGTTCTATTTGTTTTCTTCAAGCAGCTTTCTTTTTTCTGCCTATTTATTTTTTTTGGCCCTTTTTGCTGGTTAAATCCATCTGCCGGCGGAAGCTGCTCCAGGACAATAATCACGCGAGGATTGCGCACTGATTCGTTATGACTGTTTTGTCTTTTTTTTTGCAATTTTATTCACTTGGGAAACCATTTCTTTCTGTATTTTTCAAAGATTTCGTAATGATCCTGTAATGCTTTGAATGTGCACATGTTTTGCAAATCAATTTCATCAATCATAAAAATTATCATTTTGAAAGAAACTGAATAAATGAAAGCAAAGACACGAAAGACACATATATGAAAGAAAAGTTGGACTTTTATTGATATGGAAATTGGACGTGCAGAAAGTCACGCCAATTGAAAGTGCATTACAATCTTTCTTTTAAACTGAGAAAATACAAGAGAAAGGAACAGATCTCGTGATTTCATCTCTGAAGTAACGGTGCCCGCCGTCCATACTCGTAACTCTGATCACCCTCTTATCCAAACTTTTGGGAGTGCTGATTGCCTTTTCTTTTCTCAAGCCCAAGTTTTTCGACCCTAATTTTTGCTCGATCGCTCTGCGGGTTTTCAATCCACCGGTCGCTCCGATTTTGCCTAGGTCGCCTTTGCGGGTTTTCAACCTAGCGAGCTAATTTTTCCTTGGCTTATCTTTCTCTTTTTCGCCTATTTTTCTAGGCATAATACTACTTTGACCACATCCGAGTTCACTGGATTTGGGATCTCATCTCCGATCCATGTTCGCCAGATTAGAGCTCCTCCCGAGAATGCCTTCTTCACCACATAAGGTCCTTCATATTTGGGAGTCCATTTGCCCCCGGGTCCGCTCGATCGGCAGGATCTCGCTTGAGTACAAGATCTCCTCTTGGAATTTCCGAGGACGGACTCTTTTGTCAAAAGCCCTTATCATCCTCTGTTGGTACAACTGCCCATGACACATCGCGCTACCCGCTTTTTCGTCAATGAGGTTCAACTGGTCAAGACGGATGAACCCATTCTCGCTTCATCAAGTTTTGTCTCCATTAACATCCGCGAGGATGGTATTTCAACTTCAATGGGGAGGATCGCTCCACCCATAAACCGATGAGTGAGGAGTTGCCCCGGTTGAGGTGCGCACTGAGGTTCTCAGAACCATGTAGGGCAAAAGGAAGCATTTCATGCCAATCCTTGCATGTTACCACCATCTTTTGCACAATCTTCTTGATGTTCTTGTTAGCTGCCTCAACTGCCCCATTCATCTTTGGGCGGTAAGGAGAAGAATTGTGATGTTGTATTTTGAAGTCTTCACACAAGTTCTTCATCATTCTGCTGTTCAAATTACTGCCGTTGTCTGTGATAATCTTGTTTGGAAGACCGTAGCGACAAACCAAATCTTTCTTGATGAACTTAGCAATCACTGAGCTTGATACCTTGGGATAAGAAGCAGCCTCCACCCACTTGGTGAAGTAGTCAATAGCAACCAAAATGAAACGGTGACCATTTGAAGCTTTGGGTTCAATGGGACCAATGATGTCCATGCCCCACATTGAGAATGGCCATGGTGCACTCAAGACATTCAGAGAAGTCGGAGGTACATGGGTGTGATCTGCATAGATTTGACATTTATGGCATCTTCTCGCAAAATCAGAATATCGACTCCATCCGCAAACCGTAGTAACCAGCCTCTCGAGATTTTTCTAGCCATTGCGTGCTCCACCGGAATGAACCCCAAATGAACCTCATGAACATCTCGCATAATCGTTACTGACTCTTCTTTAGTTACACACCTGAGGAGTACCAAGTCATAGTTTCTCTTGTAAAGGACGTCTCCACCCAAGAAGAAACCTGCTGATAGTCTCCGAAGTGTTCTCTTGTCATTCTCTGTAGCTCCGGGAGGATACTCTTGTGATGTGATGTCGCTTGATGTCATGGAACCAAGGCTTACTATCCGATTCTCCTCGATCGCCATACAAGTAGTGATAAGCGGAGTAGACCTTTGTCTTTGGATTTCGCGGTGCGTCAAACTTTTGTCACAAACCGATGTTGAACATAGAAGACAAAGTTGCTAAGGCGTCGCCTAACCGATTCTCACTGCGGGGTATGTGCTTTGGAAAGTGATTTCCTCAAAGGGCTTGATTAATCTTTGAATATAGTCACGTAAGGAATCAAATCGAGGATTTCTTGTTTCCCAATCCCTTTTACCGTGGACAACACTAGAGTGAGTCTCCGCACACGCCGAGCCTCTTAACTTTCCAATCTAGAGTCGCTGAACACCCGGGATACACGCTTCATACTGCAATATTGTTTGTGACATGAAGCTTAGCTCGGCAAAGGAATGGAATGAAACAGATTGTCCGGAGAGATCAAGATCGCTCCGACTCCGTGCCCCACATGTTAGAGGCACCGCCAAACAACATTCTCCACCTTTCATCATCTTGAGATTTCCTTCGTCAAATAATGCCATAATGTCCTCATCCGGGAATTCACATTGCATTGATTGGTAATCCTCGAACGGTTGATGTGCCGTAATCTGCCAAAGTGTGCTACCTTTAATTGCTTTCTCGAGTTACGACACGAGGTCAAATTTCGACAAAAGCATTTGCCAACGAGCAATTCTACCGTGGAGCGCAGTTTCTCAAATATGTACTTGATTGGATCCATTTTGGATACCAACCGTAGTGTGACTCAAAGATATCTCGTCTCGGATCGATGCGCGGCCATTTCAAAGAGAGCACAACAAGTCTTCTAATGGTGAATACCTTGTCTCACGATCTGTGAACTTCTTGCTCGTAGTAGATCGCATGTTCTTTCTTTCCGAATCATCGTGTTGCCTCAAAGACGCAGCCCATAGAATTGTCTAGCACGGTGAGGTACGGGATAAGAGGCCCGCTGCATACTGTGTGGCATTAGGGATCGGTGGATTTTGGAGGTACACCTTGATTTTCTCAAATGCTTCTTGACATTTATCATTCCACTTCATCTCTTGATTTTTGCACAATGATTTGAAAATTGGTTCGCAAGTTGCGATCAATGAAAGATGAATCGAGAGATGTAATTCAGTCTTCCCAGAAACCACGAACTTCTTTCTCTGTTTTAGGCGCTGGCATCTCTAGAATTGCTCGTACTTTGTCCGGGTCCACCTCAATTCCCTTCTGGCTAACGATGAAACCCAACAACTTCCCCGACCTAACCCCAAAGGTGCACTTAGCGAGGTTCAACTCGAGTTTGTATTTTACGAGACGCCGAGCGACTTCTCGCGCAGTTAACCACATGCTCTTCATCGGACTTTGACTTGGCGATCATGTCATCCACATAGACTTCAATCTCTTTATGCATCATGTCATGGAATAGGTTACCATCGCCCTTTGATAAGTTGCCGGCATTCTTCAACCCAAAAGGCATGACCTTGTAATGAAAGTCCCAAAGCGGTTATGAAGGTGGTTTTCTCCATATCCTCCGAGCCATTTTGATCCGTTATAGCCGAATATCCATCCATGAAGGAGAACATCGAATCGCCGAGCAAGACTATCCACCAAGACGCCAATGTGGGGTAGAAGGAAATCATCTTTAGGGCTTGCTCTGTTCAAATCACGCGGTTGTCGACACACATTCGAACCTTTCCATCTTTCTTAGGGACCTGAACGATGTTTGCTACCCACTCAGTGGTATTTCGCCACGACTAAGAATCCTCGCATCAAATCTGTTTCTTGAGCTTATCCCCGATTTTCAAAGACATTTCAGCTTCATTCGCCTCAACTGCTTTTTACCGGGGACATTTCGATTTCACCGCAATGCGTGCTCAATCTCGGCATGTCTTGATAAGTCCAGCGAATACGCCAAGATAGTCCAAACAGGTTGAATCAACTTTTTGCGCTCTTTATCTTCCATTGCAAGCACCAACCTTGACCTCTCTTCTCGCCTTTCTCGGCACTCCAGATTGATCATTTCGTGGATTCCCATGGGGCTCAATGACTTTTTCTTCTTGCTCCACCATTCTCATGATTTCCACGAGTATCCCAATTGTCCTCAACATTTTCCTCGGCTTGATTAACCGGGTAATCAAAGTCACAGATGAGTTATGGGCATTATTATTTTTCAGAGACTATTTTTGATCCGCATTAAAATGGAGCGGCGAATAAAGACAAAGAAAAGACACACAAACGAGAGATGAAGAGAAAAATTTTATTGAAAATTCAAAATAACACTTTATTGATTGATGAGTCTTGACAAAAACATGTGTGCCCGAATGAAATGTTCCAAGGCCTTAGGCAGAGCGAGGAATCTACATTACAATGAAAATTACTTTAAATTGAAAAATACGGAAATCCATGGTCTCCTAGTTTTGCGCCTTCTCTCCAACAAAGACAAAGAATAACACTAAGCCGACAAACACATCGCCGAGCTTGATCCTTCTTCAACCACATTAACCGGTCGTGGTTCAAAGAATGATTGGTGATTACATTGGGTTGTTGAAATGATATGCTCTTCGTATCAAGCAATTCTTGCACCACATACTTGAATGCTTTACAATCCTCCACCACACGACCCATCGCCCTGAATGAAAGCGCGCAGTAGCATTTGCGTTGTAAATTCTCCGGGATAGGAGGCCGATATGGCTTCATTTGACGAGTATTGATTATTTTGTTGGTGATGAGATAATTAAACAAACAGTGTAGGACATGGGAATGGGATCAAAGACAACAAGCTTCCTTTCATTATAGTTCGTGTAATCGATAGTTTGATTGAAAAGTCATGCGTGTGGTGCCGAGAAGGAAATGGAATAGCTTGCGGAGGATTGTTGTGTGATGGACCATTGGCTCCGATAACTACATTGGTTTCACCTCTTTCTTCTTGTAGGGTCCAGAAAAGGCTTTTTTTTCCGACCGGAAGGAGGTTGGGCCATGAGCTATTCTTCCGCTTCGCATACCATTCTCTACTCTTTCCCCGTGACCACCATCTCGTAGAGAAATTTGAGGCTACGCCGCCAACCACCTATCATAATACAATCGCAGAAGGGTATCCATAAACATGTGGACCATTTCTTTGTCCAAGAGGGGAGGTTTTACTTGAGCAAATGAGGTTCCTCCACCTCCGAGCGCACTCCTTGAACGACTCATTATCTCTCTTAGACATGCATTGTAGCCGTGAGTCCTATCCGAGCCAAATCATTGTTGTAATCGGGTATTGACGCAAAAAGCATCCGCCATGTCCTTCCAAAGAATGGATATTGGTTGGCTCCAACCGCATGTACGGATCAGGGGAGCTCCGGCTAAACTTTCCGAAAGCAATGCATCATCAGTTATCATCCGGGCATGGCGGTCATTTTTCGTGAAGACATTGTCACATGACTGACTGGGCAAGTCGTCCCTCTGTATTTGTCAAAATTTGGTGCTTTGAATTTGGGAGGCAAGACTAGATTAGGGACCAAACACAGCTCATGGGCATTTCTGGCCCGTGAACCTGCTCCTTCTACAGCTCTTAATCTCTCCTCTAGCATCTAATACTGACTTCTGGTTTCAGTAGGGTAATTCTGAGGGAAACCATTCACACCGTAATGAGGATTATTCATCGTCGCTACGGCTGGGTTCACGTGTGGGTCACGTGAGTGAATTGTATTCCCAGGGATTGGTCCCCGAACTTGGGGATGGACCGTTATTGGCCAATTGAAACCCGCCGGAGTTCCTGGAGCAGTAGCAGGGATTGGGATCTGGATTTGAGCTTGAGGCGTTCCCGTTCCAACTTCATTTGCAACTACGTCAGGCTGGGCTTGCCACGCGGTTCTTATAGGATCTCCTCCAGGATTTGTGTCAGCAGCAGGAGGCGTATAGCCTAGCGGGAGACCATAAGGAGGCCATTGCACTATTTGAAGGGCTTGAGGGATCCCAGACCCAGGAGGGGGAGGAGGATTGTCTACCCCAAAGAAGAAGAGAGCTTTCACTGCATCGACATTTCTTAAGGCACTCAACACTCTTATGACCTCTGCCATTTGAGCTTTTATGATTTCCATCTCAGCTTGAAGGACTAGATTCCCTTGATTCTGAACATGCTGACCCTGACCATTAGGATTCAGATCTTCTGGAATTCCAGCATTCTGATGTGGTAGTGGATTGCCCTGATCAGCGTCGCCTTGATTGTTGTCCATGTTCCTTGCTTGCAGACGCGTCAAATAGTGATGTCTAACCAGCTTGCCTGATTTTCTGTTGACAGAACACGCTTATGAACACAAGAATGAATAAATGAATGCAATGCAATGCGATATGTATGATTATAACTTTAATGCATGAAGAATGCAAATGATGAAAGTTTTTTTTTCAAAATTTTGTTAGATGCAAATGCAATGGTGCAAAATGATTTGAATGCGAAATGAGGTGGATGCGAAATGATGTGTTATTTACATGGGGAAATGGTAAGAAAATGAGGTTATTGGTGGTACTTTGAACATTTTCGAAGATACACGCTGCATGCCACCTCATGTAGGTGTTTATGAAAGAAAAATTACAACTTTCGAAATAAAGTTTGAGAAAAAGGAATGCTTAAGCTAAATGCAACAAACAAAGGTGTGCCCCGTGTCCTACGAATGGTGGGAATCCTAGGGTCTAAAGTCGATTTAAAAGGGTAATCCTCCCATGTAAGTTCTAATCACTTCCTCACAATGGCAACCAAGAGCTAAAGTCTCCTCATGATAACACCCACAATCGTGAGAAAGCTACCGAAAGTGTGAGGCATCATGACAAAGTGTACTCTTGGGCGGAACTTTCATGAGAGCCATACGCACAAAGGTCTACGAATGGCGCTCCACTAGTCGCTCCCACTCTCCTAGGTTTTTGTTCGCACTTGGGTTTTAGGCCCCACTCAACGCTCACAAGTATAGGGTGTGAAGTGTGTGTTGAGGCACAATACTTAGCAATAACTACCCTTCCCCACCGCAAATGAAAACCTGAGCAGCTGTGACAAAAGCAAGAAATAGCATGTTGTCTACCCTAGGGTTTAATATCAAATAAGCCACCTAGAGTTCCAACAGCAACCAATTGCATTGCTTACCTCAAGAAAGGGAGCCAAGAAGGGGGGACATGATAAGAGTGGGGGAATGCATGGAGTAACTAAGCATACAGGCAAAGAAGACAAGAGGGAAAACATTCATAGTAGAGGAAGAAGCAAATGCATATGAATGCAACAATGCTTGTATGCGAAAGAAGAAGAATAGAGGCAAAAACAAAATATTCAAATCAAACACACAAATCACATATTTAATTAATTAGGCTCGACCCTCTTTTGAATTTTTTTTTAGTCCCCAAGTGAAGTCGCCAAATTGCTATACCAAAAGTCCCCGAGGGGTTTTTCTTCGTTTACAACCTTTTAGGACAATGAAGTCGCCACCAATATTTTTTTTATAAGGAAAATATTGAAGAAAAACCTTTTTGGAAGGCAGATGGTCTTTTGGAAAACCGGAAGATTTGGGTTCGGAGGTCGGTTAGTAATGGGAAGGTATTAGCGCCCATACCTCCCTTTCTATCGAAAGGAACCTTTAATTATTCGTGTGATTTTAAGTGTTGATTTGAAAAATACTTAAATTTGCCTCTTAATTGAAAAAGACTTAATGAAAATTTTTATTTGCGGCGCTCGACGAGAGTTAGCCGCTTTGGTTTTCTGAAAAGGAAAAATGTTCTTAGTTTATTGTGCTTGACGGAGGGGATCCGCTCCTACGTATCTCCAGGTGCGATGGAGAATTCAAAGCTACGTAGTTCTAGGTTTTTTTTATTTTTATTTTGTTTAATTGTGAAATTGAGCTTTCATGATGATCAATTGAGCGAATGCTCCAAATGACCACCATTAGTACTCCATTGTTAATGATCATGTAAGCAAAGGCTTCACAAGAACAATAACAAAGTTTTTTTTTATTTAATGAAAAGTTTTTTAGGAAAATTAGGCATTCATGATGATCAATTGAGCAAAGGCTCCAAGTGATCACCACTAGTTCCTCATTGTTAATGATTATGCAAGCAGAGGCTTCGCAAAACCATTAACACAGTTTTTTTGATTTATTGAGAGTCTTTCGAAAAGTTAGACGTTCATGATGATCAATTGAGCAACGGCTCCAAGTGATCATCACTAGGTCCTCCTTGTTAATGATCATGCAAGCAAAGACTTCGCATGACCGCTAACAAAGTTTGATTTAACGAGAAATTATTTGGGTTGAAAAAGAATTAAAAAAAACGAGAAAAAGGTGAAAAATTGCAAAATGGGGGTGTCATTAGTTACGGGGAGTTGAGTAATTGAACAGGGGTGCAAAAGAAGCCTGGTTCGCGCAGGAGAGGCCCAATTAATAAACCGGTATAGGTGATGGGGTTCTGCGCATGAATCGTGGGAGTGTGGGTAGTAATCAATATTAAAAATACAAAAATAAAATAGATTTTAGGAGACAATATAAATGGGCCAACCCTAAAAAAACCCCTAATTTTTCCTTCCTCTCTTCACAAATGCGCAGCAGCACTGCCATCGCATTCAAGAGAGAGAGATTTACGGAGCTGAGGGAGCGTGATTTACGGCGGAAATCGCGCCGTCTTCCACGGCGAGAGAGAGGGAGAGAGTTACGGGTTCCTGGTGGTGGTGACGGCCAGGGGGTTTTGACGGCGGTGGTGGGTTCGGTTTTGGGGGAAGCTTACGCGTGGTTTCGGTGGGAGAACGAGAGAGAGATTGGGTCTGAGAGAGAAAACGAAAAGAGGGAGAGAGAGACGGTGGTTGGGTGGTGGTGACGGCCAGGGGGTTTTGACGGCGGTGGTGGGTTCAGTTTTGGGGGAAGCTTACGCGTGGTTTCGGTGGGAGAACGAGAGAGAGATTGGGTCTGAGAGAGAAAACGAAAAGAGGGAGAGAGAGAGACGGTGGTTGGGTGGTGGTTTTTGGGTCGGTTCTTGGTGGAGTTCACTGGAGCTTCGCCGGAGAAGACGAAGTCTCCGGCGACGTATCAAGGTTGGTTCTTTTTATTACTTTTTTTTTTTTCAGTTCACTGCTGTTCTCTTCCTCTCTCCTTGTTTCTGTTCTCTTTCAAAAAAAATTCTCTATTACTCTGGTTTTTTTTACTAAAAACACTAATCTGATTTTATCCTTTTTAGATCTGATTGACACTATTTTGGTCTTAATTTCTCTACATCATTACATGCTCTTAGTTCAACAATATTTGGAACGCAAATGAGAAACAAAACGTCTTTTTACAGATCTAAAGGACAGAATAATCACCAACCTTACTTTGATCTATGTTGAAAGAAAAAAAAATGTAGATCTTATGCCGTTGTTATGGCCTGCTTGTTTCACTGTTGTTGCTCTGGATCTGTATGTTGTCACTCCTTTGATTTTTTTCAGATAAAAGGACGAAAATAATAGACTATTTTGGGATTAGGGTTTCAATGTAAAACCCTAATCTATTTTTGGGTGATTTGTATCTTGAAATTGTAGCTCGATCGTCCCTCGATGGTGTTTTTATATTAAAAAATTAGGTCAGGCATTTAATTACGTTTGAATGGGCTTTGACTGCTTTTTTTTTTAGGTTTGGAGTGGAGTAGACTGTGCCCAAGATTACTTGAGAGCAAGCATTTCTTGAAACCCTGCATTTGTCTTTCGCGCTTCAGTTGTTTATTATATTTTTGTAATTTTCGAAGTTAATTATTTTTGTACACTATGTGTTATTATTTTTGTATTTTTTTCGACATTTGGACATTTGGACTCGCTAAGTTGTAATAAAAACTAAATAGATTTTTTTGACATTTTTGGATTATATATGCTCAAAATAACTTAACTGCACAAAATAAGAATAATAAAAAAAAAAAGAGTCGGGTCAAACACAAAGACGAGAACGGGCCTGACTAGACAAATACGCTAAAACGAGAACCAAATAGAAGAAATTGACTCATTAACTAAAAACGCTAAAATTAACTCAGAATTGCATTCTTAAGCCTGAATTGAAAAGACAAGCCAAATTCCTAGAAAAATGACTTTTGGTGGACTCACTTATGTACGACTAAACCCAAATACGAAGATTAAATTAAAGCACGCATTTAAAAGATCGATCATTCGCGTGCCTGCTTAATTTAAACAACGGTATTTCGGTTTAGTTGAGCTGGATAACTAAAATTGGCTTAAGTTAAGAGGACAGACAAAATTGGGGTATTACAACATGCATTTGGGATTCCTCTTCCTGAGTGCATGCTTAACAAATTGGGGAGGTGGAGTTATTCCACTAGTGTCTTCTAGTGTTCGTAAGAAGCCTATCATGCGTGACAAGCCAAAAGAAAGTTTGAATGCGATAAGGTCCTCTCCAGTTCCATATGAGCTTCCAATCTTCGTTAATAACATCTTGGCCCCTGCACAAAAAAACATAGGTGCTCTTGGTTGTGAAGTCGCGAGTTGGTGTGCCACTCCAACCAATGGAATTCGCCCTGTCAACCTCCAAGGGCGCTGGGAATGCCCTAATTTTGTTGATGATGTCCATAGGGAGATGTCCGGTAAGAGAGCTGATGTTCCAATTATTGTTACCGTTCGTTAGGTCGAACGAAGAAAGAGTAGTGCCCATCACATGACCGGTATCATCAAGGGCCATAGGTCCCAGGCGTTCTTTTGGAAGCCAAGTATCCAACCAAAATTAACATTTCTACCATTACCCCTCCCTAAGTGACATTATGCATTAAGTTGTCCCATGTAGAGTGCATCACCTTCCATAAAGGGGAATCCATTGACTTAGCCCTCCATGTGTTCCAACAAATTGTTATTTCTACCATAATTGTTGATCAACACTTGACACCACAAGTCTTGTGGTTTATTTCAGGACGTTCCAAAATAACTTCATAACAAAAGCTTCATTCATTTGCATTGGCCTCTTAATACTAAGGCCTCCTTCGCTCCTAAGGCGACATCAGATGTCCCTTCTCATCAGGTGAGGCTTCCTTTTATGGTCGTCAATATCACCTCAAACAAAACCTCTATGAATTTTTTTCCACTTCATCACAAATGCTCACGGAGGCTTACATTGCATATTGCATATGAAAGTATGGTATCAAGCTTAGCACTGATTGAGTAAGATGTAATTATACATTAATTAATGATACGATAGAAGTGCTGTTTATCTCTGCGTTATTCCTTTTGTCAAAAAAAGACAATGTTATTCCACTCTTTTTCTTAACGCTTGCTGTGGTTTAACTCAACCCCACAAAACCAAACAGCAGGAGAGAGGGTTGTCTCTTCATTATAAACCCTCTAAAACCTTATCACTACCAACGATGTGAGACTTTGTGATTTTCCATAATACTTGAACTACTTGAACTCAGTACCAAACTGAACTCAAAAAAAAAAAGAGCAAAAACAGTGATGTTGGATCAACGAATATCCTTGTTCTTATTTTTATTGCTTCAATTCATCATCACAACCAATTCAGTTCCCAATTACCCATGCAAACCACCACACAACACATTCCAATTCTGCAACACTTCACTTCCAATTCCCACAAGAGCAAAATCCTCCTTTCTCTCCTAACCCTCACCGAAAAATCCAACAACTCACCAACAACGCTTCATCAATTCCTCGTCTAAGCATTCCATCATACGATTGGTGGTCAGAGTCACTTCACGGCATAGCATTAAACGGTCCCGGTGTTACCTTTAACGGCGTCGTTTCATCTGCTACTGATTTCCCTCAAGTTATTGTTTCCGCTTCGTCGTTTAATCGGAGTCTTTGGTTTCTTATTGGGTCTGCTATTGCTGTTGAGGCTAGGGCTATGTTTAATGTTGGTCAAGCTGGGTTGACTTTTTGGGCTCCTAATGTTAATGTTTTTAGAGATCCTAGATGGGGTAGAGGACAGGAAACACCTGGTGAAGATCCTATGCTTGTTTCTGCTTATGCTGTTGACTTTGTTAGAGGACTTCAAGGTGGTAGTGTTGATAGTCTTATGGTTTCTGCTTGTTGTAAACATTTCACTGCTTATGATTTGGAGAAATGGGGACAGTTTTCTAGGTATAGTTTCAATGCCGTGGTGAGTTTTTTTTGGCAAAATGGTAATGAATGTTGTTAAATTTTCGAGTTAACTCTAAAGTCTTACAACTTTATGATAAAATCGGTAAACTTTCAATTTACTATAGTTTAAGAGTCAATGATTTTACATTGACTTCACCTTAAAATGCAAAAAATGGATCAATTTTTTTGGCTAGTTGGGTTGAGTTATCTATATGCTGCAATGTAGGAGTATATTAAATTTATTAAGTTGGTTTACATTTTCATTGTTATTTTTGTTTTTGATTTATTCAACTAGGAAATAAAGTAAATGGCTAAAAATTATGTGTGTTAGGCCAAAGTAAGTATAGATGAATTTATGTATGACTTAGTCATTACTCTTTAATGCAGTATGATCCTATCTAGTAGTAATGTACTAGCACACTTTATTATTATGGTTTGCTACTTTGTTTGATATGGAATTAGAATATTGTTGTTTTATATTATTTATAGGTTTATTTAATGTTATAAGGTAAACTTTACGAGTCTAGTCTACAAGTCGAGTTTAAGTAACGTCTGCGAGTTTGGATAGACTCTCAAGTTTGACAACCTTGGTAATGGAAAATAGGAAGTATGGGTTGAAGTTTTGGATTGGCATGGTGTTGAGTGAAATTGCTTTTTTGTAGGTATCACAACAGGATTTGGAAGACACTTACCAGCCCCCTTTTCGAGGTTGTGTTCAAAAAGGGAAAGCAAGTTGCTTGATGTGTTCTTACAATGCAGTTAATGGTGTTCCTGCTTGTGCTAGTGAGGATCTCTTGGGACTGGTTAGAAACAAGTGGGGATTTGAAGGGTATGTGATACGAACAAGCTCAGGAACTTTTGAATTTCAATTCATGTCATTGAGAAAAAACTCAAGAAAGAAAGAAAATACGATATTTTGATGATTATTAGGATTGGTGGTTTTGACTTTTGAGTGTACTGTAGGTATATTACCTCAGACTGTGATGCTGTGGCTACTGTGTATGAGTATCAGGAGTATGCAAAATCTCCAGAGGATGCTGTTGCTGATGTTCTCAAAGCAGGTATTTTTGAATGAGTGGTTTCAATGATTTTATTGCGGTGGCTATATATGAATTCGATAGTTTCCGAGGCATTTTGATTCATCAGATGATTTTTAGGTGTGGATATAAATTGTGGAACATATATGCTTCGAAATACTGAATCTGCGATCGAGCAAGGAAAGGTGAAGGAGGAAGATTTAGATAGAGCTCTTGTCAATCTTTTTTCTGTTCAAATGCGCCTTGGATTGTTTGATGGAGACCCCAAAAGAGGGCCTTTTGGCAAACTTGGACCTCAGGATGTTTGCACGCCGGAACACAAAACACTGGCACTTGAAGCTGCAAGGCAGGGGATTGTACTGCTGAAAAATGATAACAAGTTCCTTCCTTTGAAGAGAAATGTTGATGCCTCCTTAGCCGTCATTGGCCCAATGGCAACTACAACCAAATTAGGTGGTGGTTATTCAGGTATGGTTTTTGTATTAGAGCATTGTAATTTTCCGTCTTTGTTTAATTATTTTGTTTGATTTTACCTAATTATGTAGGAATTCCTTGCTCCCCAAAAAGCTTATATGAGGGACTTGAAGAGTTTACAAAGAGAATATCCCATGCTTTTGGTTGCAGTGATGTAGCATGTGATTCCGATGATCGTTTTGCTGAGGCTATTAACACTGCGAAAGAAGCTGATTTTGTTGTTATAGTTGCCGGGCTTAATACAACACAAGAGACCGAGGACCTTGATCGAGTTAGTCTTCTTTTACCTGGTAAACAGATGGACCTTGTCTTACGTGTCGCTGCTGCTAGTAAAAGGCCAGTGATTCTAGTTCTTACTGGTGGAGGACCCCTTGATGTCTCCTCTGCTGAAATAAATGAACGAATCGCAAGTATTCTTTGGGTTGGGTACCCTGGTGAAGCTGGTGGTAAAGCACTAGCTGAAATTATCTTTGGAGAATTCAATCCAGGTACGTATTGTTATAAATGAATATGCTATTAGCTAAGGATGTCTTTATACATAATGAACACTTCAAAATTGGTTTTGATACAGCTGGAAGGCTGACAATGACATGGTACCCTGAGTCGTTTACTGATGTTCCCATGAACGACATGAGAATGCGAGCTGATCCTTCGCGTGGTTATCCAGGAAGGACCTACCGATTTTATACCGGAAGTAGAGTATATGGATTTGGTCATGGCTTAAGTTACAGTGATTTCTCATACAGGTTCTTGTCAGCTCCAAATAAACTTAGTTTGTTTAGAACCACCAAAGGTGGTTTTAGAAAAAGTTTATTAGATAATAAGGTAGGAAAAGAGGTTTATGAAATTGATTATGTTCATGTTGATGAGCTGCAAAATTGCAACTCATTGAGCTTCTCAGTGCATATTTCTGTGATGAACCTCGCGATTTGGATGCAAGTCATGTAGTGATGTTGTTCTCTAGATGGCCAAATGTTACGGAAGGTTCTCCAGAAACTCAGCTTGTTGGATTCGGTCGTCTTCATACTATTGCTAACAAATCTATTGAAACAAGCATTTTGGTGGACCCTTGTGAACACTTCAGCTTTGCAGATGAGAAAGGAAAGAGGATGATGCCCTTGGGCCAGCACATTTTGAGCCTAGGGGATGTGGAGCACGTTGTTTCTGTTGAAATTTATTGATGGATTGTAAAATGTCAACTATGTAATTTGTTGGTTGGCTGGCATTTTGCTAACTAATTTAAGTATAAATATTATAAAATTTACATATAGTGTTCATTGTGAACTGTCTTTATAGTCATGAATTTGTTTATAATTATAACAGTTTTTTAGGATCAACAAAGGAAGAGAGAAGGCTGTTCCAGAACAAGTGAAAAATTGACAGCAAGAAGTTTCTATCAATTGATAGCGAATTTTTCTATGGAAAGTGTTGGGGCTGATTCAATGACATAACTGAAGACTCCAGATTCCCAGAAACTTTGTATAATGAGCTGAAGACAAGTTCATCATGAATTGAAGTCTCCGATGTGATTTGTGACGGAAGATTACCCATCCCCAAGTTTGAAGAAATAAATTAAGAAGAAAAGGGAAGAACACCCATCGATTTAATAATTGATGAATTACCTCAACGTCAATTGAGAACAATGGAGTAGTAGGGGGGGGGGGACTATGCTTAACAATGAACAATGACCAGATTTAAAAATATTGGTTTAGGTGAGGTATATAAGAATCCCCTAATATAATAGTTTAATAATAAGATTTACAAGAGTTTAATAATAAAAATCCCCTAAATTCTACATTATCTTTCTGTAGGATTTTTCTTGCACGAGGACAAAATAATTTTCAACTACTCACTCCATTGATAAACTTGGATCAATAAAGGCTGAAGTAGATGACAATGAACCCATTGTCATTGGCAAAAGGGTTTGAAATTTGTAATCCAGTCTTTGTCAATAGGCTGAAAACCAAACACAAGAACATAAGGCATAAGGCATTTGCTCTCTTTTGACAAAATGTTATGCATCACTCATTACCAACCTGAAATAGTAGCAAGTAGCAACACCATTCTTAAGGTTACGGAATATTAGGGTTCTATTTCTGGTGGAGTAAACTCCACGTGGATAGTTTAGAGACTAATGAATATAGTCACTTACTGGAAATTTTAGGACGTGGCATCCGACCATTGACTCGTTCCGAAGTCGTGGTCATCCCACCACCTCGGTGGCAAGCACATGACAACAATACCTTGCAGTACCGTAGGACGCTTGTTGTACTAAGGATCTTTGGTTCAATATGTTGGAGTTCTTGTTGAATTCGTGGTGGTGTTTATTTTCGACCACAGTCGAATTCAGAGAGAGAGAGATGAGATAGAGAATAACCGAGAGGAGGGAAAAATATGTAAATTTTATTATTTGCTCTCATCGTTAATCGAGCTCTCAATGAGCCTTTTATTACACAGTCTATTTTACTAACCATAGTTAGTTTTACCTAGTTAGACTTAACTAACTAACTAACAACTAAACATAGTAACTAATACAACCACTAATAGTTGACTAATTACAATTTATTATCTAGGATATTGACTTGAATTACAAACTCAATACACCCCCTTAATTCAAATCAACTAACTGTACATTCCAATCTTAGTCTTCATTTCTTCAAGTTTTCCAGCTTCAAAGCTTTGGTAAGCATGTCCGCAAGTTGCTCTTCCAGTCTTGCAGTTGTTCCACCTGCAGATTTCCCTTGTTCACCAAGTCACGCAGAAATGATATTTAACCTCAATGTGCTTGCTTCGACCGTGAGCTACTGGATGTTTAGCTAGGTCTATTGCAGACTTATTATCAATCTTTAGCTTCATCACATCACTGTTTTTCATTCCAAGTTCACCCAACAACATTCTCAGCCACTGAGCTTGACTGGCGCCAAATGCAAAGAGATATACTCGCCGCAGACTAGAGAGTGCCACCACATTCTCGCTTCTTGGAGCACCACGAGATAGAGCACTTCCATACATAAAGAGATACCGAAGTGCTTTTCTGTCATCCAAATCACCACTCCAATCAAGATCCAGTATATCCAACTATGACATCACTTGAACTGTCAACACCAGCAGGATACAATATACCACAATCAATGGTGCCTTTCACATACCGAAGCACTCGTTTGGCAGCCATGAGATGAGTCTTCCTAGGTTCCTCCATATACCTGCTCAACCACCCAACACAGTAGGTGATATCTGGCCTTGAATTGCACAGATACCTTAGAGATCCAACTAGTTGTCTATAGAGTGTAGAGTCAACTAGTCGGGTTTATCCGCATCGAAATGCACTTGTTCTTTGGTTTCGCAGCGTAGTGGCTTGATTACAATTCAACATATTGAACCTCTTCAAGATATCGGTTGCATACTTCTTCTGGTGTAACAACATTCCCTTTTCTGTTTCTGCAAATTCCATACCAAGGAAGTATGAAAGTTTGCCTAACTCACTCATCTCAAATTCCTCCATCATCTTCTTTTTGAACTCTGCAATTTCTTTCTCACTTTTACCAGTGACAATCAAATCATCTACATATAAACACAGCAAGAGTAACACTATCGAATGCAGTTGTTTTATGTACACACCATGCTCTCGTGGAGCATTTCAGAATCCCAACTTCAAGAGAAATCCATCTATTCTCTTGTTCCATGCTCGTGGGGCTTGTCTTAGGCCATACAAGGCCTTATGCAGTTTCATTACCTTCTCCTCCATTCCTTTCCTTTCAAATCCTGGTGGTTGTTTAACAAATACCTCTTCCTCAAGTGGACCATTGAGGAAGGCTGATTTGACATCAAGTCAGTGCAGAGTCCGCTTTCTTACGCATGCCATAGCAACAATGAGTCTCACAGTTTCAATCCTTGCAACAGGTGCATATATTTCTGTAAAGTCTAGACCTGGTTTCTGCAAGAAACCTTTTGCAACCAGTCTAGCCTTATGCTTTGCCACTTCACCATTGGGTTTCATCTTTGTCTTGAACACCCACTTCACCTCTATTGCTTTCTTGTTGCTTGGCAACTCCATCATTTCCCAGGTCTTGTTTTTCTCTATTGATCTTAACTCCTCCTCCATAGCACTCTTCCACTGAGGACTTGTCAAAGCTTGTTCAATCTGTGGATCGGTTCTCGCTTCGCCAAAGATAACCAAGTGCGTGATTCATCATCATTGTTAGTTACCCCCGTAGGAAACATTTGATAATCTCTAAATCTCTTCTTGGTGCTTGTCTTTCTCGTGAGATCTTCTCACCGTGGCTCAATAGCTTCAATTTGATGTTCATTTGGTTCCCGCACGTCGATTCATTCATTATCGTCTTCAACTTGGTCACCGCTCAAGTTGCATTTCAATTATCTCATCGTAATTCTTCACTGCAGCCTCTGTCCAATTCCACTCTTTAGACTCATCCACTAGCACATCATTGCTCACTACAATCTTCTTGTGAATTGGATCAAATAACTTGTATGCACCAGTACTATGATAACCAACTAAAACCATTGGTTGAGCTCTTGCATCTAACTTTCTCTGCTCGCTCGCTCGCACGTGCCTATAACACAAGGAACCAAACACTCTAAAGTGTTTAACACTAGGTTTAGTACCACTCCATTCTTCTTCTGGTGTACTGTTTGCAAGCCTCTTAGTTGGACACTGTTCAGTATATGAGTAGCAGTTTGCACTGCTTCAGCCCAGAATTCATTAGGTAGTTTCTTTTCCTTTAGCATGCATCTCACCATGTTTAGAATTGTCCTATTTCTCCTCTCTCAGCACAGTACCATTGTCTTTGAGGAGTGTATGGTGCCATTACTTCATGACTTATCCCTTCATTCTTACAAAAATGCAAACTCATGTGATACATATTCTCCTCCACCATCTGTTCTTAATGTTTTTATACTATTTCCACTTTGCTTTTCAACTAGCAGTTTGAATTGTCTAAATGTTTCAAATACTTCACTCTTTCTTTGCAACAAGTAGATCCACATTTTCTTAGTATAGTCATCAATAAAAGATACAAAGTAGAGGTTACCTCCATGAGATTTTACTTCAAATGGTCCGCATACATCGAGAATGAACCACTTCAAGCTTCATAGTTGCTCTTGTTGGTATTGTAGTTTTGTAGGACTTCTGGGCTGTTTTCCTTCACAACATTTACCACACACCTGTCCAGTTTCCTCAATTAGTGGCATCTATCACCATTCTCTTCTTGTGCAAAGCATGTTCAAAGCTTGAGAAATTCAAATGACCCGTTCTGCTTATGCCATTTCCATCCTTCTGTTTCAACTTGAGCAGTAAGACAACTTTGCTCAATTGTATTCACACCAACTTTAAATGTCCTGTTCTTTGATACCATAACCTTCAGTACAACATTGTCTTTACTGTCTGATACAGTCATACAATTGTCTCTCATGCTCATTGAGTAGCCCTTTTCAAGCAATTGCCCAAGACTTAGCAAATTGCTCGCATCTTAGGTACATACAAAGACATAATTGACAATCACCTTCTTGCCATCATCTCTTCTAATCACCACAAGTACCTATTCCTTCTGCCATGACCGACCTGCCATCACCAAACTTAATCCACTTCCTTATGCTCCTATCAATTTTAGAGAACCATTCAAGGTGTCCAGTCATATGATTCGAGCATCCAGTGTCTAGATACCACCAATCTATCACTGTGATTCCAGCTTCAGTAATTGCCATTAACATCACAACTTCATTGTCTGAATCATAAGCAAATTGAGCTTCATGATTCCTATTTCTAGGTACCTTGTCATTCTTGCACTCATCAGCAAAGTGACCATATTTTTGACAATTGTAGCACTGTATGTGCTCTTTTGATTTCTTCTTGGATTTGTCACTACTTTCACTATCCTTATTCTGATTTTCTTGCCTCTGGTTCTTGCCTTTCTCACTATCACCTTTGTTATTCTTCCACTTTCCTTTCCCCTTCTTGCTTTTCCAAGATTCACTGCCACCACCTTTCTTCTGTGAACCAGCATACAAAGCCTTCTCACCCTCTTTCTCTTCTTTATTGGCTTTCTCTCTATTTTTCAATTTGATCTCATGGGCTTCTAATGATCCTAGTAGTTGTTCTAACTTCAACGTATCTAGATCTTTGGATGATTCTATTGCAGAGACTACCGTATCAAAGCTAGGTGTCACACCGGTGAGGATTTTCTACTTTCATAGCATCACTTACTATTTCCCCACAACTACGCATTTGATTCGACAGAGTAACTAACCTGTTTCACAAACCGTACATCTTTTTTTGGTTGGTTCCATCTTCAATAGCCCAAATTGACATCTCAGTGACATGAGCTTCATTTTCTTTGCCTGCTTGTCACCAGAGTACGTCGTAGCCAATACATCCCATGCTTCTTTAGAACTCTCATACTCAATGATCTTCTCTAACACATTCGAGTCCACGCACTGATGAATCAAGAATATCGCCTTGTCATCTTTCTTGGATTGTTCACGGAAGGTTGCTCGCTGTACCTCCGTTGGAGCCACACCCAGTGGTGTCACGCCTTCTCTTATCACTTCAAGCACGCCTTGATACCGGAAGATGACTTTCATCTGTGCTATCCACCGCTCGTAATTGGTACCGTCAAACACCCAGTAGCTTCACGAAATTGACCATTGTTGGAAGCGTTTCACGATTCGCCGCCATGTGCGACGTCGTGAGGTCCCTGAATTTTCTGCTCTGAGGCCAATTGTTGGAGTTCTTGTTGAATTCGTGGTGGTGTTTATTTTCGACCACAGTCGAATTCAGAGAGAGAGAGATGAGATAGAGAATAACCGAGAGGAGGGAAAAATAACAGAAATTTTATTATTTGCTCTCATCATTAATCGAGCTCTCAATGAGCCTTTTATTACACAGTCTATTTTACTAACCATAGTTAGTTTTACCTAGTTAGACTTAACTAACTAACTAACAACTAAACATAGTAACTAATACAACCACTAATAGTTGACTAATTACAATTTATTATCTAGGATATTGACTTGAATTACAAACTCAATACAATATACTTGGGAGGTCTCCCTTAGTGTTCTGGACTGAACCATGAGGCCCACTCCAGTAATCGGACATGAATCAGCCCAATAGTTAGCATCCATATCCACAATAATTCAGCCCACTTATGGCTATCATGCCTCAACGGCTCAGATTCACCTGATTGATCCAACGACTTAGAGCTAGAACGGATCCTTATAAATACAGACTCATCTATCCAAAAAAATGTACACTTTCATTCTCTACTCTATACCGACTTGAGCGTCGAAAATGACTTCGCAGTTACCTCACCCGAGATCACTTTGTATTCGACTTGGATGGCAAGAGACTGACTAGCTGCAGTCCCAATCAATCGCAAGTTACAAAACACTTATATTCTTGAGGGCAGTACCACCTATTTTTGTATATCAAATAAGTAAGTAATTAGCTTTAGGCTCTATTTGGCGCGTCCCATCCGCAAGCTGATAGCAGACGAAAGTAGCGGATGGAACTAGCGGGTGAAGAGTACACGTGTTTGGTAAGCACTAGCGTTTCGCGTTTTTCGGGTAGCGTTTAGCGTTTTTTGAAACGCTCTTTTTTTCAAACGCTATTTCAAGCAGCGTTTCAAAAAACGCTAGCATATAGCTGACAGCGTCTCGTTTTGTTTTGGCATTTTTACCCTTGTTATTTTTCTTAAATTTATTCTCTATCCTTATTAAATAAATGTAATCATGAATTAAATAAATATATCTTTTTATGTCATTTTACATTTATCAGTTAGTTCAACCGATAGTTTTACCAAACACATCATTTTCGATCAGCTAGCTCATCCGCTACCCGCTATTCGCTAGCTCATCCACTCATCCGCTATCCGCTACTTTTTACCAAATAGAGCCTTAGTGAGTTCTTATATCTGAATCACTTGTGACACCTAAGTGATCTATTTTCCAGTTAAGGTAAATTAAATTCAAGGCTAAAATGCATTATTTGTCATTTAAGATATTTTAAAAGTTAACATTGGTTCCTTAAGTTTTTATCCCGGATAGAGCCCCAAGGTTTCAAATTCGTGATACATAAATTGTTTTTTGGACATTCTGTCATTAGAGTTAACGGATGCTGACGTGTCTGTTGTGTGTTCTCGTGACACAGCTAACAACAGCCAGTGTTATATGGCAAATTAAATCTGACATGGATTTCTATTTAAATAAATCATCCACTCATAATCTTATCTTCCCCAAATTTTCCTTAAATCAAAACATAAATTCGTTAACACTTAAGAGTGATTTAATTTGTGAAGATCAATGACGTCATTTCCCAGAACACATGTCATTCTATTCGCAAGAACTTCAACTCACAATCTCATGACTCTAACTCAGATCCGCATTGTTGGTGTGGGGTGAAAGTTGTTTGCACAATAAAAAAATATAGGTCAAACAATGAAAAGAAATTCTAGGGGTGTTTTTTGTGGTAAGGTTCCTTCTAGATTTAGATTTAATTTTTTCTAGGGGTTGAAGTTATTGTTGCATATTTGAATTTTACTATAATAGACTTTAAAAACTTAAAGCACTATATTTTTTGATCAAACTTAACAAACTATTTGAAACAAAATAAAAACTTAAAATAATAACGTGAAACACAGTTTATTAAAATAAAACACAAATGTGTTTTTGTTTTTTCTTCCTTTTTTTTTCAGAGGATATTTTTGTTGGAATCTCTAATCCATCAACCCTAAGTACTAAACACCCTTAATGAGGCTTATGAAATTTATAGCCGTTGGAATCAAAATTCAGCCACACTCATTCACAAACAGAATTTAAAGAATCTGTTAAGTGTCCTAAACCTAACGGTTTATTTGGTTAAAGGCTGTTAGTAACTAACTAACTGCCTTTAACCAACATGTCCGCATTCTATTTGTGCCTACAAGTATATATATAGCTCATTCATAGTGTAAATAAACAGATTACATACAATCAATACAGAAATAAAGAGTTTTACAGTGTTTTACAGTTTAAATATTCTGGTTTTTCTGTTCTTCATCTTCCAAGCCTTCTCTAAGTTTCTTCAAGTCCTCGTTGTGTTGTTTGTGAGAGAGAGAGAGACCTCGCAAAAGGAACAAACCAGTTAGGGTTTGCTCTATACACAGTAAAGGAAAGGGTAAGAAAAGAGAGATTAAAGAGAAGTGAAGAGATTACCTTTGTGTATCTTCGACTGTGTGAGAATCTTCAAGAGGTGAAGGTTCGGTTACATCCTGATCTTGCAGAAGTTCATGCAAGAAGAAGAAGATCAACAACAAATTAGGTTTTTGTTGTTGAAAGCAAAATCAACAGAAAAGTGAAAGAAAGAAGAGTGCTTTTACCTTTCACAGCTTCAATCTTCATCGTGGTGCTCCTGGTTCTTCAAAATCAGCAAGACAAGGATTTAGGGTTTGGTCCAGGATTGGTCAAATCAGGGTTTTCTTTGAGGGGTTTTGTAGAGGAGGTTACGATCTGTACAATAGTGGTATTTGTTTGTGGATTGGAGATCAATTGCTGGGTTTCAGAAGAAACCCTAGCAGAGCGAAGGAGAGGAGGATCTGAGGAAGACGAAGGCTCAGTTAGAGAGAGAGTGAGATTGAGGCGTCACACGTTGTCTCTGTTTGTGTTAGTAGCCTGAGTTCTTTAGTTTGTTTGGGCTGGGCCTCCTCCAACAGTAGTGGGCTTGTGTTACTTGCACCCCTGCAAGTTAATAATAACAACCCGGTTAAAAGAAACATTAAAGAAAGCAAGAAAAAATAGAGAAAATACAATATGGTATAATCAGAGCATTGGTTAAAAAACGATCCAGGGCAAATTCTCTAACTCTATTCTCTGTTTCTTTAAGTTCTTTAAAGTTTTCTTTAAATTTCTTTAAACCCTGCACAGTGTGAAATTGTGCAGGTAACTGTGTTCTAACTTTTCTGTGTGTTTAAAGTGAAAAATTTGCAGAAATGGGTAAAGAAGACAGTTATGTTCCTAAGCTCAATGGGAATAACTATGATACTTGGGCTATTCAAATGAAGCCTATACTAGGATCACATGGTTGCCTATACTTGGTGAAAGAGGACTCACAAAGACTTGAGAGCTCTTCACCCTGCTTGAAAAGAAAGAGTTTCTTGAAGCAGAAATGAAGGATTTCAAAGGCCTGTCTCTCATCCACAGGGCATGTGGAGAGGAGGATTTTGAAAGGGTAAGGGACTGTGAAACTTCTAAGGCAGCATGGGATGCCCTAGAACACTATTACTGTGGTGCAGCTCCAATCAAGGAAGAGAAGCTGCAAGCTCTAAGAGCACAGTATGAAAGTCTTAAAATGAAGAAAGATGAAAAGGTAACAGAATTCTTCAACAGAGTGAAGAAGATCAAAAATGATATGGCTCTCCAAGGGGAGAAGCTTGAAGAGAATTCAGTGTGCAGAAAGATTCTCAGATCAATGCCAAAAAAGTGGTATGTGGTGACTAACACCATAGAAGAAACTACAAAAAATGTAGGCCTGAAGCTAGAAGAGCTTCAGGGAAAACTAGAAGCCAAGGAGATAAGGCTGGAGATTCTGGAGGAAGAATCAGAAGATGAAGACCAAGCCATGTATGCAGCTAAAGCTAAGGGCAAGAAAGGTAAAAAGGGAGGCAGCAGTAAAAGGTCTAAGAGTTCTAAGAACAGTTGTGTACTTCTAACTCTTCTACTAAATCAAATTCATCTAAAAATAACAATGCACCTAAGAAAAAGGATAAATCTAAGGTACAATGTTATAGGTGTGACAAGATGGGGCATTATGCCACCGAGTGTCCCACCGAGAAAGAACTCTAAGCCTAATGAGTCGGTTTCAAGAAGCCAATGTGGCTAAGGAGGACTCGACTGATTCGATGAATCGACATCTTGCATTCAAAAGTATGCTTTGTGAACCCAATGTAACTAAGCCTAAGAAAGAAAAGATTAAAACTAAGAAAGGAAAGGAATATGTTGTTTTAATAGTAATGCAGTAAGGATGGGAAAACTATAATGTAAACTGGTACTTAGACTCAAAGATGTTCTAATCATATGACAAGTAATAAAAAATGGCTAATTAACTTTGATCCAACTGTTAGAATTGCTATTAGGTGTGCTAATGGTAAGACTATAGTCTCTAAGGGTAGAGGAATATAGAACTAACTAGAGTTGATGGGAAAAGGTAATTATCTATGATGTGTTATATGTGCACGAAATAAGTTGCAATCTAATTAGCTTAGGACGATTAATTGAAAAAGGTTTTTCTTGCCTAATGAAAAATGCTAAGTTGAAATTGTTTGATAAAGAGGATAAGCTAATTCTAACTACTCAACTAGCTAAGAACGGGACATTTAAAGCTAGTATAAGCAAGGCGAGGCTTTGTGTTTAAGTGCCACCACCGATGTGATGATACTAGTTTATGGCATAATAGGTTTGGACATCTTCACTATAAGGCTCTAGATAACCTAAGTACTAATAAACTAGTAAAGGGGTTACCTAAGATAGCTAACACTAAAGAAAAATGTACTACATGCCTAATGAGTAAACAACCTAGGAAAAACTTTAAGAAGCAGATTGAGCACAGATCTAAAAACCTACTGGAAGTTGTGTATTCTGATCTGTGTGGTCCTATGGATACTCCATCTATAGGGGGGAACAAGTACTTTGTAACTTTTGTGGATGAATACTCAAGAAAGATTTGGGTATATCTACTCAAGTCCAAAAGTGATACTTTCAGTGTGTTTAAAAAGTTTAAGGCTATGGTTGAGACTCAAAGTGGTAAGAAACTAAAGGTGTTAAGGACAGATGGTGGTGGTGAGTATACTTCAAAAGAGTTTGAAGAACACTGCACCACCAGTGGTATTGTTCATGAGATAACTCCACCATATACTCCACAAAGACAAATGGAGTGGCGAGAAAGGAGAAAATGTAACTATCCTAGAAATGGCTAGGAGTATGGTAAAAACTAAGGGACTACCTAAAAGACTATGCGCGGCGATGAGTGGATCGCTGTCTATATCTCGAATAGGTGTCCTACAAGAGGTTTGGAGGCTAAGGTGCCTGAAACTATGTGGAATGGTGAAATACCCTGTGTATCTCACTTAAGGGTATTTGGCTCAGTTGCTTACAGCCATATACCTGATAGTAAGAGATCTAAACTTGAGGACAAGAGTAGACCTCTAATCCTAGTGGGATATCATCCTACTGGGGGTTACTGAGCTACTAGACCCTAATACAAATAAAACCGAGGTGTCTAGGGATGTAGTTGTGCTTGAAGACAAGCGGTGGGATTGGGAGAAAGTGAGCAGGTAGGTTCAAAGTGGACTCTACAACCATTGAAGAGGTCTTTAACACTCGAACCAAGTTCTAGTGACACTAATTCGATGAAGAGGATCTTTGTTTCTACCTAATAATGGTCCTATATTACCCAATGTGGATCATAATCCACATGAAAGGGAAAATGTGGAGGGTGAGCGGTGAACTTGCACAAAATGTGCGAGAATCCTCCTAGGCCTCAAAGAGACAGGAGGTTACCTAGGAGGATGTTGGATTTTGAGGTACACATGGATAATCGGATCACAAATGATGGTGATCCGTTCACTATGCAATGTTAGCAGATCTTTGAACCTATGGACTACCTAGAGGCACTCAAGGATGTTCATTGGAAGAAAGCAATGCGGGAAGAACTACTGATCAATTGAAAAGAACAAGACACGGTCTCTAGTTGATTCCTAAAGGTAAGAAACCCATTAGTGTTAGGTGGGTGTTCAAGCTTAAACTTGACCCTAAAGGCAAGATTGTAAAACACAAGGCTAGGTTGGTAGCCGAGGGTTTCAAACAGAAAGAAGGGTGGATTACACAGAGGTGTTTTCACTGTGGCGTGCATGAGACTATACGATTAGTCATTGCCTTGGGCACAAAAACAGAGTGGGAGTTGTTCCACATGGATGTTAAGTCGGCATTTCTTAATGGCTCACTTGAGGAAAGCTGTCTATATTGCTCAACCACACGGGTTTGAGAAAAGGGTAAAGAGGAGTATGGTTACCTATTACATAAAGCTCTCTATGGGCTAAAGCAAGCCCACAGAGCTTGGAATAGGAGAATTGACTCTTTTTCAAAGAAATTGGTTTCTCTAAATGCACTAGTGAGTTTGGAGTCTACACTAAAGGTAGTGTTGATACTTATTTACTAATTGTGTGTTTATATGTGGATGATATGTTGGTCACTTTGGAAGTAGTCCTAGTGAAGTGGAAAATTTCAAAGTGGCTATGCACAGTGAGTTTGAGATGAGTGACTTAGGCAAACCATTGTCATATTTTTGGGACTTGAATTCCTATGGTTTTGAAGGTATAATTCTACATCAATCTAAGTATGCTCTTGAGGTACTAACTAAGTTTGATTTATTAGGTTGCAGTCGCAACAAATCTCGCAGAAAGCAACCTTAGCAAAGAGCCAAGTGAAGGTGATGCTAAGGTAGATGCTACACTATACTGAGTGCAAAACTAATAGGCTCTTTGAGGTACCTATGCCATAGTAGCGCGAGATATTCTGGGTTTGGTAAATGGTATGACTAGTGAGTTTATGAATGATCCTAGACAGTACACTTAAATGCCACTAAGAGAATTCTACGTTATATTTCTGGTACTACTAACTATGGAATATTCTTTCCTAAGGATTCTAACTTAGGAAAAATATTCTCCTAGTTTCTCTCGATTCGATTGGTGTGGTGACCAATTGGATAGGAGAAGCACTTACAGTTTTTTGTTTAAGTTTCAAGGAGCCCCCATTTCATGGAGCTCCAAGAAACAAAGTATTGTGGCTCTGTCCTCCCGTGAGGCGAGTATGTGGCGAGTTGTGGAGCAAAGAACTCAAGCGGCATGGGTGAGTCACTACTCAAGGAGCTTAAAGTGGACCTAACTCAACCTCCTACTCGATGATAGACAATCGATCGAAGACTAAACTTAGCAAAAAATCACGGTGCTCATGGAAGGACCAAGCATATTGAAGCTAGATACCACTATCTAAGGGAGCAAGTTAACAATGGTAGGCTAAGTGTTGAATCTTCGCTCAACACGTAATCAATTGGGTGATATTTTTACAAAGGTCCTCAAAGGAGAAACCTTTGTAAAGCTTAGAAGAGAGATAGGTCTTGTTGCCTTCTAACCTATGAAGGCAAAGAACTTAAAGCTATTCCTTAGAGGCTTGTTTCTAAGGTGTCTATTACTAGTGGCTATCCTGCAGGCTTGTTTCGGTTGTTTTAGTTCTCTCTAACCTAAGCTAGCTCTAAGTGGTTTCACTAAACTAACTTAGGGCTTTTTAGATTAAGGGGGTGTTGGAATCTCTAATCCATCAACCCTAAGTACTAAACACCCTTAATGAGGCTTATGAAATTTATAGCCGTTGGAATCAAAATTCACCACACTCATTCACAAAACGTAATTTAAAGAATCATTAAGTGTCCTAAACCTAACGGTTTATTTGGTTAAAGGTTTGTTAGTAACTAACTAATGCGCTTTAACCAACATGTCCGCATTCTATTTGTGCCTACAAGTATATATATAGCTCATTCATAGTGTAAATAAACAGTTACATACAATCAATACTGAGTAAATAAAGAGTTTTACTGATGTTCACAGCTTTAAATATTCGGTTTTTTCTGTTCTTCATCTTCCAAGCCTTCTCTAAGTTTCTTCAAGTCCTCGTTGTGTTGTTTGTGAGAGAGAGAGACCTGCAAAAGGAACAAACCAGCTTAGGGTTTGCTCTATACACAGAAAGGAAAGGGTAAGAAAAGAGAGATTAAAGAGAAGTGAAGAGATTACCTTTGTGTATCTTCGATGTGTGAGAATCTTGAGGTGAAGGTTCGGTTACATCCCGATCTTGCGCAGAAGTTCATGCAAGAAGAAGAAGATCAACAACAAATTAGGTTTTTGTTGTTGAAAGCAAAATCAACGAGAAAAGTGAAAGAAAGAAGAGTGCTTTTACCTTTCACGCCTTCAATCTTCATCGTGGTGCTCTGGTTCTTCAAAATCAAGAAGACAAGGATTTAGGGTTTGGTCCAGGATTGGTCAAATCGGGTTTTCTTTGAGGGGTTTTGTAGAGGAGGTTACGATCTGTACAATAGTGGTATTTGTTTGTGGATTGGAGATCAATTCCTTGGGTTTCGAAGAAACCCTAGCAGAGCGAAGAGAGAGGAGGATCCGAGGAAGACGAAGGCTCGCCAGAGAGAGAGTGAGATTGAGGCGTCACACGTTGTCTCTGTTTGTGTTAGTAGCTTTGAGTTCTTTAGTTTGTTTGAAATTTGGGCCTCCTCCAATGAAGAGTGGGCTTGTGTTACTTGCACCCTGCAAGTTAATAATAACAACCCGGTTAAAAGAAACATTAAAGAAAGCAAGAAAAAATAGAGAAAATACAATAATTTTATGTGATGTATATGGGTTAAGTACCCATTGTGCCCTGCTATCTATATATCAATTATGTTTTTGCGTTTCAAAATTAAAACAATAAAGCACAAAGTGGAGTAATTAAATTACACCCATGAGATGCTCTAATAAGAGCTCACTTTAGAACCAAATTCCTTTGAAAAGAGTGGCGGCTCCTTGGCTGGTATTGGATGTAAAGTAGTGGGTAGAATAAAGTGGTTCAATTTATTCACACCAAAGTCTCCCTCTTTTTTTTCCCTAGAAGTGGTAACTGGTAAGCCACCATATATATTAATATTATTTTATGTATATATATAAGCTACCCAAGGTAAGTGTTAGAAAGAGTTTTCAAGCGTGGAGAAAAGAAAAGTCAGTAATTAAAAACCATTTTGGTGAGTACATATTGGAAGCAGATTAGATAGAGCTGCACAGTATAGAAACTGTGTATCATATCAGCAGATACAAATTCAGATTTGAGTTGCAAAAATCTGTGTGGTTTGAGTACAACTTTGAAGCAAAGCAATGAGTGACCCCAAGTATGCTTATCCATACCCTCCTCAAGGTAACATTAAATCATCTTTCTTCTTCACTTGATCTTATGGTTAATATATTATTATTGCTACTAAACCTTGTTGATCATAAAAAAAATACTTGAGCTTTAATTTGGTTTAGGGTAGGGTGTTCTTTCTTAATAGACATTTGTCCTTAAATCATGTCCTAAATTTGTGGTATGTTGGCAGGGTATTATCAAGGCCCTCCTGTGATGGCACCACCACAATATGCTGCTCCACCACCCAAAAGACAGCCTGGATTCCTTGAAGGATGGTGAGTAATTTAGTTCCAATTAAAATTTCCATTAATCATTTTATTTTCTCAAAAATTAGATCTTTAAATTTGGTTTTGTTTATGTTTTTGTCTGTTAAAATTAATTTTTATGTTCTTGATCCCTCAGTTTTGCAGCTCTATGTTGTTGTTGCCTGTTGGATGAGTGCTGCTGTGACCCCTCAATCATATGTATTAGCTGAGCTGAGAGTATGAAATTAATCATATATATATGTGCACTTAGAAAAATAAAATAAAGAAGCTACAAAGATGCATGCAGTGTGATGATGCTTCAAGAAGGTTTTCAGCTAGAAGATCATATGTGTAGGAGTTGAATAGTATTACTTTAATCTAGAGTTCTTGTTTGTGCTTTGATGAGTATGAATATGGTTTTTCATTTTTCCAACTTGCATGGTTGTCTTGTTCTAGAGATTCTCTCTCGTGATTTGATATCTTTGAATGCAATTAATGTGGAAAACAAACAAGTATTGTGAGTTAATTAGGGTCCCTATGTTTCCCCAATTATCTCTATCTGTATCTTTATGAATCATCAATTCGAATTTGAATTGAAACGAGGAAAGTAACTTTGGTAAATCGTCAACGTGGTCACGTGGATGATGATGCATGCAAAGCTGTTCGCACTTTCTAGTCTTTTGAAATATTAATGTCTTTTTCAGGGTAGAACTATAGAATTCCAATGGTTTGTGTTACGGGTTGTCCATTTCCACCACTTCTAGTTCCTTTAAAATTTTGCAACAATTGCTAAAGCAAAACATACATTATGTTCGGAATGCACAACCTAGTAAAAAAATATAAGTATTCTGATGATACTAAAAGTATGAATTCAATTTGTTAAAAAAAAAAAGTATGAACTCAAATTCGCAAGGCTCCATTTTTCCCTCTCATTCTCCCACTCGATCCATGTCGTTGTACTAAGGACAACAAGATAGACAATGTATTCGTTGTTTCAGGGTGGTGTGGAAAAATTAGTTGGGTTGTATCCTAGACCTAAGGTTACCACATTTTTAAGACAAAAATGAAAATTTTACTTTGCTTTTTGAGGGTTTGGTATCAATCATTGTTGTAAAAATAAGACCAAACTAGTCGATTCAACTGAGAATAGACCAGTTCGATAATTGGTTTACCCTCATTTAATCCCTAGTCTGGTTGGCTATTCCAGAACTTAGTCAAACGGGAAGGAATTGCAGTTGAACTGCTTTGAGTTACTAATTGAAAAAGGCCGCTTTGAATGATTTATTTTCACCATAATCCTAAGGTCTCGTCAGTCCAATCTCTAATTCGATATTAAAAACATTGGTATGGATTGATACAAAATGGTAAACAATTGGTTTTCACAAGTTCACTAAGATTGGATGGAGCTTCTTTGGTGTTCTTTTGCAATCTGGTATTCTTGATTTTAATCATCCTACCTTTCTGAGAGTAGGGTGTTGGTATAACTGTATAAGTTGTGGTTCATTTTTGTCTCTTTTATTCTGCTTTTGGGAGGATGAAGCTGGTGCATTAAAATTGCACCTGGTATGTGTGGCTGGATTACTCACTTTGCTCAAGTTCAAAAGGTGGCTGATAAAAGAGTGACTGAGGTATCAACTAGTAGGATTTTCAAGCAGCATGGAATCAACCAATAGGATATTTCAACTTGCGAGGCGACACATTTGTTTGGATTTGCATGGGAAAAGCCAATTTTCACGTCCAAGCATAAGCTTGGATTTGTAGCTTTGGAAAGGACACGGGTTTTCTGCGGCAAGGACGCACGATTGAAGCTGCAACAGGGAATCCAAACATACGATAAGGTATCAAAAGTGGTACGGTAGCTAGATACAATTGAAGGGTGCTTTTGTTTGATTCATTAGGTGTTGTTTGATCATTTTGTACAGACTTTGAGTACTACTAGTACTCTTTTGATTGAACACATCTTATTTTGCTGAAAAAAAACAAGTTCACACAAGTAGAACTCTCCTATTTATTTATTTTTACACTTGTTTGTTTCTGTGTAAGAAACACATCAATGGGAGAGATCTCATAGAGATATAGGTTCACACAACAGTGACACGCATAATCATCAAACACGCTTCATGCAGCAGCAACTGCTGCTTCATTCACACAGTGCGCCTCCTCATTCAAGCTGCACTTACTCTCCATAAGACCACCACCACATCCTCCACCGCACCCTCCCCCACAACCACCACAGCCACTACTCTCCACCATATTTCCACACCCTCCTCCACATCCTCCACACCCTCCACCACAACCACCACAGCCTCCACTCTTTATCAGATTTCCACACCCTCCTCCACAGCCGCCGCCACAACCACTGCCACAGCCAGCACTCTTAATCATACTTCCACACCCTCCTCCTCCGCCACAACCACCGCCACAGCCCCCACAGCCACTACTTTTCACCGCATTCCCACAGCCACTGCCACAACCACTGCCACAGCCACTACCACAGCCTCCACTTAGTCCAGCCTTTTTTGTTACCCCTACATCTCCACTGCAGACTTTACTGTTTAACTCCACTCCATTCAGGTCATTCTGTTCATTTTCCACATTTGAGACATTCACTTTCATATCTTTACTTTTCACAATGATGCCTTCATATCCTTCCATTTTCATTATATCAGATGCAATAAAAGCAAATATAATTCCAGGCAACACCATCCACTTTTGATTTGCCTAATCGTTTTAGAAAACAAAAGGAGGGATCAAAAAGGAGGAAACAAATTTATATTAAAACAAAAACACGCCTTCAATATAAAATGTTTAAAATGGTATTAGTAGTAGTTAGTAAGAAAGTATGGTACCGTGACAAGTTTAGACTTCAAGTCCAGCAATGCCACCGCTTTGCCATAAGGATCTTCTAACGAGAATTCAACTGCGGTTAAGAAGTCCGTTTCATTTCCTTGTTTCACATGAGATCTAGGTTCATATTCTCCCTTTCTTCCCGGAAAAATTTTCACCTATGGCAAAAATCAAATTCATTTAATGTTTGAAACCAGTCCATTTCTCTCTCATGTTCATCTTTAAAACCACATGTCATGTTCAGATATTCATGCCCAGATAGAATAAGAGTTTGAAACTTCAAGAGCCTATGAAGGAATTAAAATCATAAAGTGAAAAGCAAGTCAAAAGAGAGAATGTAATGTGTATATTAAGTCAATATCAATCTCATTAATCTAAAATCCACAAAGTAATGTTCATATGGGCAAATTTGATTCATTGTTGCAAAGGGGAGGAAGAAAATCCAAGCCTGCATTTGAGTTGGATTGACTCTTCCCATGGTATCAAAGGCTCTAATGTCATGGCAAACAGAAAATTCCTAAAAATGCATGAATTTAGGTGAAGGCCTCTTTAACAAGTATAGAAGAAAATAAAATATTTTTGCCTTCTTTTAAGCTGATATCTGATGAGAACAAGGGTAGTCTTGGAAAAAATGGTAAATTTGGGAAATATTATGTTAAGAGGGGCAAGAAGGGTAATTCATTTAAGTAGTGGGATAGGGGAGTATCAGAATTGTTGAGCTGGCTGTGAGTGTGTGCAATTCTGTTAGGATTCAGCAATCACACAAGTGATGCTGAGGCATAAAGGTAGGAGAGTAGTCATTTGGCAGTAGGCTGGTTTCATTGGATTATTCACTATTATTTTCCTATGATGCTTGGTACCGATCAATATCATATCACCTTAAGGTCTACAACTCTACACTATTGACAATGTGTATTGGCCATTTGATTGGTGAGTGCATCAAATTAAGAAAGAATCAATATCTAATAGAGCTCATGGCTTGATAGGATATTTTTAAAATAGGACAATAGATGCTTACTGTCTGGGTTCCCCTAAGCTCAAAGATATGGCCATCCTTTCTGCCTTTGTTTGGAAGTTGTAACAACCAACGGTTATCCATAAAACTCCACCCATTTTCTGAATACTCAGCAAGAGTTTTTGTTTCACCGGACCCCATGAGTCCAACAACCTCCTTTCCGGGGTATTCTACATTCTTCGCGTTTTTTAAATCCCTGAAATGTAATCAAAGATAGGAAAGACTGACATTGAGCTCCATGACAAGTGGCAGTAACTTTGCATGTAGAAGTGATATATCTTTGTTCTATGATTAATTTATAAGGCAAGCATATGGAAAATCTTGCTTTAAGCAGATAATTCAGCTCAACATAATAGTTATGCCTAAATGAAATTATGCTCAATGACTAGATTAATGACTGAATGGAACCCAAAAGCTTTCAACTGTTTATTACATATACACCAAATGGCAAACCTGAAACAATATTTACATACAGAAAGATAACGCAATAGCAACTAAAGTTGGCTTTCGGTATATGGGTTTTTACAACAGATTAACACAATTGATAATATTGGAATTAGATGCCAGTAAGAACTTGGTAGTTCAAAGATTTTTCAAATGTAATTAAAACAAGTTGATATTTGCAAGACAAAAATCATGAATGAAGCTGTATTTACATGCATAAATCACCTTAAGACAAGACGCCAACATGACATAAGAAAATAATGTACCTCATTTGCAAGCTGGTGATTCTGGTGCCAGTTTCATCTGTGACATGTGTCCATCCCTTGGCATGTTGAGGCCTAACAGGAAGGTTGAAGAAACATGTATTTTTGGACACTGGACGAGATTGGGTCAATTCGAGTGTATATGGGGCAGGAACTGGGACAGTAAATGAGATGCCAACTCGTGAACGAGATTGGTTTTGCACTCATAATACCGAGCTTGGCACCAACTCCAACCATTTATCAACATAGAGCTTTGAAACTGGTTCAAGATGGTCTTGCATAGAGAATGTAGCAGAACCCAAAATCTTTGTTGATCTTCTTAATGATAACATGGAAGAAGAATATGACATGAGTTCAAAAAGAAGCTCTCCAGTTGATTCACATTGGAAAGATGCAACATTTTTCTCTTTAGACGTGGACAAAATACTTAGTCTCCTTTTAGCATCAAAGAAAGCATCTGGCTGTGACTTGGAAAATAAAACAAAGAGACCTCCATCCTGTCCCTCTGGCAAGTTTTTAATATCGACAAACTCCAAGAGAACCTAGAAGAGGATTGAAGAGGAAATTACATAAACTCTTGTAAACAAGCAAAACAGAAGTAGTGTTTGTTTAGTAGCAAACTAAAGTAGTGTTTGTTTCATATTTTATAGATCTAAATTCATGGTTCTCTCTCCAATGCATAGTTGTAAAAAGAAAACTTGGAAAACTTTTGGTTGCACAAATTTTTTGCATTTGGAAACCCCTTTTTCAATTTGCTGGTGGCATTAATCTAAACCAAACATGTGGTAAGTCTATTGTTTCATGATTAAACTGGTTCAACAGCTTGATTGATTAACTACACTTATGGGTGCCTGTGCGTTACGCATGGGTCAAAAGTACTAGTATTCCTATATCTATGAAGAAGAGTACATGATGGCAACAAGTTGATTCAGCTAAAGAGATACAATTGAAAAGCTTTCCAAGTCACTGAACCATTCTAGGTATCTAAAAGGAAATATTGCTCTAACATTGATCCTTTAAAACAACTTAGTAATAAAATTTCTCATGATATGTCGCATGGACTTTGTCTTTGCATAAGCATGCACATTGCACAGGATCAATAAATGTTGCATCAACTTGTATATATAGATATGCCCAAGTTCAGGGATAGAGCTTAAAATATCTTAAAATATGGCAAAGAAATCTTAAAGTACCTCCACAACTTTCCGATCTTGTGGCAAAATTTCTTGCAGATGCTCATTGGAAGAAACAACCTTCTTACAATTCTTTTTTGATGAAAAAGGAATACTTGTGATAGGAGCTGGTGCATTACCCCTATACATTGCTCCAGCCTTCCAATATCTTGTACCAAATGTGTCTTCCCACTGTTTGGTGGTTCCAGAAAAACCAACATCCAGTTTCTTTCCTTTAGCTCTGTCTGAGTCTGTATCATCGTGTTCCAATACTTTTCCGAGTGCCTCATTGAGGTCTTTAGAATATGAAACTGGATTTAACTGGTGAGAGTGCCAGATTAGGTCAATGTCATAAGTTGGAACACAAAAGCGTTTTACACCCTTCTCCTTGTTTCTCTTGATAAGATACAAAAAGCCTTTATATCTGGCCACAGCTTCCTTGATAAATAGGTCAGTTTTCATGTAGGGTCTTGATACCTATCACAAATACAAGGAATATAGAATCCATTTAGAAGATACAAAATTAGGTACAAGCCTAGCTGTGCAGATGAAAAGATCATTGGTAAACGAAATTAACAAAATTACTTGTTATCCAACAAACTAACAACTGAACATCGTACTCGTACATCAAAATGTACTATATTAATGTCATTTGGAGAAAATGTCATAGAAAATACAATTAAGGATGTTCTGAATACTTGATAGTTGTTTTCAAAACAAGGTAATTCTGTTAGAATATCAAGTTCCGTGTGTGTATCAAACATTAACTCCATTTTTTTTTTTGGATAATTCAAACATAACTCCATTGGTTGTGCTATGTGAAATAGGACAACAGGACAAACTGTTCTCTCCATTACCTGGTAGAAGAACGGACTCTGTCTCTTTACAGATGAAATCAGATCATATTTAGTGTATTTCCCAACTCTAGCAATCCTTTCAGAAGTATCCTCAGGCAAAAGATTAATCAAATCAGAATTGTAGGGCTCATCAGGATACAGCCTATTCCAGATTTCTTCAGTTTGCCTGCCACAAACTCCTTGAACTGTAGAGACAACATCAAAGTTGTCAAGTATACGTCCGTAAAGTTCCTCGCAGTCAGATATGTACCTTACCTGTGTAATAGAATGGAAACAAATGTAATTACTAGAAACTCAACACTACATAAAACAAACAGAAATGAAAAGATTAGAAATAATGAATATTTCCTTGACTAAAGCCTACCGGATTGAGCCTGTGACAGTGCCAAACCCATTCGCAGTCAAGAGGAACTACCAAAGGCCCTTCAAACATCCGAGACTCCGAATGTTTGGCAAGCAAGGGAAGCCAACAAGCATTGTACCTAATCATACACTTATTGTTGTAAAATCAGTTGAAGAAACAAAAGAGGTTGGACCTCTTTTTATAGATATAATAAGAGAAAATCAATGACATCTACATCTCATGAACCACATTGTAAAGCTGTTATAGGAAAAAGAATGTTTCTGCGAAATCTAAAACTTAATAAACTACATGGCTGGAGACAATCCGGTATAACATCAAGACAAATCAGATGATTCCACTTCATAAGACAAGAATGTAAAAGATCCTTCAATAAGACAGTTCATAGAGTTTCTGACTCTAATAAGTTCAGTAAAAGAAACTTTAAGAGCTATTCTTTGCAATTATTTTCAAGAACAAAACTCATCCGCATCATGTTTGTAAATTGAAATTTTGTAATTCAATGATGGATTTTAATTGGATACGAGCAACATTTCTTCCAGTGGGTATAAAGCTCAGCAGTACAAAGAAAATGAAGCAATGTTTCATATCACCTCTAGCTATAGGCATAGAAGAAGAAGAAAAAAGCAGTTTGATGATTTCAGATATTAGAGTTTAAAATTTTTCAAACAGGAACTCAAAAAAAAAACAGAACACTGACATCTCTTTCATTTCTATGTCCTCTAATTCAATACTGATTTCCTTGCATGCAACTCAACATCATTTTCAAAAAGACCCAGAGTCCAACTGGAAATAGATGGGAACAAATCTGTGCACAATTCAGTGGTTCAACATGAAAATAATTGATTTAGAAACTTATAGAAGAACTAAACTAGTAAACAGATTCCCAGAAGCCATACACGGACATATACATGATTCAGAAACTAAAGTAGAATCCTTCCAAACTAGCATATGGTATTTTGAAAACTGATATGCTCAGTAAGAAAGATGGCTAAAGCCAAACAAAACCCATGAAGCACGGACACTTCCGGTTGAAGACGTGTCCACGTATCGTGTCGGACACCTGACACCGATACGACACTTCAATTACTTATATTTTTAAAATTAAAATCGGTGTCTGCATGTCCATGTTGGAGCTTCATACAACAAAACAGTTCTTAATTCTTAATCTAATACAAAATATTTATGCTTCTCAGAATATTACCTGTAGATAGCCCTGTCAAGGGCAGGACCTTCATAGAGGTGGCGATTTCTATCAACAGCAGCAAGGAATTGAAGCTGTTTTTTGGCCACATCAACAAGGTCCACGCTGATTTCAATCTTTTGGGCTTCCATCCACTCCATTTCCTGTTGTGCTTCCATCTCTCAATTGAATTCCAGAAACTGCAACCTGTAGAAATTATCTCACTTTTTATATTCAAAAAAATAGAAAATTCGTCTATTTTATTACTCTTTTACCCCTTCAATTCATGATTTCACAATTATCTGAAGGAATCAGTCTCACTTCGCAGATTTAAAATGGGTCAAATTAAGAGAAAAGTCAACAAGATCAGATATGAATTTTATGTACGGATTGGTTGGGTCAACGGGAAAACTTGATGTGAAAAATAAAGGAGGATCAAATCAAAGGTCATATGTGTAACAAAGATGAAAGATTAAACGGAGACTACTGCAGAAAAGGGAAAAAGAAAGAGAAATGAGATTACCACCTATATGGAACAGAAAGAGATGCAGAGAATCTGTAACTGGTGATGCGACACCTGAAGGAGGATCACAGCTTTATGTTCCTTATAAAGAATATAGACTTGTACTGCAATCGTAATTAGTACCAACATGCAACGTCATCTACTCTCAGAGTAGTACAACCAACTACTCTATCCAAAATCATGTAATATAATAATGTACTACCTAAAATCAGTTGATTTTTTTTGTTTGGTATAAAATGAGTACCGTCTGCGCGCAAAGACTAATTATTCGAATCGAGTAAGAGCATAATGGGCGACAAAGCTCTCCCTCAACTGAATTATCTTTGATTTTTGTTTTGCCGTGAGAGTGTATAAGAAAAATAATGGGAGGCAAAACTCTCCCTCAATAACCAAAAGATATTACTGCTTTTGGTCCTTTTTTATAAGAAAAATACAATTTTAGGTTCGGTGAATAATTGAAGTATTGAATGAACCTAAAATTACATTTTTTTTTAGTATACAAATTGCATTTTTCTCTTATGAGACCGTATAGAAGAGTTACAATTGTTAATCTCTGCAATTGCACGCGGAGGATATCTGATTTAGAAAAAAAAAGAGTTGTCATTATTTACTTTGTGTAGTCCTTAGATATTGTTATGTTGTGAGACTAAATTGAACTTTTGTAAAATTAAAGTACCAAATTAGCTAATAACTATTCATACTAGAAGCAAATGTAAAAAGATAAAAAAAAAAAATCACTAAAAATATATATACGAGACTGTTAAGTGTTAACACGTTAGTCATGTTCGTTTGTATAAATTCAGGGAGGCGTAATGAATATTCAAACTGCAAGGCCCCATGGTGACGTTGAGTTTTTGTTTGCATCAGAAAATGAGATAAGGCTAAATAACGCGTAGACTTGACTTTCCTATTTCTTTAAACTGCCTAGTAAATCACTGTATAAATTTTCATTTGGCTGGAAGAAGAGTAAAAGAAAATACATGGAAAGTTCTAAATGGTTTGTGTCATCAATGTCATCATACACATTGCCCTAGTGGAACCTTTATGATTTACACCTAAAAGTACAATTTTCTAATGGAAACCTGCGAAAATAATATAACTATAAGTCCTCTTATATAAAAAAGGAAAAACATACACTAAAGTTTGAAAACTTTTGAAAGAGTAGCCACTTCATTCTTCGGCCCTGCTTCCCGCTTCTCTTGATCGAAAAAGGGACAAGGAATGCGAAACAAATGATCGAGGCACCCTTAAAAAAACACTTCTTCTGATTTAGAGTCATCTTCTGTCTCAGACTTCTCTGTTGTGCCATTTTCCATATATTCCTTCTCAATTGTATCCTTGAGGATAAACAGCCTCTGAATAACTATAGGCTCAGACATCTGCCTCGCTTCTCTCAAATCTGATTCTTCCTTGTTCAGATTATATGCATCGAGCATGATTTGAATCCATTTGTGCAACTCTTTTGGGGTGCTGTTTAATCACATAAAAATTAGAGTATCAGTAGAATCACAATGAGATACATACTTCATAATGAACTAGTAGGAAATTATCTCACGTGTATAAAGCTTTAGGATCCTTTGCATCGTGTTCATCGCCAGGGGAGAAAGCGGTTGCTAATGCAGAGAAACGCTCCTCGGGATCTATAATGTTTAATAAATGCTTGAGTAGCTTTATTTCTTTTGGAGCAATACTCCTTAGACTGCTCTTTGTGGTTTTGTATAATTGGTACATTATCTCTTTCACCTGCACAATATTGAGTGTCCATAATGCAGTGAGTTCAGATTCCAACATTAATTAATACCAAATAACAGATCTACTTGATTCTAAGTTTTATAAAAGCTTCACTAACATTGACTAGTCTCAATCAAAAGTATCTATTGATCTTTCTTGGATTGGAAGACGATAGAAGAACATAAAGAAAACCATGGGATGTCATATTTAAAATTCATACCTCATTCTTCATTGTAGTAGATTCTTTTGCTTTAGCCCAAGCACCGCTTATCAACAATATCAATGAAGAATCAAGTTCCTTTGCCTTTGCAAGGCTTTTAATCTTCTGACAAGCTACATCAATAGAAGGAGAATTGAGGATATCATCAAATTTGGCCTGAGCAACATCCAATGTCTCCACACTCTTTAGAGTATTGTCGTACACACCGACAGCAGACAAGACTCTAGTCCCCAACCTCGCAATTCCTATTAAACAAATAGATCAATGACCAACCAAAAGAAACAATCGACATAAGGGATAAAATCACAATTCACAAGCATTATGATTTTTCATGCAATTTGTTTATAATTACCATCACGATCCTCCAAGCTGTCATAATTCTCTGCAATAAGAGAGAGGTAGCGGAAGAATTCTCCTGTAAAATCTTTGCGCCTTCGCGCGACTATGGCATTAATGTCGGTCGGAAAATCTTGTATCTCCTTGAGAAGTTCATAGTGTCCTTCCATTTCATCGTCAATCTGCAATGCTTACTCCTGATCAAACAGAACTGAGAAAGAAGCTCTAAAACCAAGCAACTTCCAATATATGATGATAATAAATGTTAAAGTATTGAACTATTGATTTGTACTTTCTAATAGAAAGCAATTAATCAAATAATAACAATAATGTGTTATCTTACAACTAGTTTAGCAAGAACTAGCCCAATGATGAATACATCTACACCACTTGTACAAAACATAATCTAATTAATTTTTTGTTCATAGAAGATTCTTTCATAACATCAGCATTAAAAAAGTTGATAGTGTGTTACCTTCTTAACCCTTCTCCCCAATGAAGTAAATTTTTCCTTCATAGTTGGGTTATTATTCTCCATGTCTGCCCTTCTTTGGCACCTAATATAGAAGTTATCCCTATATTTCTTCCACTCCTCCCTATATACAAGGTACTTCCTCCATTCTTTTGATTTGGTTTTCTCATTCAAAAACAAATCAATCATTTTATCACAAAATTGAGTCATAGTGTAACCCTTTACAATTTCAATCTCTTGTTGCTCCTCCACTTGAGAAATGGAAGCATTGCTAGCTTGTGGACCTAAAAGAAATTTCAGATTTTAGTGAGACACACAAACAAACACCTGGAGGGTAGAAATTATTTGCAGGAAAAAAAACATGGGGAACAAAGTAATCATAAAAATATCAACAATTTAGTAAACAAGTAGAACAAGAAAAATTGATTTGGATAAACAAAATAATAAAAGCAAAAAGGTGAAGGGAATGCGTGAGTATAATTTCTAATGTATCTAGTGATACCATTAAATCACTTCAAATTAGAAAGCAAGGTTTAATCTTTTTCAGAAACCAATGTTGGGAATTTGAAATAAAGAGCATATTGAGAGCAATAAAATAATGGGGGAGCAAAGAGGGGAATGACACTTACTGGGAAGAGAGGCGCATGGGAGAAAAAGGGGTTTGGAAATCTGAAGTATAAGTTTTGATGTTTGGTTTTGGAAGGAAGGAGTGTACTTGGAAGCAATATAGGAGGAGGAGGAAGGAGTGATAGAGAGATTATTATCATTGAAAGGGAAAAAGGTGGTGGTGGTCGTGGTGTTGAAGGTTGAGGTCATGTTCACTGTTGAGGTTGAAGTTGTTTCTTCTACAACAACAACACCTATCCTAAAATCCTCGCACACACTTTCTTATCCGTTCCCGTTTCCAGTTCCATGATAATATTTGTCTTCAACACTAATCCTAAAATTACAAATTAGTCCTCATCTATGTCTTTGCTACTTATTTGGTGTTTTTTTGTTTGCGCTACTAATTTTGTCAGTGAATAATCTATGCCGAAGAATCAGACTGACTCGAGTATCCTCACTTTTGTTTATTTCACGTGATTCTCTCTCATCCCAACAAAGTTTTTGCCACATTTAAGATTCAAACTGTATACTTTGAGGTGGAATCCGAATTTAGTTATCGCTCAGACCAATTCTTGTTAGTACTTATTTAGTCTTTAAATAGTACTTTATTTGAAAGTAACGGCAAACAAAGTAAGTGGAAGGAAATAAATAAATTCGAATGTGGGGGGATTATTTGGTGTGAGAGAAAGTATTAGCAAGTGAAAGGAAATAAAATAAAATAATTAGTAATTTAAATAAATACCCCTATGTAGAAATACACTTTTTTTGAAAGTCAAAATGAGTTCAAGCAAGAACAAACATATAGAACGAAACGTTTTTGTTTACTCATTTCGACATTTTTTTGTTGGAGAAGAAAAACAAAAACAATACTTTTTTTGTTTATTTAATTTTTATGTTTGTATTTTCTGGTAGAAGTTGAAGAAGAAAAACAAAAACAACAATAAGAACTAAAGTTTTAAAAACAATACTCTATTAGCATCTGCCTTCAACAAATGAGAGATGTCAAGAGGAGGATATTCAAATTTTGTCCAACTTGTATCTGAATCTGATCTCAGTTTTGCCACGAAATCAGCGCAAACGTTACTTTCCCTCAAAGTGTGGGCTAGTATCACTTTCCAATCTCTAGCCAATAAAGTTCTGGATATTGCAAATGATGGCAGCATACTTATGCATATGATTAGTTCTTCAAGTCACCAATTGAATAGAATTATGTGAGTCATAGTAGCAGAATATCCGTCTATATCCTTTGTGCGAAGCCAACAACAAACCTTTGTAAAGCACAAGAAGCTCAACATAAAGGTTGTTAGGGAGACCAATACTGTCGAAGAAACCACACAGCTAACAACCATTTTCGGTTCGGATCAAACCACCAAAACTAGAGGTACCATGGTTCCCCCAAACAACTTTCATCTACATTTAAAACCACCTCATTCTTTCACGTAGGATGCCCAAGAAACCCATATGGGGGTTGTTCACACCCCACCATCATGCCTAGCGCTCCGGTCAATGAGACTATCAAAATCTTAAGTTTAAAATGATAAATGACAATGAGATCATGATTAAAACAAAATTTATTTCTAGTCTTCTAGAGACACCAAGTAGAAGCTATAAAGAGGTGAGGAGAGTATCCCTCAAGATCCTTACGAAACCAATCTAGAATATTCAAGTTTGAGAAGAATTATGGCAAAACAAAGACAATGGACTGCCAAACTTGAGTAGCAGTGTTGCAATCTCTTAGGCAGTGCAGAATAGTCTTCAAACCACCTTGGCAACGAGTATAAAGAGCACCATCAATCATTCTTCTTCTTAGCAAAATGTTAGTAGTTGGCAGAGAGTTATGGCAAAGCAAGCCACGTGAAGAATATCAGTTTCTTTGGAATTTTTTGCTTCCACAACCACTTCCATATGTTATTAACTGTATCATCAAAGCCACCATATTTTATCTTTAATTAACGTCCTAGAATATCCAGCTTTGGTATTATACGTTCCATTCAAGCCACCGCTCCAAATATATCCATCATTGATACTATCATGAAGGAAAATTGGAATTGAGTAAATCTAATGTTTCACATAATGAGGGATATCAGTATACAAATTTTGTAGGTGCTAATTATAATTAAGGATCACATCTCTAATACAAAGACTAGTCTCATGGATATCAATGTACTCAACCAATGCTACCAACCTGCCAGAATCCAACCAAGGTGATGACCACAAAGAAGATAGATCATTACCTATTTTATATTTATATCCATCTTGGAGGGCGCCACGAGCTTTCATAATAAAGTTCCACATTTAGGAGAACTGAGCTTTTTAACAATGTCAAGGAAGGAAGTCTCACCAAATTATCTATTCTTCAAAATCTTCACCCACAACTTGTTTGAGTCTTGTCGGAGATTCCAAACAAGCTTACCAAGCATAATCGTATTAGCCGCTCTAGTCATACCGATACCAAGCCCACCATATTCAAAGTTGAAGATTAGCCGAGTTAGTGGTAACATTTGCCATGTAACGCCTCGGTGTTGGCGAGGAAAAATAAAATTTAGGAGTTACATAATGTGGAATCACTGTTGAGCCCCTATCATAATAGTATATGGTGGAGCCTATTGTGCATTTCCCCTTTGTGTTCATAAGTAGTCATTGGCCAGGGGTGCCAAAACCAGCCAAGTTACTACTATTAGCGACTCTTCTATTTTCCTGTTCTCTAGCTTGTTACACCTCATTGTGCACCACAGGTTTGACTATGACAGCCAGTTGGTGAGACACTTGATACATAATATCATGTATCTCCATGTCAATTTCCTGCCCAATGAAGGATGTGGTAGTAACCATAGGCTGCTCCACCTCAACATCTTGAGATTGTCTAGTTGATACATCTGGAGGGGGTACTTTGCGGTTTTGTGCCCCTAATGAACCCACTTGTTCACTGTTATTTCTTCCATTTCCCTTCTTTATGTTTGAAGGAGGATTAGTATTGCTTAGATTCTTTCCAAAATGCAGATGCATACGCCAATGTGGCAATGATAGTCTTGACCAGGCGAATAAAACCTTGAAAGTTGTTTGCCTATATTGGTCCCACCGGGCGTGCCAAATTTGTTGTCAAACTTAGAGTTAGCCTAGGATCGGCTAAAGCTTGATCCTTGTGATTTCCTTTCTTTAAGCAACTACGCTGAGGAAGGAACTATGTTCCTCAACTATGGATTCCCTAAATAAACGAGTTAATGATTCTGTACTGCGTTAAACACGTATCGTAGATGTTCAAAATTTTAGGTGTCCAAATGACACAACTCACCTAAACAATGTGGAGACTTAGCATTAACCATTTTAACAGGACCTAGCTATAAACACCTTCTGGTGCAAACCTCTATGCCTTGAAAATATCTTTCCTTTTGATCATCTCTAGATTATTCAAAGCCTACTTGTCCAAATCCCATGTCTTGAAAATTTGATTTTATCCACACCAATAGTGACACAATGAGAATGAATGGTTACAATACCAACCATGCAACCTAATTTCCAGCATATGAGAATAGCAAACAAATCAAAACATTTCAAAGCAAAGGATCATAGGAAGTAAAGAATTAATTGTTATCCCTTGTTGCTGTCTCTCTCTCCTTATCTTTTCTCGTCCAAACATATCTTGGTGTCGTTTCCTTCAATTTAATTCTAGAACAAATGAATATTTGCAGACTTGGGGATTAGTACTATTTTATCTTCTATTCATTCATTCCTATTATTAAGTTAAAAATTTAAAATTATCCTTATGTGTTTTCCTTGGGTTGTAAATTATCCTTTTGTGATTGGAGTGACAGAAAATAGACAAGATAAGTTTGTGCGAAAACTATCAATTTAGTTGTGGCATTTTTCATCTTTGAAAACTCTTACTCACTACCTGAACATAGTAACAGAGTATTTTACAAAGAATTTTCACAAAAGAATATCAATCTAGGTGGACTCGAAGTAGATCCCTTAGATATCAAACTGATAGGTTTGCAGAGCAAGATTAAAATAAATAGATACAAAAACAATTAATGTGTAAAATAGATAGAAGCAGAACGAATATTGTATTCCTTTTAGATTACATAAAAAAAGTACTGATATATATATACTCAGTAACCACTGGTGAAAAAGATGGTGAGCTGTTAATTTTTTGTAATTAAAATTGGTAAGTCCGTTCATAAAATAAGCAATAACATAAATCCAAAAAAAAAGTATAGTTCATATATAGCCAGCTTTTCATTTGCTTCATAATAATATACATCACGTATGCATCATGCATGCATGCATAATCTCTAAATTAACAAATTGATGAAGAAAACAATAATCCATTTTCCATCTTTTCTATAACCTCAAAATTAAATGTCTTCTTCAATTAAAACAACATTACAATAACCTAGGATTGGAAGCAACTCCTCCTCAAACATCCAAAACCGGCCACACAATTAAAAATATCTGTCTCACATTCTCAATTCCTTTTTAATACATTCTAAATCCACCATACCCTCGCTCAGTTTGAGAGCCCTTCATGTTCTTCTCTGAACATTAATTTCAAACACTAAATTTCATAAACTTCAATTAACCATAAACATGAGTACTAATATTATTCCTCAAGCCAATGGAAACTATCGTTTAGAAACAGTAATTGACATAAAGAAACCAGTGAGTTTCACAGGAGGTCTCGAGTTCGAGTGGTTCAATGAAGAGGTTGATTTGTTGCAAAGTAACAAAGAAAAAGAAAGTTGATAAAATTAAAGTGGTTCAATGAAGAGGTTGATTTGTTGCATAATATAACAGGTCATGCACCAAAGGGTTGTATAACTGCAGTGAGCTGAAAGTCAACTTTATTAGATGGACTTTCTGGAAGAATTGCAAGTGGAAGTCTTAAAGGGAAAGTGTGTTTAGATGGGAATAGCTAGTGTGAATGCTAGTTTGATTAAAACAAGTTTTGCTTATATTAATATGCAAGAGGATAGGCTTTTTCCTATGCTTACTGTTTATGAGACTTTGATGTTTCCTGCTGATTTTCGTTTGGGACCTCTTTCACTTTCTGATAAGCAAAATAATCTCCATGTACTAATTAATTACGCTTAACTGCAGTTTTTGTTCCCCTAATTTATCAAACCCATGATTTTATTTTTTGCAATTTTGACTATCCAGTTTTATCAAATCCGTAATTTTAATCTCCTGTTAAGTTGTCATCTAATTTTTGATAGAAAAATACTGATGTGGCGGTAAGGTGCTGATGTGGTAAATGTGGCTAAATTGCGGTTGCGATGTAGTCACTGCAATATCAAAAACCATGATGTCGCGATCTATAAAGCGATCACAGACATTTTTTTTTTAAAAACATAAGGTTATTATAAGTTTATAAAAGTTCATGCAGAAATTGAATGAGAGATCTTAAGATCAATGTTTTTAAATCCAGACTGGAGGTCGACATAGCACGTAATTGAAAAGGTCCATGACATAGCACGTAGTGGCAGCACAGTAATTCTCACAATTCACCAACCATCATCAAGAATCCAATTACTTCTTGTCACCATAAATTAGTATTGTTTCAAAATTAAGGATAATTCAGAATATCAAAATAATCGAATACCATCAAGTTAACTCCCCATCATTTTATTATTTTAAAATTTGGATATCTTTTGTTCTTTTTGAAAAATGGAATCTGAATCAAGGATCATTCCAAAACTTTGATTTGTAAGCTTCTTGAGTCTTTCCAATAATAAACTTAATTTTCCACCAAATACAATCCAAATCATTTTTTAATTACCCAATGCAATTACAACAACAATTTCACTACCTTTGATTTGTATCCTTCTCAGCCAATAAACTAATTTTCAAAGTTGCCATTATACTTCCTATAATTCAATTTGCTTATAAAAAAGCAACTTGTTCTGAAACATTTTTTATCTGTAACTTATTCGAGCCCGGGAAGTCCAGATTGAATAGTTGGTAGGATGCTCCTGTGGAAGTCGTATCTCAGAGCCCAACTCGAGTGGTGGTGCATATGATAATCTTTCACCATTTCAAATCAGTAGGAGGAATTGAGTCATAAATGAGATAGGGAGAGTCAATGTGTACCCAACATAGGTGATGAAGAACATTTTATTTCCTCAACTAATGAAGCTTCATAAGAGTTTTGAGAAATGTAATGAAGAACATTTTATTTCCTCAACTAATTTAGTTTACTTGCATTTATACACTTCTCACTTTCTTCTTCTTCTTCTTCCTGAATCCTGTCTTTTCCCATTTGAGATTCTAAATGTCTTTTGAAACTACCTCAGCTTAATTTTCTGAAATTTAATCTCAATAATACTTTTTCTCATATTTTGGAAATTCTTTCTCAACTTAAACTTTCTATTTCTCATCTTACTTCTTTTATCCCCTTATTGAACTTGATAACAAAGTCCCTAAAAATAAATTAATAGAAGGCTTTCATTTTTCATAATAAATAAATAAATGAAGGGATAATTAATTAGGAAAAGCAGCCAGCAGTTGATTAGTTTTCTTTTGGCTGTAACAAGAATAAAAATATGACTGCATCAAAATTTTGAAACAGTAATGTTAATCTTTTATAATTTATTATATGAATGAATCCTTTTAACACCCAGCTTTGAAATTACCGGCAATATAACTAACAGATTTTTGCAACTTGACTGATTAATACAGCAAGTAAGAAAAGTTTATATTTAATATTTGTGTATTAATTAACAACTCAACTATTTGAAGTATATATGCTTATTACGTGATTGACCTATTATGTATGTATGTATGTGTCAGGGATATCAACATCTATCCTTTCTGTGTTTACAATGCATTCCAACAATTTGGACTTTTATGCTCTTGCTAGATAAAATAAAATCTTAATAAGAAAAAACAAAAATATCATTGAAATCAAGAAAAAGAATTAAATAAACTCTTGAGCTATGAATTTTACTTGCCATTTTTTTTATAGGTAAAGTGGTTAGAAATTACTGTATTAGTTGTTAGAGAGGAGGAGAACCAGAGTGTTGGGGTTTGAGCCCGTACACCTACGTTTCCACCAACAATGTCCATTTTCACTCAACCATATTTTGGAACTACTTGTCATGTCAGTTGTTTGACGTTAAAAAGGGAATTAGTTAGTATACTCGACAGTTAATACTTAATAATTAAACATTAACAATTACAAACTAATATCTAAAATTTGCATTATCATTTCCAATTAAGTTTAGCAATTAGGGTTTTCTCAACGTGACAGTCACCCCAAACTTTAATTTTTGAGGACACTACTACCCCCTTTTGGACTAAATATCTGAGTTTTTCATAATAAGGGGACTAAACGTTCGAGTTTTAAAATAAGGGGATTAAATGTCTGAACTTGTGAAAATAAGGGGACCAAAACTATAATTTAGCCTAAAAACAAACTCATATGTAGACATTTTCCTTGGTAAAAAACTCAAATATACTACTAGTAGACAGACTTTAATTTACCTTTCAGATATCCTGCCATGTATAACCATCCGATCTAATCAGAGAACAATTTAATGATGATAATATTAGAGGGTGAAGCAATGAGTGATCATTGATTTGTGGGGTGTAGTAAATCTTTTTAGATATCTTTGGTAGGTATTGTCCAAGCAATATATATGGGAATAATAAATCTGTAATCTGTAATATTATATATGTAAACAATCAAGCAGACCACAAATTCTGCCAAATCTTTGTAAATGGATTTGTAGTAGTAGTATTACAAGTATGTAAGGGGTTACTTGTTCTTTTGAGCTTTCATTGAGCCACTTTATCTCTTTCTTAATACCATGCTTTCAAAATTAAATTAAATATATTATTATTATAACAAATGTAACAAAGGAACAGTTGGCGCGTTAATTGTGCTAACCATGAGATACAACAAAGAATCTTTAGGTAAGAAACCCTTTATAATTCCCTTCCTTTTAATTCCTCTTCTTTATTTATACAAATATAAAATACTATTAACTAAAAAATCAAATTTAATTTATAACTATGAATTGACAGCGTAAAAAAAACTTACACCAAAATTTAATTATATCGCAATATATAAAAATTTATGCAGATATATTTTAACAAATATCATGAGTTAGTACCATGGTAAAATATGATTGTTAGTACATAGTGTTATTAAACACTTTGAGTATATTTTTGCAGCAATATGTGAGTAACAGTTGCTATGTACATATAGCAGGACAAAATATATTTTCATTGTGTTGTATCCATGGCCAGGAATAAGAAATAAGAAGGAAGGAAGGAAGCAGAAGAAGACGAAGGACTGGTCTGTCCAATTATTTTAAACCATATAAATATTAAATACTCATAATGAAGCATCCACCACCAAAACAATAAGAATAATAATGTTTAACATCAATGATGAGAATAATAATGCTTAACATAAAGAATAAAACTATAGCAAAAACATAATTAAATATACACTTATACTAATTCAATCTCTAATAACTCGTCTTCCATCTCTTTCCTAGCTACCTCCTGCAGTTTCCAGGCTTTAAGTCAAACCCTTATTTTAAGAATACTCTTTCTTCTAATCTACTAACCCTTAATCCAATTGATCAAGGTTCTTTTTTCAAGGCAGAGAATGAAAATGGAAATTAATCAGAAGAAATTTTATGGTATTAAGTGGGAGATAAAAAGTTAAGTAGCATGGATTCAATTTTGATAACCCTATGGGGTAAATTCTTTTTCAGACTATGATGAATATTTGGACATTAAGATTGTTTGTGGCTTGTACTCTTTTTCTGTGTATATTTTTCAGAACAACTACTGCAGTTGAAGGTTAGTGACTTGATACTAAAATTCTTTCAGATTATCATATCTATTACTTGATTTATTTTCTTTTAATCATAATCAGCAGCTTATTGTAACATGAATTCAAGGACAACAGATAATCTTAGTAATTTCATACTTTCAATACTTAGAGAATCCTGAAACAACTTCACACTTTTTCAAGGGAAAATAAATTGAATATACCCTGTGAAAATTTTGTAGGGTTTGAGAGCATAGCATGCTGTGCTGATTCAAATTACACAGATCCACGGACCACGCTAAATTATACAACAGATTACGTCTGGTTCTCTGATAAGCGAAGTTGTAGACAAATACCTGAAATCGTGTTAAGCCACAGAAGCAACGAAAATGTTCGACTGTTTCATATAAATGAGGGAAAAAGATGTTACAATTTGCCAACAATTGAGGGTAAAGTATATCTGATAAGGGGCACATTTCCATTTGATAGTTTCAATTCCTCCTTCTATGTTTCAATAGGAGTAACACAATTGGGAGAAGTAAGATCATCCAGGCTCCAGGATTTAGAAATTGAGGGAGTTTTTAGAGCCACCAAAGACTACATTGACTTCTGCTTAGTGAAGGGGGAGGTTAATCCCTTTATTTCTCAGATTGAATTAAGGTCATTGCCTGAAGAATACCTACATGATTTGCCTGCCAGTGTTTTAAAACTGATAAGCCGAAATAATCTTGGTGACACGAAAGATGACATCAGGTATGTAATCTGCTTTATTTTGAGGTGTATTCCACTTTCATTTCTCAGAGAAAGTGTATCTAATAGGAAACCTTTAAGGCTTAGGGTTATCCCTTTTTGGTTTTTATTGAAGCACCATACCCTAAATCTAATGCAGAGTAGATATCAAATAAAATCAACATCTTTCTCTGTAGGGATATATATAATTGCAATTCCTGTTATATTTATGCCAAACATGTTTTGACCAAATGAACTTGACCAACATGATGCATGAACCTCTCTGACAAATGCACGCGACAACCCGTGTTTCACTTTATAGGAAGAACTATAAGATGCAATGAGATGCACCTCAGTGAAAATAACAAATAGAGAAACATGAATCCAGAAATCTATAATTCAATTCATTATAATATGCAAGTCACAGTAACAATCACATTGCCACTTCAGATTGCATACCTTAAGCACTGCAAACTGCAAAGAATCTGGAAAGAAAGGTCTTACAATATGATTGTTTATCAATTTTAGGTTCCCAGTTGACCAAAGTGATAGAATCTGGAAAGCAACTTCAAACCTATCATCTGCTATTCCACTGACCTTCAATGTCAGCAATGTTGATCTTAAAGGCAATGTGACACCTCCACTACAAGTTCTACAAACAGCTCTCTCCCACCCTGAGCGGTTGCAGTTCATCCACGATGGCCTTGACACTGAGGATTATGAATATAGTGTATTTCTCTACTTCCTTGAATTGAATAGCACTATCAAAGCAGGCCAAAGGGTGTTTGACATCTATCTAAATAATGAGATTAAAAAGGAGAGATTCGATGTATTGGCGGAGGGTCCAAGTATAGTTACACTATCTTGAACATTTCAGCAAATGGATCACTCAATATAACCTTGGTCAAGGCATCTAAGACTAAGTTTGGACCCCTTTTGAATGCTTATGAGATCCTGCAGGTTCGACCTTGGATTGAAGAGACCAACCATACAGATGGTAAGTGTAGTTGAAGTTCCTAGCATTTATCTAAGCATTAAGTTTGCCACATTGATGAATTATATCAGTCTGTATCTAATTTTGAATCACCTCTCTCTCACATACAAACACTTTTTATTTCTTCAGTGAAAGTCATTCAGAAGATAAGAGAAGAATTGTTGCAAAACCAAGAAAATGAAGCACCACTGGAGAGTTGGACTGGAGATCCTTGTATTCTTTTCCCCTGGAAAGGAATAGAATGTGATGGTTCAAATGGTTCATCTGTTATCAATAAGCTGTAAGCCCTTCCATTCTCTAACGCATCCATACATGCTTTTATCAACCAATCAATATATCTCTAGCTAAGTAGGATTTTAAGATAAATCAAGCCTTATTTTTATGTGCTTATTGCTCTAATTTACCCCATTTTATAATAATTTCATCTACATTTTCTTTTTTGATTTCTTCCAGGGATCTATCCTCCAGTCATATCAAAGGACCAATTCCTTCTAGTGTCACTGAAATGACCAACTTAGAAATACTGTATTGCTTCAAAAACTCTTGTTTAAAAGCTTCTGCATTTACTTTCGGTAGGAACTAGTGGACTTTGTTTTTATGCATTGATGTACGTACCTATTTTGTTGTGTGCAGGAACCTGAGCCACAACAGTTTTGTTGGTCATCTCCCTCGTTCCCGCCGTCCTCATTGTTGATATCAGTGTAATTATCATTTCTCATGACCTAGGATAATACTATATGAGCTATATAGGCTTAGCACAACAGTATAACATTGTCTATATATAATGCTATGCGAAGTATGAACTTATGTAAAGGTGAACTAAAATAAGTTGTCTGATCTAATTACAATTTCTAGAACTAAAATAACTCATGACCTAGGATAATACTATTTTGTCTATATAGCAAGCAAGATTCACTGTTACATATCTCAACAAGAACTTACCTGAAATTTGATGTAGATAGACGGGGAGAAATTGCATTACTCATGTTCCTTTCTTCATTCTCCTTCTTGAAGCAGACAAGGATGCATGACTATAGTATGTAGTATATTACATAGATTGAGTGCCTATACACGACATAACTGGATGCTAGCACTCAACTCAAATAATCCCACACACTTAAACATTTATTCTAAGCATAATTAATAAGATCATGTCAGTAACATATGGTAGACAGTCTCAATGGAATGTGTATTATCTATAATATCCATGTACATATTAAATGCTTAAAGATTTTATAATAAAAGGTCTTTTTCCGTGACGCTTCAGTAGGCGCAGAAACATCTCGGTGTGAAATGTTCTTAAGAATAATCCATGAGAAATATGCTTCGACGTTATTATGTTACATATATTGCTCCATTCTTTCTTTCTTCACTTAAGTTCCAATCATAGAGCAATTCCCTGCTGTTGTTAGTGCCAATAAATAAATTATCACTGAAACATTTTCAAATGATTGATTTAAATTTATGGAGCAGAGATGTGAGCTACAATGATCTTACAGGACCGCTTCCTGAATCCCTTATCTCACTACCACATTTAAAATCATTGTAAGTTTTACATCTTGGCATTTTACTTCATCTATATTAGGAATATATCTGAATCTTTGTAAACTTTTATAATACTTCCCAAAAAGTTAGCTTGTATTGAATTTATTTTCAGATATTTTGGCTGCAACCATCACATGAGCGAAGAGGAACCAGCAAAGTTGAACAGTTCACGAATCAATACAGAGTATGAAGCATTTTCTGATACAGAAATAGAATTTCAAAATGAAATAAATCAAAATTTATTTGTGTTTTTCGACATTAATATTTCAGTTACGGGAAATGCAAAGCAAAAGAGCACAAACATGGACAAGTATTCGTTATTGGAGCTATTACAGGTGGATCACTTTTGATCACTTTGGCTGTTGGAATTTGTTTTTTTGCCGTTACAGACACAAATTAATTCCATGGGAAGGGTTTGGTGGAAAGAACTACAACTACCCAATGGAAACAAGTAGGCATTTTATCTTCTCTACTCCTTGGTATCCTATGTGTCTCTGCATTCCTAAACAACATATTTTCTTTTAAACTAACAAACAAAATTTATAGTCATCATTCTGTAAATACAATCTTATTGAAAATACAAGTGTGAAGTGATGAAGTCTGACATTGGTTAATAATGGGTCAAATGATGACAGTATAATCACAAATTATCTTAAGTTTTTTAGTCGAGATGAGGTGAAAATCCACTATTCTAGTCATCACTTGAGCCTATCGAAGTGAAATTGTATATAGATGGCTACAGACAATTTCACATTCCATCTGCACATTTTGCATACCTAGTAACAAGAATATCAATTGAAAATACAATAATTATGATCCTGATAATTATATAAGTTTGCTTAGTAGAACATTCTGACACCATGTGTTTTATCTGTATGAGGGAAGTGCTGATTTTAGCATCCAAGGTTTGGTCTAATCTACACTGCATATATGTGACATTATTCTATCTACAAAAACATGCAGATGTAATTTTCTCTTTGCCAAGCAAAGACGATTTTTTCATGAAGTCTGTATCAATTCAAGCATTTAATTTGGAGTATTTAGAGGTGGCAACAGAGAAGTACAAAACTTTGATAGGTGAAGGAGGGTTTGGCTCTGTTTACCGGGGCACTCTAGATGACGGTCAAGAAGTGGCAGTGAAAGTTCGATCAGCGACATCAACCCAGGGAACTCGAGAATTTGATAATGAGGTATAAATTAATAAGCATGTTTGATTTGTTAGAGTATCAAAAACTCCACAAGTGTTCCTAATAAAAATCCGATCCGACTAACTAGTATTTAAGGAATCAAGATATGGGGATTACTCACTGAAAAGGTAGCTTTTAATGCATTGGGAACACTAAATGGAAAATGCTACAATTTTTAAGGAAGAGATCCTATTTTTTGAATCCTTAGCTGGTGTCCTTGGGGAACTAGTTAGCATTTGGTTTAAAAGTTCTAGACTGCAAAGACTAATGTAAAAGCTGATGTGTACAGAGTCTGGCATATGCCAATTAAGACCATAAATTCTTCTCATGTTCGTTGAGATTTAAACAAGTTAATAATGCCCTCCTTTTTGCATCTCACTATCTGACTAGTCTATGATGCCTCATGCAGCTAAACCTACTTTCTGCAATACAGCATGAAAACCTGGTGCCTCTTCTTGGTTACTGTAAGGAAAAGGATCAACAAATTCTCGTCTATCCTTTTATGTCCAATGGCTCTTTGCTAGATAGACTATATGGTAAATACCCCAGAATTCTTTCAGCTGCTGATGTGTTTTAATACAAAGTAATTCTAAAACTCAACTTCACAACAGGGGAGGCAGCAAAGAGGAAAATATTAGACTGGCCAACTAGACTCTCTATTGCTCTGGGTGCAGCTCGAGGCAAGTAATATGTATTATTTTTACTAAGCTGTGCCTACATACTAACACATAATGTTACATCATATCAGGAAGGATAAAACATGTAATCAGATGTAATCATCACAGACGAAATCATAAAACTATTTTAAATGAACAGAGCGAGCAAGATGAAGCATATATTATAACTAGGCATGACCATATGCATCCACACTGGAAAAAGAAGATAAGAGGCATATTATTTCAAGAATGAACCAAAAAACTGGAGCCAATCACAAGCAAAATGATGAATCTTTACTGATTGACTGTGATGGGACAATCATATTGATTTCTCATTTTCTTGAGATTAGAATGATATTGTAAAGATATTTGAGAGGGAATACTAAAGTAATATGAAAAATCATATGCACTTCTCTTCGTTTTAGTGTTTTTAAATCCAATAACAATACTTTTGACACACTCTTCAATGTCTAAACTTCACCACTACTTTAGTTTTCTTCAAGCAATATCTCAGTTTCTGACATAAAGAAAAACCAATGTCCTTGTATTTTGGTCATTCATGGATCTTTTTGACATGATGCACCATCAAGTTCTTCACATAATAAACTCAGCTGCTGACCAAACTGACTTCACTTCAATTTTCATCTATAATATGTTGGGGAAATTAAAATGCTCACAAGTTTCTGATTGAGCAGGTTTGGCATATCTTCACACATTTCCAGGACGTTCTGTAATACACAGGGACGTAAAATCAAGCAATATACTGCTGGATCAGAGCATGTGTGCTAAGGTTGCAGATTTTGGTTTTTCAAAATATGCTCCTCAAGAAGGAGACAGTTATGTTTCCCTTGAAGTAAGAGGAACTGCAGGGTATCTGGATCCTGAGTAAGTGAACTCTTAGAATTATGATAGTTAATCCGAACTTTTCAAACTGCTCTCGTTTATCACTTTAAGCAAAAGATCTATTGCACTTCCCATGCAAAGTTTTCTTAGAATCATTTCAGGAAAAAAGCCCAGAAAACAAAAAATCGCGTGAAAATGACTGCCTCAACTCTCCTGTTATTACTGCATTCTGTGCTTGTTCCATGAAGGCTCTGTCAATCATAGAGGAGAGGAGACTGAAAACATGTTTCTGATTATATTTTCATTTTGAAGTGTATGTTTTATTATAAAAATACAGAAACTAAAATAAGATGAAAAAGAATCTAACTAACACTCCTACTCCTAGATGTTTCATGTGTTACAGAATGCAAGCATGACCTGAACAAATATGACAATAGCTGACATATATCCCTATGCAGGTACTACAAAACCCAGCAATTATCTGAAAAGAGTGATGTGTTCAGCTTTGGTGTGGTTCTACTTGAAATCGTGAGTGGCCGGGAGCCTCTCAACATAAAGAGACCACGGACTGAGTGGAGCTTGGTTGAATGGGTATGGTCGATGTCCCTTTTTTTCAGTTAATATAATTTTCAATCCTATGTAGTTATATTAATAGGAATTAAGAAATAACTTTGCATGCAGGCAAAACCATACATAAGAGCATCAAAGGTGGAAGAAATTGTAGATCCTGGCATCAAGGGAGGATACCATGCAGAGGCAATGTGGAGAGTGGTGGAAGTAGCACTGCAATGTCTTGAACCATACTCAACATATAGGCCATGCATGGTTGATATTGTCCGTGAGTTGGAGGATGCTCTCATTATAGAAAACAATGCATCTGAATATATGAAGTCCATAGACAGCCTTGGAGGATCCAACCGCTACTCAATTGTCCTAGACAAAAGGGTGCTGCCTTCAACTACATCTACAGCAGAGTCAACCATTACAGCCCAAACCTTGTCCCACCCACAGCCGAGATAGTAATTGGGCGAATGGAATTCTTTTGATTCGTTTTTGATAACTGCTTTAGTAGTATCACATTCTAAATTGTAAAGGAGAAAAATACTACTTCTCATTGTACTTTCAATATCCACTCTATGCTTCTTGAAACTAAATAACTCTTACTCAGTCCCTCTTTTTATTGGTGAAACTGAAAAGAATAATTTGAGCCAAATGCAATTGAAAACATATGGTGCATAATTCAAAGCCATGTCATTTCCTAAGTCCAAACTTTACTTGTAAAAAATTCACAAACGAAATAGGATTCTGATTTAATCTAAGACAGTTCAACAATGCATTCAACACTCCACACAGCTATAAACATCTTGGTTGGACTGGTGACAAATTTGGTCAAGCAGGACAAACACCCATGTTTGTGGGGAATACTTAATGTTCAGCCTAACAATTAGGACTTTTTTTGCTTCAAAAATAAATGTTCTTATTAATTGTTTTTAATGCTAATTACAAAAACTTTACCTTATTTTTACTTTGTTTTATGGTTCGTAGCAGTGTTATCAATCTTGGATAATAGAACATAGCGGTAGACCCCTAAAACACCATTATGGGATAGCGGATTGCGGGATTAATGGCTGGGAATAGGATAGCGAATAAATGATTTATGGCTTCCACCATGTTCTTTATTTATCATTATTTTAAAATTAAATCATGACTTCAACAATAGAGATAAACGCACTCATCTAAAAGACAAACTTGGCTAGTACCCGAATTTGATTTGACGATGGAACAAATTGGAGTCAGACTTTACTTACGGGACTGAACTCCGGATTAGTTAAGGCCTCTTTCTCATTGGCACCGAAACAAGGTCAAAGATCTCTAGAACAAAAAAAGGGATAAACTTACAATCATTGTGTTAGTATCTTCTTAGATAAATGATCTCTGTACAAGGATTAATGTAAGGAGTGGAAAAGTCGGGCACAATTACGACGTTACATGATTGTCTCTTAGATGGCATTCAACAAATTGAAGTTTGGGATTGCACTAACTCTCAAATGGCAATGAGGAAAACAAAAAATATTGGGCATAAATATGTTTTCTGTCCTTGCAAATATATAAACTTATTTTTCGTTCCTAAAAAACTAGGTTTTTTCTTTTCATCCATGCATGTGATTTCCTCAATTTTGTTTATCATCTTTGAATTTTTTTTTTGCTTTTAGTCACCGTAATAAATATATATTTTTGGATTTAGATTGTATGTAGTCCATGTTTCAAGGAGTAAAATCAAAATGGTTTTTAATTTCAGAGATCAGAACCAAACATGAAAATGTATAAATGAGAGTACAACAAAGAGTAATGTTATATGGACAAAAAAATTTAGACAAATATAGACAAAAACCAATTCACAACACCAATTAACCAAGTTTTTTAAGCTATTAACCAACCCGTCTTTTCAGAGTTTTTTAAGTCATTAACTAAAAACTTAGTTACTTGGTTAATAGCCTAAAAAACTTGGTTAATTGGTATTGTGAATTAGTTTTTGGTTATATTTGTCTAAAATCTTTTGTCCAAATATCATTACTCTAAAACAAAACAACAAGGATCAAAAGCAAATTCTACAATACAAGGAAGAAAATAAAAAAATAATATTTGCAAGGATGGAAAACATATTTAAGCCAAAAAAATATCATGTTTTATGAATCAATTTTATTGAAAAAAGAATTAGCAAAAACAATTAATTGGAAACCACTCATCCTCTCTTCTCCTATACGTGTTCCCTAAACGTCCATTCCAATGGTATATTGGGAAAAGGATTTCTACTCTTCCCAACAAGAGACCGAAAAAATCATATTTGAATAAATATCTAGTGCTAGATTGGATGGGACACTGTAGGCAATAAGAAATAGTCAGTGGCGCTTGATTCAACCAAAGTTTTTCTTTTTTTAAATATTGTTTAACTTTTCAGATGAAGGAAAGGAAAATTTAAGCAAATATATATATATATATATATATATATATATATATATATACTTTTGAATTTGACAAACAGTTATTAATGATAATGAGGGACAAACAATTCATACATTCTCCGTCCTCATTTCCTCAACACCTTTCTCCCTTAATATGCTGATTATTGAGAAACAATGAGTTGAAGACAGTGTCAAAGAAACTGTCAGAAATTTTGGGAACAGCAGATGTGCCAAAGTAATGCAGTAGAAAACACACGAAGTTCACATGAGAATTGATATCTGATTAGAGCCTGAATTCTGCAGGTACAGTAAAATGATAATATAAACTTTCCCCTCAAGTGAAAATTAGACCTACACCATCGTATTGAGAGACTAATTATTGAGATTAATTCATTGTTTCAATCTCAAGGTCTTGTGTAATTCATTGTTTGATGATTTGCAGTCAATCTGATTTGTTATAGTTACTCTTCTTAAACCTGTGTTTTGTTACATGCGGGTCAAATGAGATTAGTTAATCAGATTCTGAGCCAATCAGAAGATAGTTAAGCAAGGCCTAGCTGCTATTTAATGGCTGGACAAGAATGTTGTTTAAGAATATGTAACAATAATAACTTGAATCACCCTTTATATGACTATCGACTGTACCGTGATCTGAATGTGGTGTATGTCACATATCATCAAATTAGTATGTTGTCATCCATTTCTAACCATAATAAGAAATCCAAAGTTTGCCAAATGAGTTTCCATTTCTAACCACTGGTACTACTGAGATGACTAATTTTGGTGGATCTCAAAGTGGTTGAGTTAGGCATAGAAGTATATTCCAAATGAAACCGAGGTGGCACTAGAATAGAGAATATGTAATCTTACTTTTAATTGAGAGTTTAACTCATCCCCGCAAAATTGGCTTGTAAAGTGAGGATTGGACATCTGGATTGTGGACAAATGGGTGGAATAATAGAGATCTTAGGCCAATTATAAATCTAGGATAGACTCTAATACCATCTAGGATTGCAGTCATCTCTCTAGTTGATGTGGGACTTCAACACTTGCAATGTAAGGCTCATACCATTGGAACACAAGGATGCATCTGAAACGACTCAATCTAATCTGGATCAACTACTTTCATATGGAAGATTCTCAGTTAAAATAAAATTATGGTTCTTCACGACCAGAACAGTCCATACAAGCTTATAGATGTTTGTGAAGAAGTTAAATGAGATAACTTCTGAATTCTGATAGAGATGTAGAAACTAGTTTCATCTTATAAGAGGACCTATTGTTTAAAAAACTCACAACCATAGCAAGATTACTTTCATATTTCATTGTCCACAACTGTTTCTAGAGAAGTCTATTCAAACTAGCTCTAAATTGGAAGCCACTATTAAAGGATAAACATGATAAAAATCTGAAAACTGCAACAACTTAATAAGACATAATATTTTATTAGCCCAAATTTGCAAATAAACAAGACCAGTTAACTATGATAACATATTATATTGCAAATCAAGAACAAGAGTTAAAACCACAAAGCATTATGACACTAACCAACACTTAAGATTTTACATTAAGAATTCCATTTAGATTTTACATTATAGGTAAAGGGAGGGAGAGTGCTTACAAGGAAAGCTGTATAACATTCATAAACACATCAAGTTGCAAAAAGAGAAGGATTAGCTGATGCATTGCCCACTTGAACTTCAAGCAATTCCAAACGGCGCTCTAACACATCAAGCTTTTCATTCAATGATGCTAACTTGCTCTTTGTTGTAGCTTCTGAAAAAAGTAAAATCAATAAGTCATATCAGAAACCCCATAAAAATGCAAATACAATTTCAATTTCAACTAAGAAGAAAAAGGGTTGAATAAAAATCGAAACTTGAAGGGAAATTGTAAATGATATATACCGAATTGGACAAGGAAATCGAAGAGGCGACGAACATTGAGAGAAATGTGAGAAATGAATTCGCGATTTTCCCAATCAGCTTGCACAGCGATTCCTACGTTTACTGCGTTTGTTATCCCTCCTGCACGTGCCATCTTCTTCTTCTTCTCTGCAAATTTCAGATCCAATGCAGATTTGATTGAACTTCTAACACTAGTTTACTTCTCAGTTCTCAGGACTCTAGTTTTTCGTACTTCTTGTTTTTTCTCTTTTCTGTTTAATAATATAATATAAGAGGTTATTTTTAATTAGTTTGTTATTTTTTCTGTTTCATTTTCTTAAGAAGACATGTGATTTTAGATTTCACAAGCGATAAAACAAGAGTAATGAATGATCTTAAGAAGACATGTGATTTTAGATTTCAAGCGATAAAACAAGCGTAACGATATTTAGATAAAAATTTCAGATAAATATAAGCGAAAATTAATTACAACATTAATTAACCATTTTTTTAGGTTATTAACGAATTAAGCAAGTTTTTTAGTTAATGACTTAAAAACTCGAAAAGACGGGTTGGTTAATAACCTTAAAAACTCGATTAATTAGTATTGTGAAGTGATTTTTGGCTACATAAGCAAGCATTTTGCAATTGGTTTTTTGGTGCAATTTGGTTGAGATTTGAAAGATTTTTAATTTTTCACAAAATCCAAACTTGTTTTTCGGGCAAAAATGCATTTTTAGATAAGTTGTGCTATTTTTTTGTGCAAATCGATGGTGGATTCGTGATCCTTGTGAAATTTCGTTCGCTTAGACACATATTTCGTTTGATTTGGTGTTGTTTTGAGCGATTTTCTATTGTTGACTGAAACTTTTGAATAGTCACTTTTTATAAGTGTTATTTTGGTTCTAAAACTTTCATAAACATATTCCTTATAAAATTTTGAGCGAAATGATCACCAAATTTTTGTAATTTGGTTCACTATAACATGAGATAAACTTATTACAATAAATTATTGTGTTCTTGGTGTTGTTTCAATTTGGTCCCCTAAATTTTCTTTTAGTTTCAATTTGGTCCCCTAAATTTTCTTTTAGTTTCAATTTGGTCCACTATGTTTCTTTTAGTTTCAATTTGGTCTCTATCAATCACGAGCAGCAAAAACACCAAAAATTGAAGAACAACAAAAGCACCAAGAATGCAATGATTTTTTGTAACAAGTTTATCTCGTATTATACTGAACTAAATTACAAAAAATTGGTGTCCATTTCATTCAAATTTTTATAAGAAATCTGATTATGCAAATGTTAGGACCAAAAAAGCACTTATTAGAAAAACTTATTCTGGAAAATGAATGTTGAAGATAAAGATTCAAAAGCTTCAAGCCAACAATGGTAAAATGCTCAAAACAACACCAAATCGAACAAAATGTGTATCTAACTTGAACGAAATTTCACAAGGATCGCGAATTCACCATCGATTTGCATAAAAAGTAGCACAACTTATCTGAAAATGCGTCTTTGGCGAAAAAGCGGGTTTGAATTTTGTAAGAGGCTAAAATGCTCAAATCTCAACCAAATTGCACCAAACCAATTGCAAAATACTTGAAATTACTAATTAAGTAATGCAACCAAGAGATTTCAATGAAATTGATGCAAAACCAAACATGAAATCTACACTAGATTTATACAAAAAGCCCACATATGAAAATACCAATTGGGTCATTTGGCAAATGTGACACTTGGCTTTTTCAGGGTTAATTTAGACTCTTTAAATTAACTCGCACTGCCAAATGTAAAGAGATTTGCTTTTAAACACTGTGTCTCTGAGAACGCACAGTGCTCTGATCTTTCATCACTTCTCAAATGTCTCTCGCATCCAAATTTTCTTCTCTCACTACTCACCCCCAATCATTCGTCTCTTCCTCACAATATTCATGGTTTCTTCTTCTCTCAGTTTCAAGAAAAAAAATTCTGAAATCTCTCTTCTTCTCTCATTTTCAAACATATTGTTCCTTTCTTTCAAAAAACCAAACCATTAAAAACTCATCTTCAACACCCAAATATGTAAAAACTCATCTTCTAAAACAAGATTCAACAATAGGTCTTCACCCCAAACCTTAAAAACTATGTTTCTGGGTACCATAATCGGCGAAGCAGATTGTGAAGAAGCTGGAACAACTCTCATCACAACAGGTATCTTGATTCTCTTTTATATTTCATCACTCTGGTATATTGATTTTTTTTCTTTATCTTTAGCTGATTTGGGTTTTTGTTTTTGATGTTCGATCTTAGGTTTTGTGGTTTCCTCTCACTTCACTCAATCTCTCGACAACAATCTATTATTCTCTCACTTCTCACCAAATTGGTTTGCAAAGTTTCCTCCGATATAGTTTTTCTCTCCCTATTATTACCTTTCCTTGATGTTGGACATACAAGTTTGAAGTGTTTGTTATTAGGTTTTCTTTATATTTGATGTTAGTATGTATTATTGTTGTTGAAACTGATATTTTGTGTGTTCTAAATGTGTATTTAGTTAATCATAATGCTAACTTAGCACTAATAAAGACTTTCTAAAATTTTAAAAACATAATGATGCTGAAATTGAAATTGGCAACCTTAATTTTGAATTTGGAAACTAGCACCAAGTTTAATTATGTCATTACAATATTCTAAATTTTCTATGTCTATCTTTATTTGATTAGTTATTCTTGATTTATGTTTTTAAAAACATGATAATCATTTGTGTAAATTGGTAACATCGGTTTAGTATTCTATTCAAATGGCAAGACCGGTGGACAACATTCTCGATGTCAACCTTGAGAAAGAATTGTGGAAAATTCAAGGAAAGATAATTGATCTTTGGAGTGTTTTCAACAAACAACAACAAGATCATTATGAAATGATCTTTATGGATGCCAACGTAAATGTTCATATTCCATACTAAATATGAATTCCCTCACTTAGTTTTTTTTGTTTCAAGTTTTTCATCGACTAATGCTAATTTTGTAGGGAGACCGGATCTACGCAATTGTCCCGATAAAGGAAATGCGGCACTGGCGAGGTCGGTTAACAGTTTCTGTGTTAAGGTGATGTTCTTTCACTCTATCTTTCCTTCACAACCATTAACTACTTTAGCCAATGCAATATTTGTTAATGTTAAATTTCATTAAAGAGTTTTATCAACTTTTTGCTTCTTTACTCATGAACTATTTGACAAGCAAAGAGTAGCAGATTTTGATTGGTAAGGATGTTTATTACATTCACCGAGAAATTCGGAAAGCAGTTGATTGATTCTTTACTCCTATTCTATTTATGTTGGGTACATCTTTCTTGAACGTTCTTTATTATGTTGATTGATTCTTTACTCCTATTATGTTCTTTCTTGAAGGTATATATACAGTACTTTACTTGATGAGTTTTTTGATTGATTATAATCTATTACCACCTTTTCATAGTCAAGGAAAAACTTGGTAGTTAGTAAGTCAAAATATACATTCTTTGGCTTCTAAAATAAGATATTTCCTGGCTTCTAAACTTGGTTGTTAGTAACTCAAATTAAGCTTCTTGGAGGCATATCATGTCCTAAACATTTGTCACCATTATGTTATTTCTTCCTTTAACATGACTTTTTTATCACCAAATTAACTTATGCAGGAGATTTATCATGCTTTACTTTGTCTGATAGAAGTCTAATGTACACACATTGATGAATGTCAATTTTATTAACTTTCCTCTCCATTACATCAGACCTTATTTGATATGATCCATGACCATCTTTATATGTATTTTTGACCCCTAACATTTTATAGGAATGGATAGCAACAATGACAAGGAAAATAATCCTTCATCAAGTGCAATAAATGACAGAAGGAAAATTCTCAAAGGAAAGTCTAGAGTGAGTTTTAGAAGAACTCCACCACAAAATGTAATTCCTAACTCAACACCAACTCCAATTACACCTTTCAAATAGCAATCTTTCAAATGTCAGTGACATGGGACATCACTTGCATAAATCAAACATGAATGCTATCTCTAGCATTTATTCTTCTCAATGTTCAACTCCACAAATGACATATCAGTTGCAACTATTAATCAACCAACAAAGACAATCACAACTTCCACTTCAACCATCTTTCATACATCAAATGTAACGGTCCAAAATGACATTGCAACCATTCAATCCAAAAGGAAAAGAAAGTTTGATGACACTATTCCTTTCGGAATCAATCTAATGAATAGATTTGGATATGTGAATTCAAACCTACCATTTGAAACAGAAGGTGCATCTTCTTCGACAATGACCACTCAACACATATATCATACGGTTGCGGAACATTCGGATGATGATTCAACAAGCGATGAAGACAATTTCCAAGGTAATCACTAGAACTTACATTCCACTACAATAATGCCAATTATATTTATATATCTTTTTTCCCTGATAAACATTTTGCTACTTCGAACAAACAGGATTTGATGCACAACATGGTAACAGCTCAGACGATGACTTTGTCGCTGACGAATATGTAGCTCCTCAATCTATATTTCTCATTCAAGGTTCATAGAGTTTTTTGTCCTATACCAATGATATTTCACGGTCATGCTTACAATTTCACATGTTGGCTTACCTTTTGATTTTACAATGCTGATTTTTTCAGAGTCATTTGATATTGGTCATCAGCACTTCCAGTGTCAATGGTGCATGGCTCAATTGTGGTACCCAGAGCGCATTGATAAGTATATGCCACCCGATTCTCTTTTCCATCTTTTGTTCAACAACGTCTCAAAGGATAGCAAGAACTATCAAAAAAATATTCGGGCTTATAACTTGATGTTTGCCTTTACATCTCCGGGAGCAAAACTAGACAGGACTTTTAATAATGGTAGAGCACCTCCAACTTTGCGTATTGAAGGACAACCATGTCACCGAATTGGTAGCCTCTTACCAACACCGGGAAATACTCCTAAGTTTGCCCAGCTATATATTTATGATACTGACAACGAGCTGAAACACAGAACTGCAAATTTCAGATACAAGGTCACACTATTTAAAATATGAGTCTTATCAAACTACAATGTATTTCCCAATTGGTCTCACGGTTAGAATCTTGCATTTTTAATTACTATCTTTATTTTTTAATTATATTTGAATCTAATTTATATTTCTCTTATTATAACAGTTTCTTATATGATTATGCAGACTAATATTTTTGTTACGTGTTTTGGTTCCATATCAAAGACAACATTACCTATATTCACGATGAAAACTTGATCTTGCCCTATGCATCAACCTTTTCATTCACAGGGCCATTTTGATGATGACTTTTTCATAGATTAAGTTATTTTGCTTCCCAAATGCATATGTAATTTTTTTGCTATTTGGAACATACTTATGTTTGCAACTTTGATGCCTGAAACCATTACACTTCAAATATATGCCTTTTTTTTCAAATTTCCTTTTTCAACATCAAACAAATTGTTATCACCTTTTATTTCTAATTACCTAAACAAACCTGATAAATTCTTTATTTTACAACTAATCAAACTACAATGTATTTTACATTTTTAAGGCCCATGTATCGTGATGACACATAACGCGTTCAGCCCGTGCGGATGCACGGGTATTCTACTAGTTGAAATAAAAAATGCAAAATGAAATAGTTTTATGTTTTTGATTTAAAAAACATGAAATTCTACAAAATTTAATGAAATACACAATCATGACACTTAAGATGTCAAATCAACAATTAACTGTCAGCATGACGTCTCTTAACTTATTGAACATGAAATATCAATGAGGGACCAAAATAAAATAGAAATGGAAAATGAGGAACGAAAACGAGATAAAAAAAATATAAAAGACTAAAATAAAACTTACATCAAAGATAAATGACCAAAAATATTATTTGGCCTATTGTTTAGATTGATTTTTCTCTCAGAGTCTCAGTTTAGAAATGACAGCTTGGATGTGAAAGGAAATCTTTGGTAGCCGTCGTAAAGATGTGAAATGGTATGAAGGAGGAGCTGAAAGAGATTAAGGTCATTTGAGATTAAGTTATGAATCACAAGTGGTTACTGGTTAGCACTTTGGGACTAAGTTGCAAATTAATGAATTTTACCCACTTTTACAACATTAAAACTTAGACTACAAAAAAGAAAAAATCAACTGCATCTGTTTTATCCAAGGAAGGGGCTCCCTTTGAACTCATCATTAAGAGCATTGGATGAGATGGTCTCTTCCAGCTTAACCAACGTTTTGGGTTCGAATTCAACTTTAGACATACAGTAGTGTTAAATTTTTTGAGGGAGAGCTTTGGTACCAATTTTAGTCTTATTCGACTTGAGAAATTAGTCTCTGCAGTTGCACACCGATGATATCAATTTATTAAAATAAAAAATCTAACATAAAGTTGTTAGACAAGATGTTTGTTCAAGTTAGACAGTACCCCACCCACCCCTATCCATTCACCACCACCACTTCAGCGAGACGTGAAGGCACGGAATATCTAAGTTGTTCTAACGTAGCTTTCACAATTAGCTAGTAACTACTTGTTGATTAAGGCACGAGGATAAGTATTATAGTTTTATTAAGTTGCATAAAAATGAATAAAATGCTTATAGCTAAATATTTTATAGGGTTAAATATGTTTTTAATCCCTAAAAAATTTCACTATTTTATTTTTAGTTCCTATAAAAATTTTCATCAACTCTTAGTCCCTATAAAATTTTACAATTTCGTTTTTAGTCCCTATAAAATGCCAACTTATGTATACCTATTGAATTTTTGAGTGATGATTTGCATACATATTAAGGACATAATAAACATCTCTCCCACAAAAGTTTCGAATTTTCTAACAATGGATGAATTAAATATTAATTTTTTAAGTGCAAAAAATTCAAGAAACAAATTAAATGAAATACTAACCTAGAAATCGAATTTTGAGCTTATTCTTTGTGAGAGAGATGTTTTTAGTATCATTAACGTGTATGCAAACTATCATTCAAAAATTTAAAGGTATACATGAGTATTCATGATTTTACATTTTATAGGGACTAAAAACAAAATAATGAAATTTTATAGGGACTAAAAGTGTATTTAACTCTAGAAATATTATGTGATCCTTATTAATAAGATATAATTCATCACGAACCAAAATACATTAGAGCAAACACTACAAAAAAAACAAGCAATTAGCGAGGGACTGCGATGGAGGAAAATTAAGTCCCTCGCAAAAGCAAAAATTAGCGAGAGACTTTGCGAGGGAAAAAGAGTCCCTCGCAAAGTGGCAATTAGCGACGGAATATCAGTCGCTAAATGCCAGGCGCCAATTTCAAACTGAGTTGCGCGTTTCAAGGCACTTAGCGACGGAAATAGCAGGTCCCTCGCTAATTGACTGACATTGACAGTACACTTTGCAGGATTCTGGCCATTGGCAGGTGGCTTGGGAAACGCGAGGGACAATCCCTCGCTAATTCCCTCACAAACTGTCATATTTTTTTATTAATCCGAACCAAACACACTCTCTCTCATTTACTCTCTTCTTCTCTCTTCTTCTCTCTTATTCTCTTCCACTCTCTTCTTCTCTTTTCTTCTCTTCCACCACCACACCACCACCACCACCACCACCACCACCACCACTCTCTTCTTCTCTTTTCGCTTCACTCTCTCATTTACTCTCTTCTTCTCTCTTCTTCTCTTCCACTCTCTTCTTCTCTTTTCTTCTCTTCCACCACCACACCACCACCACCAACCACCACCACCACCACCACCACCACCACTCTCTTTTCTTCTCTTCCACCACCAACCACACTACCACCACCACCACCACATAGATCTCAAGACCACCACCACCAATGTAACACCCCCTTACTCTCTTTAAATATTTAAATCAAAAATTAGAGTTTAAAAATTGTTTTTCTTTTAAAAGATACACTCTCAAGGGAATGCTACGTTCACCATACATATGACTTAAATTTAGTCAACATTACTCTTTCATTAATAAAATATATCGCGTGTTACATATCACGACTTAAATGGGAGAACCTCAAAATACTGCTTAGTTTTACAACAATCCGAACTAGTCCACTAGCACAATGGAATGAAAATAAGTTTAACTTATCCATTACATAATCAATACATACTCCAAAATAGTTTAATACATAAGTGAAATAACGATACTATACTCCCCCCATTCCTAGTCCGACTATACTGAGCTTGACACAATAACTCGGAGAAGGCATAGGCACCTTCACTCGGAATCACTGTTTGTCGCCACGAGAGCAGCAACAAGAAATGCTAGGGTGAGTCTCTTTACATAAATAATAACAAATAATATAAGTATTATACGAGGAAGGAAACAGAACACGCTCTACAACCATACTAACATACGTCTCTAAATACCATCTCGAGAAGCCTCACCGCTTCAATTACACAAACACTCATCATCCGTCATATAGCATTCAACTCCCACTCATCGGGAGGCATCAATCAAATGTATGAGTATATGCATGTGTGCAATATGCATGTGGATCCATAATCATCACCTCATTTGGCCGAAGCCACATCATCCTACATCCTTCGTCACGTAATGCATATGAAATATGTGACACCATGACAATGCATTAACAACATCACAATTCATCACCACAATTATTTAACTCACCATTTTTGGCCGAAGCCACATCATCATTCATCATTCACCTCAACTATTAATCATCACCTCATCAACTATTAATCATCACCTCATCAATTTATTAATCATCACCTCATCACTTATTAGATTAAATCCCACCTAATGGCCAAACCACCTCATTTAGACCTTTTCTTCACTTAAGGACCATTTTTGACACACAAAAATTAATTTAGGGCTTAGGAAAATTATTGACATATTGGGACTAAATAGACACTAGGGGATCATTATGTCACACTATTAATTAATTTATTACTTTGAGACTTATATGGCATAGTAGAGCTAAATAGGCACTAAGAGATATTTTGTCACGCCAAGGATTAATTTAATTCTTAGGGACTAAACCCTCACTTAGACGCATTTTAATCCAACAAATCAATTATCCAATTAAGTCATATACACCTATTGCACATATATACTCATACTTCATCTTTTTCCAACAAACATATCATCAAAACAATCCAAATACATCTAACACCCATTTATTCACAACAAAACAACCACACTCATAAACCACACAAAAATGCATATCAATTCCATTTCAACAACAACATAGTGTTTTCCTCAAAAATCAATTCAACACACAACAATCAAACCAAATAACACTCAATCAACATATAATCACTATTCATCATCTTCACCAAATAATTCAACAATTATTTTAAAACCCTAACCTCCATACAATACAAATCTTATAAGCTATTATGAATGAAAGGACCCCCTAACCTTAGGAATTTGAAGATACAAGCTCTCCCTCCACTTAAAGCTCCAAGAGCCACCAAAACTCACTCAATCCAACTTTGAGCTTCCAATACTCATCCATGGTGAAATGAACAATAAAAGGATTGAGAGATTGAAACTTATATCAATGAAAAGAGCATGAAAAACTAGAGAAATTGGGACCAAAAACAACTTACCAAACCAAAGGGTGGAGAAAACCCTAAACCCCAAATTCATCACCACACCGCCTCCCCCTCCTTGCTTGGCCCGACCTCTCTCTCTCTCCACCGCGAGCTCCTCCTTCCCTCTCTCCTCCTCCTCCGTGCGCGCTCTCTCTCTCTCTCTCTCTCTCTCGGTTTCTCTCCTTCTCTCTTTCTTTCTCTCTCTCTCCTTCTTTCTTCTCTTGTTCTCGGTTTCTCTCCTCTCCTCAAACCGATCCCCTCTTTCTCTTTTAATCCATTTCCTTCCTTTCAATTAACCCCAGGCCCAATTGATTTGGGCCAAAGGCCTCCTATTTCCTACACCTCCCTTTTTACTTCCCCGCTCTCCTACTACTTAAACAACTTCTAATTAAAACAATAAACCTCAAATAAATTAATCAATTCTAATATTTCTCCACAACTTAATTACTCCACTTAAATAAATATTCAAATTATTTTCGGGCGTTACAACTCTCCCCCACTTGGAATATTTTCGTCCTCGAAAATACTCACGAAGCACTACCCAACATTCTTCACACCTCTAATCGTACTCATCGTAATCTATCGTACACTAAGGTAACAAAACACACCTTCTCTACACTCTTACTCTCAGCAGATATTCTAACCTGTAGGGTATCCAGATCCTACTCGACTACTCAAATACCATCTATTCCGATGTAGGGACACTATGCCCTCAACTACGATTTGCGATTAGCTTACCCTCTTTAAGTTTCCAACCTCTGGTGCTCACTTCCGAACTCAACCTCCTAATCCAAACTATCTCATTCATCTAATTAACCTACTCGTCGTCATTACTAATAATTCCTCCTCGAGTTCCATAACAACCGCACTCCGGTGCTTAGCAATAATTCTAAACCATGTTAACATCAAACGGCATCTCGGCATGTACTTAGGTGTACGCACACTACAGCAATTACTCCTCAGTTACTCACCTTGGTTACACTACACTTGAGCACATCACTCTTAAACACAACATCTCATCAATACTAGTTTAGGCTTCCATACATTACACCCACTCCTTTACGCTTCAGTTAGATACATCACACTATACTTCGACAACTTCAATATTTCGACCCTTCCACTCTAACTTAGAGAAATACACTTAGACATTACTCATTTCAACAACTCTATACTTCAACTTACCTACGTTTCGACAAACACTAACTTCGACTTACACTGTTACCTCAATATCTCCATAACTGTACCATACTAGATTTCGATATACTTAATTGCACATACCTACTACTAGATTCGACAATATATATACTTCGACAGACATACTCTTCACTTAGATACTTACACCTATTTCAACAACTCTGCTCCTCTACTATGCTTAGTTAACACCACACTTCGATACCTATACACTTCGACACTCACTCATCAATCACCTTTGTAGATTTATAAAGACAAAGAATGAACCGCACCCTTTTATCTATAAAGGCGGTAGAAGATTTTGTTCAAAAACAAAGAACATTAAATTGCGAACGTGACTTTCTAAATAACAAAACAAAGATACAATTTAAATCACCACACACAACATTTTCTCAATTTCATTTACTATCTAACCACACAATTCAAGTAACACTTTGAACATGTATCAAAATTTCTAACGAAAATTCGGCAGAGTTTCCTACGAAATATGGACATCCCAAAAATGACTTTTACTGTCGTATAAGTCCGGACATCAATTTTTGTTGAAATCATTAATTCGCGCACGTATACAAAATTTACGGTTTTCCAAAAGATTTGTGAATTCAATTAAACATGGACCCACAATGGAAACCATATTCAAGCATAACAATTTAACAATCAAATCTTTATGGTTTCGTTCTAAGTTTCAAACAAACATAATTTCTCAAAATGGCGTTTTTGACTCGAAAATTCACGAAATTCCAATTTTCGAAAACCGTTCAAACATAACATAGCAAGCGTTATCGGAATTAAACAAACAATTATTCATTAGAAACCTTAGAGTGTCTAGTTTCCAATGGAACAGAAATCATTTTCAATCGGATATTCTAACACATGGTTTATATACAACTAAGGCATAATTTCATCAATTCACTCAAGCACAATCGAGTTACAAAGTCACAAACCAAAACATGCTCAAAAACCGTAAAATTTCCAATTTTGTGAAATTTTTCACTTTCTCCATAACTCAACTTTCCATCACAGTAAATAAACACATGACAACACATAAACACACAAACATATTTTAAAATTCTCTAAACGTGAGTAAAACTCACCTTTTTGTTTCAAAAGATTTTATCTCGTCAAACCATGAAATTATTGTAAGACCTCGTCATTTTTTTTTTTTTTTAAACAACATCAATCCATGACCTAATCGGTCCTAAAGTTAAAATCATGTCACATCTCGTAATAAAATTCTAAACAGCTTGGAACAGAATTTAACACAAATCTTGACATCACGTTCATTCCCAAAAACACAGAATTTTCCAAGTACCGTTTCTTTTTGAAAATCATAGAATGCACAATCTTTGTCCAAAAGGGAAAACTATACGCGAATTCTAACCGTAATTGTTATAACCAAACACCGCATTTCATTTCAGTACATAACTTCAAAACAATTTAGTACAAATCAACATTAGACTCATGTGCATTCTACGAAACAATCAACCTATAGCAAAACGTCAGTCAAGGGTAACAATATTCAACAAGCAATCCTTCAATTATTGCCTATCCACTACACTTAGGCTTATTCGCAACTCACTCCATCATCTACACTTAGTCATTTCACCCTCGACTATTACACTTAGGCACACTACACCTAAACACTCCCTAATTTTTGGCCATTACACTACACAACGTCTCGGTACACTCTTTTGGTACCTCGGTTCTCTACATATTTTGACTCCCACATACTACGTCGCATGCCTATTACACTTCAACATACCTATGGTTAAGCAACTACACCTCAGCTCATATGTAGTCCTATGTACCTAGCCTTCCTCTTCCTTCTTTCCTTTGATCTTCACGCTATGATCATACTTAAGCCAACTACCAAACACTTTCCCTTCACAATTAGTCTAACACTCATTAAGAATTTCACGAAGGTTACAACACCCTTAATACCTCTTCACCTTGACAGAACATACCTTGATCATAATACACCTAACTCAAATAGCTACCCTTAGGCATACTTAATCTACACCTTTTACTTTGTACCAAAAACTCTATTTTCAGTCACCAAAGTCTCACTCGATTATCCAAACACCATTAATTGATCGCTAGGGGAACTACGCCATGACAATCATTTAAGTACTAATGCTCCTACCTTACGTCAATCCTTATTTTGACATCTCCCCAAATCAAACTCAACCTTCCATAAGGCCCTATTTATCTAAAAATTAATAGTCAACCAAACTTGCACACACCACTCAATCAATCAAGTTGAAATTATTATATATTCAAAATTTATAATAATTATGAGTTATTGTCACCTCTTTCATTGGGAATGAGTTATCGGGGTGATCAGTCCCTCCTACTCACGCATCCAACTAATTAAGGTCACAAAACTACGTCTTTTCAAAATTCACACCTTTCACATTGAAGGGCTTTTTAACGCAGTCCAGAGTACGAAGGCGTCGTCACGATTCCTACTCCTTGGACGTCGTTAAAATGCTCTTCTAATCACACATACCTCACTTAATACAATCCAACAGTCACAAGCAATTACCAACAATGTCACAATCAACAGCTACAACCAACCAAATAAAATCTCTAACAAAGTCTCTGTTGGAGATCGACAAGGAATCTCTGAGACACTACGACTGGACAAACTTGGCCGGACAGACCGAACTTTTGCTCTGATACCAACTTGTAACACCCCCTTACTCTCTTTAAATATTTAAATCAAAAATTAGAGTTTAAAAATTGTTTTTCTTTTAAAAGATACACTCTCAAGGGAATGCTACGTTCACCATACATATGACTTAAATTTAGTCAACATTACTCTTTCATTAATAAAATATATCGCGTGTTACATATCACGACTTAAATGGGGAGAACCCTCAAAAATACCATTTAGTTTTACAACAATCCGTAACTAGTCCACTAGCACAATGAATGAAAATAAGTTTAACTTATCCATTACATAATCAATACATACTCCAAAATAGTTTAATACATAAGTGAAATAACGATACTATACTCCCCATTCCTAGTCCGACTATACAGAGCTTGACACAATAACTCGGGAAGGCATAGGCACCTTCACTCGGAATCACTGTTTGTCGCCACCAGAGCGAGGCAACAAGAAATGCTAGGGTGAGTCTCTTTACATAAATAATAACAAATAATATAAGTATTATACGAGGAAGGAACAGAACACGCTCTACAACCATACTAACATACGTCTCTAAATACCATCTCGAGAAGCCTCACTGCTCAATTACACAAACACTCATCATCCGTCATATAGCATTCAACTCCCACTCATCGGGAGGCATCAATCAAATGTATGAGTATATGCATGTGTGCAATATGCATGTGGATCCATAATCATCACCTCATTTGGCCGAAGCCACATCATCCTACATCCTTCGTCACGTAATGCATATGAAATATGTGACACCATGACAATGCATTAACAACATCACAATTCATCACCACAATTATTTAACTCACCATTTTTGGCCGAAGCCACATCATCATTCATCATTCACCTCAACTATTAATCATCACCTCATCAACTATTAATCATCACCTCATCAATTTATTAATCATCACCTCATCAATTTATTAATCATCACCTCATCACTTATTAGATTAAATCCCACCTAATGGCCAAACCACCTCATTTAGACCTTTTCTTCACTTAAGGACCATTTTTGACACACAAAAATTAATTTAGGGCTTAGGAAAATTATTGACATATTGGGACTAAATAGACACTAGGGGATCATTATGTCACACTATTAATTAATTTATTACTTTGAGACTTATATGGCATAGTAGAGCTAAATAGGCACTAAGAGATATTTTGTCACGCCAAGGATTAATTTAATTCTTAGGGACTAAACCCTCACTTAGACGCATTTTAATCCAACAAATCAATTATCCAATTAAGTCATATACACCTATTGCACATATATACTCATACTTCATCTTTTTCCAACAAACATATCATCAAAACAATCCAAATACATCTAACACCCATTTATTCACAACAAAACAACCACACTCATAAACCACACAAAAATGCATATCAATTCCATTTCAACAACAACATAGTGTTTTCCTCAAAAATCAATTCAACACACAACAATCAAACCAAATAACACTCAATCAACATATAATCACTATTCATCATCTTCACCAAATAATTCAACAATTATTTTAAAACCCTAACCTCCATACAATACAAATCTTATAAGCTATTATGAATGAAAGGACCCCTAACCTTAGGAATTTGAAGATACAAGCTCTCCTCCACTTAAAGCTCCAAGAGCCACCAAAACTCACTCAATCCAACTTTGAGCTTCCAATACTCATCCATGGTGAAATGAACAATAAAAGGATTGAGAGATTGAAACTTATATCAATGAAAAGAGCATGAAAAACTAGAGAAATTGGGACCAAAAACAACTTACCAAACCAAAGGGTGGAGAAAACCCTAAATCCCCAAATTCATCACCACACCGCCAGCTCCCCCTCCTTGCTTCGGCCAGCCCTCTCTCTCTCTCTCCACCGCGAGCTCCTCCTTCCCTCTCCTCCTCCTCCGCCGCGCGCTCTCTCTCTCTCTCGGTTTCTCTCCTTCTCTCTTTTCTTCTCTCTCTTCTCTTCTTTCTTCTTGTTCTCCTTTCTCTCTCCTCTCCTCAAACCGATCCCCTCTTTCTCTTTTAATCCATTTCCTTCCTTTCAATTAACCCCAGGCCCAATTGATTTGGGCCAAAGGCCTCCTATTTCCTACACCTCCCTTTTTACTTCCCCGCTCTCCTACTACTTAAACAACTTCTAATTAAAACAATAAACCTCAAATAAATTAATCAATTCTAATATTTCTCCACAACTTAATTAATCCACTTAAATAAATATTCAAATTATTTTCGGGGCGTTACAACCAACACCACTCTCTTTCTCCCTTACTCTTCTCCTTCTCCTTCTCTCTCTACGACACCACCACCACCACCACACCACCACCACTCTCACTCCTCTCTCTTTGGAAATTTTGGTTATAATAATAATACTAATAATAATAATAATAACAACAGTAATAATACTACTACTACTAATAATAATAAACTCAGATTGAGAAGCGTGCCAGTCAAATTTGGGAGCGTCTTTATCGGCAAGATTAGCGAGGAATTAGCCACGAGAATAGTCCCTAGCTAATTAGCGACTGACACAATTTCACTCGCTAAAGGGAATTAGCGAGGAGGATATTAGCGACCGATATGTCCCTCGCTAATTCTCTCGCAAATGGACATTAGCAAGGGAATTGGGTCTGTTAGCGACATATGTGTCCCTCGCTAATGTCCGTGTTTTTTGTAGTGAAAGTAATATATAGTTATCATTCATTCATATCATAAGAACTCAAGAAAAAAGTCACGAAGATAATATTGAACGCAACACTGAATTGAAAGGTGGACATATCTCAATGAATATTGCTTCATATGCATCGAGAGAAAAAATTTAAATGTTAGAATTCATATTTCTTAAGTGATGCTTCAAACAAAGGGAAAATATATCATAAATTTCTTGGAAAGATTTTTAACGAAGCAGTTTCAACATAAAGAATATTGTACTATTTTAGCGGATATCCCCGAGCCCTCCATTTTCTTAGGATATTCTTATAATCGTCATTAGTAAAAGACTTTCATTCACTATTATTGCTCTTAATTTTTTATAAGATAATGACACATTACGCTAGGCCTCAATATGATTGTAAGTTATATAAGACTAGTATCCAATAAATTAGATCCATGACATTGTAAAACATGCACCTTGAATATTATTGCTCTTCTCCATTTATTCTGCATCTCTATTCTCATATATGTTGTGTTGCATTTTTTATTCATTTCATAAAATATCTAAATTAAAAACTCATGCTACTTAAATGTCATCAAATTAAATATAAAATATAACAACTTAGTCGACAAAAAGGTCAAATGCCTCATATATTTATATGAATATAACTAATAGTCTATTTAGAAGCTGCAACAACAACAACAGGTAATAGGCCACTGTGTCTGAGCAATGCATCTGGTGTTGGTTCTCGCCCACGAAATTCCACAAATACCTGCATAAAACATTATGGTTGTGATAGTTACTGTAACAAACTGCAGAAAATAATTGAAGAAATGAGAAAGGTTCTCCAATGTAATATCTTCAGGGCTGTCCCAAACAATATGGAGGCCCTGTACAAATTTCAAAAATTGGGTCTCTAGTTTCCCCCTCAATTAGGGAGACAGAGGGAATTCTATAGGCCCTACAGAACAGAAAATAAGTTCCTAGGTTACCCGAAACCAGAAAGCAACCAAAAATATGATCGTTGTTCTGAGAATCTGGGTTGATCCTAACTCAACACTACAAAATCGGTTTGTAAGATGAGTGATGTCCTTCCAAAAATATGATCGTTGTTCTGAGAATCTGGGTTGATCACACTCAGCACTATTTTGTTTGGTGCGTGGATAATAATGGTGAGTGTCCCAATGGATCTACGATAGACTTTGATACCATCTTTGAATGTGGGTTGAGATAGGCTCAACCCTACAAAACTGATTTACCAGGTGAAGGTTGCCATACTTGTTACTTAAACAATTAAAAGAATACCTTGTTGTAGCTATAGTATCCAGCTCCATGTCCACCTAAGATGTGCAAAATCAAGGAACAAAATAAGTTTTATAAATATAATGGCATGATTACAAAGAGTTTACAGGTGTAAGAGGTAAAGCAAACCTTCAAATAAATGCCTAAAGCTGCACAAGTATTCAACGTTTAAATGAAAATATAGACAACTATTGTTAACCAATATATTCACACTGACCTGTCGAAGACTTAGAGAGCCAGCACGAAAAGTTCTAGCAGCAGCAAGCTTCAAATATAAAGCATCAGGGAGACTCTCCCCAGTTTCAAAATGTTTTGCCATGCCCATTAAAGTATCTCTAAAGGTACAAAAAAAAAAAGAAAAAATACATGATACTTAGGCTGAAGAAACAATGTGTTAAGTTATTTTACAAGGAAAGATCAAAGTAACACCCATGTATCAGTCAAAAAAATTAACACCCATGTAAGATAAGGATTAAGGACATAAACTTCATATAGATTAATGTTATTATTACCTACCTATGGTAACACCAGTTTTCCATGAATTGAGAAGGTAATTCAACAATCAACAGCATCCATTTCTATCCCCCTAAGACCAGAAACCATACCCTCATGACTTCCTTAGTAAGCATATGTTGAAGTGCATGGCCAAATTCATGGAAGACAGTCCTAACCTTTGAAAAAGGGAATGACAGAAAAATATAGTTTGTGAACCATTATGAGTTTATAATATCTAATAAGGAACCATTATGAGTTTATAATAACTAATAAGAAAAATAGATGCTCTTCTGGTACAAGAACCATAGCTGAACAAAATGAAATTAATTACCAGAGCTAGACCATCAGCTGGCTCAATTTCAACGCCAAATAGTGTTTTTACAAGATTAAAGAGTCCATCCAAAACATTTGGTAGAGAGAAAAATGGGCGCAGTTCTTCCTATGACACAAAGCAGCACCAAGTATGAGCTTAATTTCCTAATCAGATTATAAAAATTACTAACAAAAGAAAGATCGGCATATTGTCACAACTCACAATTAATAAAATTATGGTTTTGAATTAGTCAATGTAGCAAACGAAATTAACAAACCCACATACCACAATTTTTAAGTGACACTGAGAAGAATAAACTCTCTTTATATATATTGTTGATATGAATAAAGCAACACCTTTCAGAATTTCAAAACTACAATGAACCAAATTACAGAGCTTTTTCCCATTGATAAATATGTCTATTCCATTGCCAATGAAATAAGATTCCAAGAAACATTTGGATGTCTTTTTTCATCTTTCAACTTATGATTCTGTGCTACCCTCATTTGTTGGCTAACTCAATCGTCTATTCACGATCAGGGCCAAATTTCTCATTGCAGCAATAATACAACCCTTTCCGTCCTCTTTTCGTGGTATTCCTCACCATGCCAGACATTTCCAACTACTTCTACCATCATCTTCGCCAGCTCCCTTGGAGTATCTAACTGTGATTAAGAGGATTGTTCCGATATAACTTGTTAACCTCAACTGGTATTTTAAGAAATCAGCATGAATCAATAGGAAAGAGAATTTTTATTTGGAACAATTACATGGATCAATATGATCAAAAGAATATTTTACAAACTCTAGGGCTGATTCGGGAGTGCCAAAACTCCTGACTACTTCCACAAACTACTCCCAGCCAAACCCTCCAAGTAACTAACTATAGGGCTTATTTATCAGTATCCACTACAAATGATTTAGCTAATGGGCAGCGCTTTTGGAGCGCCGCTAAACGCAACACTCTCGATTCCACTCCAATAATGGGCAGCAGCCCCTAAAAGCGCTACCCATTGCCAAACACGTCTTGAGATAGGCGTGATCGCTAAAAACGCCGCCTATTCCCCAACTTTGTCCTCCCTATATAGGCAACACTTCCATAAAAGCGCTGTCCATTCACTACAAAAAAAACGTGATTTAGCGACGCACAATTCCCTCGCTAAAGCGCAAAAATCCCTCGCTAATGTACTTTAACGAGGGAATTAGCGAGGATCCAAATCCCTCGCTAAAATGCTCCTCGCTAATTTAGCGAGGGAATTAGCGAGGGAAATTAGCGAGGGAATTAGCGAGGGAAATTTAGCGAGGGCATTAGCGAGTGAATTAGCGACGGAAAAATCCCTCACTAACTAATTTTTTTTTTTAAAAATGCATCGTAACGAGATCATATCAAGAGGCTAAGATACAATTTTGAGCTCCTCAATCCATCGTAACGAGATCATATCAAGAAAATGTGAATAAACTTAGTCATATCAACAACAAACTTGAATTATTAGGATTGGAAAACAAAATTATAGCAAAAACCACAGTCATCCATAAACATGTCCAATAGCAAAATATGGGGGTGACTGAAACAGCACCTCACCCTTTTCAAAAATCATTCCTAAATACAAATGTCAATATCTATCCTACACATTAAAATCAAATAAATTTCTAAACATTCTAAAAATCAATCCTAAACACTAAAATCAAAATTAAAGAAAAACTAACCGTTTTGAGTCACGAATCCAACAATCTCTTGGCGTTACGGTGACGATGTGTACTCCGGTGCATTGGTGAGCAAAAAATCGTTCCTATGGGTGAGGAAAGAAAGAAAAACCATTAGAGGGAGTTAGAGAGGGAAGTTCGGAGAAGAGAGAAAGAGAGAGAGAGAAGAGTGAGAAAAAACAAACCTTAAGTGATGGTGGAGGAGGTGGTGGCGGCGTGGACGGTGGTGGTGGCGAAAATGGAGAGATATGGGTGGTGGTGGTGTTGGGGTCGGAATAGGAGAGAAGAGAGAAATGAGTGAGAGAAGAGAAATGAGTGGGAAGAGGAAAGAAAATGCTTCGGTTACTTTAATAAGTTTAGCGAGGGAATTTTGTTGTTAGCGAGAGAATTTTGATATTAGCGAGGGAATTTGAATTAGCGAGGGATTTTCAGTGTTAGCGGCGGAATTGTAAAAGCAACATGTGGGGTTACAGCTGTGAAATAATTAGCGAGGGAATTTTTCACTTTTAGCGACGGAATTATTTGAAAAAACAACGCCTCTTTAGCGACGGGCAATTCCCTCGCTAATAAGTTTTTAGCGAGGTTCCCAATTTCCCTCGCTAATTTCCTCGCTAATATCTTGGTTTTTGTAGTGATTATTTAATTTTTTTTCTTCTGTTTTTATGTATTTTCCTTTTTATATTTACAATTTACCTGGTCATATACAGCCAATTCAATCCAATCAAATCCATATATGTATACTTAAATCGATTTAATCTTTCTTTTTATGATTATTAATTAACTAATCATCTTCTCTAACAGTTAATTCTCAAACTCAAACCTTAAGTGCTTAATTTTTTTAAAGGAAGAGAGAGAGAGAGACCTCATTTATGTCATATTTTGATTCACGAAGCCTCTCACTCCAAAAAAATAATGTCCCAATGTGTCAAATCATCGACTTCCAATGCACCTTGAGATTTTGAGAATTTTTTAAGGTCTTTTATATCTGCAAGGAAGAAAGACGAAGCATTTAAGTCTATGCTTCATTAAAGGAAGATGGGCATACACGCATCATCATCAAAAAAATAAAATAAAATATAAAGGTTTAAATGCACTTTTACTCTCCCTATTATCACACATCTACGATTTTTAGTTGTCTAAAAGGTAAGCTCACTCAGAGAAGAGTATACTCTCGTCGCCAACATCCACTGGAACCCCAATCTACTTGGACTCACATGTGAGTTCCTAAGCTGGGTTTAGGGTTCAAGAACACGTCGAAAAAGAAAGCAAAACTAGGTATACAGTACTACCTTCTACTGCAGCATCCCAAAAAGCTTTTCTAGAAGTTCTCTTGCTTTATCAACAGTTGCCATTCTAGTCGCCATCATAACCTGAGAGACAATACATCAACAATGTACAATAAAATTGTATTTGTAATAATGAAAGGTTGATATATACCTCTGCATAGTTATTGTAGTTGAGAAGCTTGGCCTTTTCCAATCTACGCTTTAAAATTTGGTCAATTATTTTAGTATTATCTATATCTCCACTAGATTTACGAGTTACAAATGCACGATAAACTTCCTCTCGCAATGAAACGATTGCGAGCATGTTGTATAACGCCATTATAACACGGAGCATCTAATGTAATTATCCACGGACCTTTCTCCGCAGTGGCATTTTTATGCGCGTGTAAATGACCGAAAAATCAGGAATGGATTCTTCAAGTTCGAAAGAAGAAGTTCGCCACCAAAATTTTAGCTTTTAAAGAAATTCGGAAAATCTTTTAGTTTTAGGATAAAGCAAGTTTAAAGGTTCGGGAGTCGTTATGCGTGGGAAGGATAAGACCCCACGACATCCTTCGTCTAATTATTTATGGTTTATTAATATTTACCCTTTTTATTTATAGTGAAAAAGACTTAATTAAATTTTTAATTTTTAGTCTTGATAATAGTGGACTTCTTCCTACGCATCTCTCACGGATCTGATGGAGGAATCAAAAAGCTACGTAATTCTTCCCGAAAAAGGTTTGTTGGTTGGTGTTTTTTTAGTGTAGGGTCCTAGGACTCCTTGAACTGCACATATTTCACCGATTCTAGGGACGCCGACTAACCCGATTAGACAACCGACTTAGTCCCTACTTTTTGAAAGTATTTTTGAGGTTTTTGAAAGAAGTTTGTTTGATGTGAGGTGAGTTGGTTTTAGAATAGGTGATTCAGAACTCCCGAATGTCTGTTTCATTAGTTTTTAACATTGACTAACTTTGCCAGGTTGTACAACCGACTCCCTATTTTTAGAAAAAGTGATTTATTTATTTACTTATAAGTTTTTAGGATTCTGAATCAGCATGCAATTTCATTGGTCCTAGGATGATGATAACTAACAGGTTGTACAACCGACTTAGTCTTTTATTTGATTTTTGAAGAAATAAACTAATTTGTGCATAAAAAAAGACAAAAACCGATAATTAATAAAGACTAATATATAAAAATAAATAAATAACTATATACATAAATAAATATGAATAGATATATAAATAAACAATAAACAAATAAATAAATAAATAAATTATATTATAAATAAATGATAAATAAATATGTACATAAAAATAAACAAAATAAATACAAAACTAACTCGAACTCGACGAGTGCCGAACCGATCGAGCAATCGACTGAGGTCAATCACTTAACCAGGACTCCTATCTCTGGTCCATTTTGACTCCAAGACCGCGAGGAACCACTTTGAGAATCGAAAAGCCGACTCTCAAAATGTCCAAATGATCAAAGACGGGTTTTTAGTGAAATGAGCCGCGAACGCTTTGACCAAAAAAAAAGATCACTTAACCCGCCAATGATCCCCTAATCTTCACCTCTCAACCCCTTTTATATCCAATTGCTAGGAGCTCTTCTTGTTTTTGTGAAGATGTGGGACTAAAACAAGGTAGAGAAAGCAATTCCCTTTAAAACACAATTCCGTTTTTCTCAAACACATCACTTTCAGAAATTGCGATTCGGATTCGTTAACCGTTGGATCGTCTTTTTTTTTGACAGTAGGTTCGTGAGACATATATCTACGCTTTCACCGTTCGGATCGTTAAAACGAGGTCTTATGAGAGAGAAATTGCTTTCGCAATAGCTGCAGTTTTTGGTCCGTTTTTCTCAAACCTCTCATCGTAAAAGTGCGATTCCGGATTCGTTAACCGTCGGATCGTCTTCATTTTTTGACAGTAGGTTCGTGAGACATATATCTCCACTTTCACCGTTCGGATCGTCGAAAAGATGACCGAGGAGAGAGAAATTGCCTTCGCAATAGAGCTGCAGATTTGGGTATTTCATCTTTTTGTTCTTATTTTGTAAGCTCTTATGCTTTACTTCACTTGCTTTTTCAATTACTCAAAGAGGGTCAAAAGAAAATAAGATGTGGGATGATTGACCAAGAATCAAATCATGCATCTTTATATTAATTGTGGTTGATATGCACAAGCTACTTATCTTTTCTTGAAGACATGTAAACGTTTATTGCGCACATACACTACTTAATAAAATAAAAAATATTACAATGATATAAGAACTCGGACAAAGTTGGGGTATAACACCCTGCATTAATCAATCAAGTGATCAGAAATTCGAAGTTAACAAACTTTTTTGTTGCGTCCATATTGTTCCCCACAATTTAAGTTTGTTTTTAGTTGTTAACAAGCACACCTCTGCAATTCTGTTAAAATGTTCCCTTTTATCATCTTCAAATTCAACCAACTTCGCCACGATGGTTCCACGATGCGTTCAAGTTTTTCCAAATCATGTCTGCTCTCTGCAAAAACATGCCCGGCAAATAAACGCTGAATCCACCAAAACCCTATAAAGAATCTAAAAGCGGTATATGAAGCGAGAACTTGTTACCCGGTGATTGAGGAGTGTGCGAATGCACATGTTTAGTTAGGTTCTATGAAATCGTAGGGTAGGGTGGGAACACGAAGTCTTGGAGAAGAGGATTAGCATCCACCACGTCGTTGATTGTGGAAGCGGCCATTGATAGAGCAGAGGAAGAAAGAAATGGAGCATAAATATAAGACTAATATCAAAAGTAATTAAAATTGTTATAATATGCTAGAAGGCTGGGCACTTTCTCCGCCCTTCATGCGGAATGAGGAGGATGTGGATTGGTATAGAGACGATGAGACAAATTGACATTGCAAAGTTGGTGATTGAGAGCAAATGTGCGTGTTTAAAAATTTTTGCACACTCTAACTCTAGATCCTAGATACGCTGCTGTCTATTAGGCAAGTAATCTTTAGCTAAGGCATTATAGTTGCTAGCCACTTATACTTACCATTAATGCTTGAGAAAATGGGAGGTAGAGGTATGTCCAATTTTCTTGAGAAATACTTAGGTGGTCTTAGGTGTAAGACATTAATTTGGTCACAACCAATAAAAAATTGACAGCTCATAAGTCAAAAAAATAATCAAAAAAAGGAGGAATGTGTGCCAGCTGTTACTCCGTTTCCCCTCACTCACGCGTTACTCCGTTTCCCCTCACTCCGGTTGCCACACCGCCCAATGCACAGGCCACCGTTACTCCGTTTCCTTGCAGCATACTAGTGAATGGAATTGATGGAGTGTTAAAACTCCAACTTGATGAATGATATTCCTAAATAGATAATAAACATCAAAAATATTTTAGAAACCTGTGATGGTGCAACAAAAGAAGTATATGGAACATTAGAAGATATGTCCATGCAATTGGGAACATTAGAAGGTCCATCCAGGGAACTAGTAGCACAAAATTGATCTCCTCTTTGAAAACAAGAGACGGCAGCACTTCATTTTTCTGTTTTTTCACCGTAAACGTTTTGCATTCCTCCTTTTTTGATTATTTTTTTGACCTATGAGCTGTCAATTTTTATGGTTGTGACCAAATTAATGTCTTACACCTAACCTAAGACCACCTAAGTATTTCTCCAATTTCTTCTATAAATATCAAACTCAAAAGATCATTTAAAATAAATACTAATCAATACAACTCATTTTTGTCTCAGTTTACTTTCAGTCACAATTTGCATTTATAGCTTTTTTTTTTACACAACATTTATAGCTTTTTTAAGTTAAGCTTTTTAGCTTAGCTTCACTCATGCTTATTACTCTATAACTTTATAAGTTAACAACACATATATAATGTCAAACCTTGATATGCTTATAAATTACAACACTTGTGTTCTTTAAATAAAAATCATTACATTATAAAACTTGCCCTATTACATTTCTTCTTCATCTCTTCTTTATTATATATATATATTATTTAAAAACTAAGTTCCTTTAAATGATGTAAAACGAAATTAAATATAAAATGTAACAATTTAGTCTACAATTGGTAATAGGCCATTGTGTCTAAGCAATGCATCTGGTGTAGGTTCTCGCCCACGGAATTGCACAAAGACCTACATAATTAAAACATAATGGTTGTGATGGTTACAGTAACAAATTAGCTTGAGAAAATAATTAATGAGAAAGATTCTCCAAAGTTTAATAATCTAATTCACCACCTCTAGGGCCGGCTTGCCACCTCCAAGAGCAAGAATAGTCTCACGGAACTTGTGACCCGTTTCTTTAAGAGCCTGTACAAGTATAATAAACATATATATTATGATGGTAAAAGAGAAAGCACTCTAACAAAACAAACAAGGGGATTTAGCTAGGGAGAATGAAGATTATACAAAAAAGCCAATCCTTTATATATGCACTCAAATATACCGTGCTGTTATCCAATCCTGCTTCCTCAAATGCAGAGAAAGCATCTGCCGACAGTACTTCAGCCCACTACATAACAGAAAATTCCATCAAATAAGAAGTGCACAGGTCACCCAAAATCAGAAAGAAACCAAAAAAATGTTCATGCAAAAAATTAATACCTTGTAGCTATAGTATCCAGCTCCATATCCACCTAAGATGTGCAAAATCAAGGAACAAAATGAGTTTGATAACTACATAACTAGAGGTTATATTTATAAGAGGCAACACAAACCTGCAAATATATGACTAAAGCTGCAAAGGAACCTGTCCTCTGGGAATGGAGAAATCACTTCAGTTTTCTCAGAAATTCTGCGGTCAACATCATATATGGATTCGGATCCCCCGGGAATATAGTTCGTATGAAGTTCCAGATCTAAACTTGAATATCTTAGCTGTAAATTATAAACGGATACTTATTAGAATCAAAGTCATTTATTCAGTACATCACACAACACAATAAAAATTAAATTAGAACCAGCACTGAAACCATGCGATGCTATTCTAACGAGACACTTTCAAATGAAAATATAGAAAGGTATTGTTAACCAATATATTCATACTAACCTGTCCAAGACTGTGTGAGCCAGCACGAAAGTTTCTAGCAGCGACAAGCTTCAAGTATAGAGCATCAGGGAGACTCTCTCCAGTTTCAAAATGTTTTGCAATGCCCATTAAAATATCTCTAAAGGTAAAAAAAAATGACATAAATATGAAAAATACATTATACTCAGATAAAAAAAATGTAACACCCATCACTACGCCAGATTTGTTAAAAAAAAGCGCTCCTATAAACAGCGCTTCAAGTGAAAACGCTACGGATGACCAAAACAGGTAAACAATAAGTAGCGCTTACAGATGAAACGCTTCCAATTGCTTAAACGCGCTAACCCATTGAGCAGCACTTTTTAAAAAACGCCACTCATTGCTTAAACGCGCTAACCCATTGAGCAGCGCTTTTTAAAAAACGCCACCCATTGCCTCACCCATTGAGCAGCGCTTTCTAAAAAAATGCCACCAATTGCCTATATGTGCTAACCATTGAGCAACGCTTCCTACCAAACGTTGCCCATTCCTTAATTATTATTTTTACTCTCGTTCTCCCCACACCTCTCTCGGTTCTCAATGTCTCTCTCTTTCACTCATCGTGAAATGCAGATCCAAACCAGTGAAAACCTCACTCTCTCCCTGCGCTAAGCACCTCCATCTCTCTCATTCCTCACGTCTCTCTCTCATCTTCACTCTCGTTCCTCTCGCGTTCAGGCTCCCTTCCACGTTCAGTCCCTAGCGTTCATTCTCTCTCGCGAAGTGCTCCTCTCTTATTTGTGAAGATGTCCCTCTCATGAACAAGAACAACAACCTTGCGAATTAACCACATGAGCTTTGGTTGGGCTTGCAACAAAGTCAAGCAGTACGATACTAATTAGTTTTTGCTTCATACTAGTTAGTTGTAATGTTAGCATTATGGTTTTGTTTATTCTGGTTATGGTTTGTTCATACTAGTTAGTTAGTTTTTTATTCTCTTTTTTGTTCTGGTTATTTGAACCCTTTGTGCATACAAGGTGTTTGAGAAAAAACCAAAGTGAAGTTTATATGATTTTTGGCACTCTTTTTTTTTGTGTGTGGAATGGATAAGAGTATTGGAGTTGTGAAATATATTATCTTGTCAATTTTAGAATACTCAAATAAAACAGTTCTAAAGACCAAGTGAACTTGCATAATTATTATCCTGAGGTAGTTCTCCTATGCTTATAGGCTACATGTCTTCCTATGCTAAATTATACTTTTATGTCTTCCTATTGTTTACTAAACCATAGTATTACTTTCAATGTTTTTCTCTTCAGGATGTTGGTTACGACTACCAAATTTTTTATTCTATCGTGCATTCAAATTTAAGTACACTCCATGGACATAGATTATGTCTGAATTTGTAAAATATGTGAAAGTTGCTTAAATTGGTATCAAGAAATAAAAGTGGAGCAAAAAAGAGTCTTAAATTGGTATCTTGTTTCTTGTAAAACGCCATGCTTAGTGTCTCGCTAGCTAGTGCTCGATTCTGCTGACTATTGGCTTTGGTTAAAATATCATTTTATCCATTTGGCCATTAATTCCTTTGATATCTTTTGATTTGGGTGGAGCTGTTTTTGGTGGTATAGAGGTCTCTACTTTGAAAAGCTTTTTTACTTTAATTTTAGTTACAGACTTTTTATCATCTTTGTTGTCTTAATCATCTGGCTGCAAATAAGCCAAGGTGTTATAAATGATCTCATTCATTTAATTATATTCATTACACTTTACACATTCATTTTTGGATAAAAGTTATTGGGTCTATCAACTTGCCTCTGTTCCTTTGCCTCACTTTCTCATTTCATGTTTACCCATTTCTCATTTCACGGGAAGGAGTGGTCTTGCATTTTAGTGGTGTTACTCGTAAGGGAAGGCAAAGTGAAGATAACAATTGTTTTGCGAGTTTGTTTTGCTGGAGCTTTGCGTTCGTTGTTCGAGTTTGTCCTGGTTCGAGAGTTCATTCTAGTTCGAGTTCACAGCTGGTTGGAGAGTTTGTCATTGTTGCTTCCACTTGTTCAAGTACTTTTTGTTGTTCTTTTGTTTTTTTATATCAATAATTAATAACTATATGGAAAACGTCAAAGTCTTTGATTTATTTAGTTAAAACTACTAGCTAGTTGAATGTCTTAGCTTCAATAAACTTAAAATTTTATCTTGACCCCCTGAGTTTTAAGTCTTACATTTAGATTCCATAAATTCTTTCAACTCTGGCACTTAAATAAAGATTGAGTCGACCAAATATCCATGGACGGATGACCCAACTAATCTTTGTTATTGAAACTTCTACTTTTGTCATCTTGTGTCAAGATATTAGCATAAATCTTCTCATTTATTCTTTAAAATTGTAGATTGGCTGAAAGTGATTCTGGGGTAACATTTTCTATTTTACCACTTCTTGTGGCAAACTTGCATCTTGATAGAAATTGTGTGATCGTTTGGTAAATTGTGTGTTAATTTTTGCAAAGAATGTTGATGACATGATGGTCGCACGCTTGGGTGTTGTTTTTATGCCACATGGTCCAGGGCATTCCTTGGTATTGATACACATGATCCCCGGAGGCTACTTAAAGGTATATGTGATTTTTGTTGTAGGCATTTTAAACCGCCTACTCCCTTTAAAGGCTTGATTATTTTGTAGAAATTTTTATGCAAAGTGGAAACTAATTTATGCAAATTATATAATTTCTCTTTGAACAACTTAGATTCTGGTACAAACTATTCTGTATATGAGGTAGTCTGTTTATTTGTTCCTTTATTATGTATGAGCTTTTTTTGCTTATTGTATTCCTTTATGATGTACTCACTTTGTTTTTGTTCAAGCAATCGTTGCTACAATATGAGCAATTGTCCGAGGGAAATACATGAGATTGAGGCAGTGATGGCAGGGGCAGCATGGCCGGTCAAGAAGAAAATCTCTTGTGTTGGAAATGGATTGGAAAACTAAGTTTCACTTCAAGTGTCCTGGTCGTGAATCTCTATCAGTTTCTTGTTTTAAAATATATGTCAGAAGATAACTTCCCTCTACCCCACACCTTTTTTAATAAGTCCCCATATTATAAGTTGCTATCTAGTTTTGGATACACATGAATTAGATAATGTAGTTCATCTTTGTTGGGCATATATATGTTGACATATTGGTGCATTTGGATATAGAGAGTTTGTTTTGGGTCATCTAGGTGCATGTATTGTAATTTGTTGTTAGCTAGTTTATATATATATATATATATATATATATATGTGTGTGTGTGTGTGTGTGTGTGTGTGTGTGTGTGTGTGCATTTGGATATAGAGAGTTTGTTTTGGGTCATCTAGGTGCATGTATTGTAATTTGTTGTTAGCTAGTTTATATATATATATATATATATATATATGTGTGTGTGTGTGTGTGTGTGTGTGTGTGTGTGTGTGTGTGTTTAAGTATACATATAATATAGATTTGATTGGGTTGTATTGTATTTGTTGTATATGACCAGGTAAATTGAAAATATAAAAAGGAAATTACACAATAACAGACAAAAAAAAATTTAAACAATGGGCAGCGCTTTTAGGGAAATGCTGCCTATAGTAGGACAAGTTTGGGCAATGGGCAGCGCTTTTAATAGAGTGCTGCCTATCTGATGACGCATTTGGGCAATGGGTAGCGCTTTTTAGATAGTGTTGCCTATCTGAGGACGCGTTTAGGCAATGGGTAGCGCTTTTTAGGGAGTGTTACCTATTTGAGGACGCGTTGGGACAATGGGCAGCGCTTTTTAGTGAGTGCTGCCTATTTGAGGGCGCGTTTGGGCAATAGGTAGCGTTTTTTAGAGAGCGCCGCCATGCATGAGTGGAATCAATCAACAACGCACACGTTTAGAGTCTTTCGGAGAAGACCGCCTGTGGATAAAAAAAGCGTTGGACTAAATTTGTTGTACTGCATGTAAGATAAGGGCAAAAACTTCATATGGATTAATATTATTATTATTATTACCTACCTATGGTGACACCAGTTTTCCATGAATTGAGAAGGTAATTCAACAGCATCCATTTCGATCCCCCTAATACCAGAAACCAGACCCTCATCTTCCTTAGTAAGCATATGTTGAAGTGCATGGCCAAATTCATGGAAGACTGTCTCGACCTGAGAAAAATGGTATGACAAAAAAATAATGTTTGCGAACCATTATGAGTTTATAATAACAAATAACTAATAAGGAAAAAAATCTTTGTAACAGCATATCTGTATACACATCAAGAATTGTTTGCAACATATTCTATCTTATTCTATGACAACACACTCTCAAACAAGAGAACTGTCGTACAACAGTTACCATGACAATTACTGCACTAATAATTAAATTATTGAATAATAATTCACAGAGCCCTTAATAATAATTATTATTATAACAATAATAATAATACACAGTGACAATTATTTAATAATACAACCGCCAATAATATTAACTAATAACAAAGTCCGTTATTTATTATATCCTAATTTACACTAATATCTAACAGAATGGTTAACGAACTTGTTTCAAAACTTGATGAAGTTTTGTGAGATTATTCCTACAGAACTTGCTTGTGACAACCAATCAACTTTGCATCTCTAATCGAATCCAAACTTTCATGAGAGAACTAAATACATAGAGGTCATTGTCATTTCATTGGAAAGAAGATTCTCTTAGGCATCATACACACAGCTCTAGTGAACAACTTGCAGACATATGCTAACTAAGACCTTACGAGGTCTTAAAATAGCACACATACTCTCTGTTTTCATATATAAGCAAAATACAGCTATGCATGCTTATTAAAAAAAGTTTTTAAAAAATAGAATTATGATTCCTATATTACACCTATTAACTTTTCTTGAACACCAAAAAGAAAGGAAAAGTTGAAAACCCAAAAGTTATTTGCATTGAGAAAGAAAAAGCTGGAGCAATCAACAGGGGTAAATTTGGTATGTTAACAATAAAAACTTTGACTTGCTTATATTTGATAACATGATTTTGTAGATATATTTTTGTTTATATACGAAATGGAGAGGGTATGTAACAAGCTGAATGCTTCTGACATATATGTTCCAACTTAAGTAGAGTGTGATTGATTCTATAAATATTTTAGATTGATTGTTTCCTTCGGTTATTCAGTATTTATTAGGTTGATTACGTTTTTCTTGTATATACAGAGATGTATATCGATCCTTTTCAATAAACAACAATAATTATTCTGAGATTTAAATAAGTAAAATAGAGGTTAATTATATATATACCTCACGAAATTTCATTAGACTTGGCTTGTTTCCTATCGGAGGTATTTGATTGCATACAAGGTAGGCAACAGGCAGCCTTGGTGAGGTACCATCACGTGACAGTACACGACTACGACCAACAACTTCATTCATCCATGCACCTCCTCTTTTTTCAGAAGGACGACTGTAGGGATCAAAATAAAAGTATGCAATTGGACTGCCTGAAGAATCTTTAACACAAAAGAACTTGACATCATTATTCCAAACCTGATGAATGACAAAAAAAAAACACGTGTCAATGAGTTCAAAATAGATAGATGCTCTTCTTCTGGTACAAGAATTGTACGTAGCTGAACAAAATGGAATTCATTACCGGAGCTAGACCATCAGCTGCCTCAATTTCAACATCAAATAGTGTTTTTGCAAGACTAAAGAGTCCATCCAAAACATTTGGTAGAGCGAAATATGGGCGCAGTTCTTCCTATGACACACAAATAATGAGCTTTACTATAAAAAAAAGCATATAAATAGAAATTTAATTTAATTTTTCAACAAATGAAATATAGTTGTCACAAGGGTATTTTTGTCATTATTTATTAGGTTATTTAAAATATATAATAGAATGCTACGACTTACATCACTATAAAAAAAACATACAAATAGAAAATTAATTTAATTTTTCAACAAATAAAATATAGTTGTCACAAGGGTAGAGCGAAATATGGGCGCAGTTCTTCCTATGACACAAAGCGGCACAAATAATGAACTTTCTTAACCAAATTAAAAAAAAATTAATAGTAAAAGAAAGATCTGACACATTGTTACAAGTAACAAAATTATGCTTTATATGGTTAATATGAATAAAGTAACACCTTTTTGAATTTCAAAAGTACAATGAACCAAATTACAAAGCTTTTTCCTATTGATAAATATGTCTATGCCATTTGTTAGACAGTCTTAGAGCATCAGAAATTCTAAACCAGAGTCGTCCCAAACAATTTAGAGGTTATTTCATATTTTAAAATTTGAGCCACTAATTGGGCATTATTTTTATTTTTAATAAATTGGTACGTTTAAGAATATAAAGAGACATACAATTAAATTTATTCTATGCCTTCATAGAAATATTTTTACTTTTATCGTTATTTTTAGCAACAATTTTCTTCTTAGAAAAATAATTTTTGAGAAGATATGCAATTAACAAGCAGTAGAGGCCTAGTCCCCTACATTTTTTCTTTTTCTATGGGTAAATATATATATATATATATATATATATATATATATATATATATATATATATATATATATATATATATATATATATATATATATATATATATTATTTTCAAAAATATACAGTTGGCAAGGAGTGGTTGAATGGTAAGGCTGAAAATTACTACCTGTAGTAGTCTGGTTCAATTCCCAGACTCTAGTTTTTATGTCTCATTTCTTATGCGGACTTCCGCCTAAAATAAAGCAGCTTTAGTGATTTAACGCTATATATATATATATATATATATTTATATATATATATATATATATAATTCATAGTTAATTTTGGGCCCAAGAAAATGGGGAAAACCCACAACCGAAATATATTTTAAAATATAAAAATTTGAAATCAATTAAAAATAAGTGTATATATATATATATATATATATATATATATATATTCAAAAATCATAAATAAAAATAAAAGTGATGTTAAATTAAAAATTAAAAATATTAGCACTTAATTTATATATAAACTAATATATGACTTCATCATAAGGGTAATTTTGTCTTTTTGCATAATCTAACATTAAAATATTTATTGAAATTTAAAATTTAACATTTAAAATTAGTGATAAAAAATAATTTTACTATAAAAAAAGCATACAAATAGAAAATTAATTTAATTTTTCAATAAATGAAATATAGTTGTCACAAGGGTATTTTTGTCATTATTTATTAGGTTATTTAAAATATATAATAGAATGCTACGACTTACATCACTAAGCATTTTGCCCTTTTTTTATATTTTTCGTGAACTCTGTCACAAAAAAGGGCAACGGTGCAATGATTTTAAAACATAAGGGACATATTCGTTACAACAAAATAAGGAACGTATTTGAAATCTAATAAAGTGCAACGGTGCAATGATTTTAAAACATAAGAAACTTATTCGTTACTACAAAAAATAAAGGACCTATTCAAACCCGAAAATAAGTTAAGGGACCAGGAACAATTTTGCCTATATGTTATCTTATATCTTATCCAGGTGTTGCACATACTTAAACACATGACATGAAAGTGTTACAATGTCACTATCATAGCCTATCTATATCCTCGCTCCATATCATATCTATATCTTGCTCCATATCATATTTTATCTCTATCATATCTTGAACACCAAACTAACCCTTAACTCCTGACTCCTAACCCTCCAAGTAACTAACTATAGAGCTTATTTATCAGTATGAACTATTCAATTATGTGGAATCGATGTTAATCATTCTTAATAAATTTATCATCTTTTATAATAGTTAATTCTCAAAACTCAAACCTTAAGTTGTTAAGTTTTTTTAAAGGATGAGAGAGAGATAGACCTCATTAATGTCATATTTTGATTCACGAAGCCTCTCACTCCAAAAACCAATGTCCCAATGTGTTAAATCATCATCGTTTTCAAAGCACCTTGAGTTTTGAGAATTTCTTAAGGTCTTCCATATCCGCAGAGAAAAAAAGATTTTAACATTTAAGTCTATCCTTCATTAAAGGAAGATGGACGAACACACATAAAAGTCAATAAATAAATAGAATATAACAATTATGATAGAGTAGGGAAAATGAAAGTAAGAAAACAGTAAGTATATATCATATATAATCACATATCGTATACACTACCTACCTTTTACTGCAACATCCCAAGAAGCTCTACGAAGCTTCTCTAGAAGTTCTTTTGCTTTATCAACGGTTGCCATTCTAGTCACCATGCTAGCCTGAGAGACAATTAATACATTACCAATGTACAATAAAATTGTATTTTTAATTGTGAAAGAGAAATTAATATACCTCAGCATAGTTATTGTAGTTGAGAAGCTTGGCTTGTTCCAACCTAAGTTTTAAAATTTGGTTAATAATTGCAGTATTATTCAGATCTCCAGTAGATGCACGTGTTACATGCGCACGGTAAACTTCCTCTCGCAAAGAACGATTGCGAGCATGTTGCATCACACCAACATAACACGGAGCATCTAATGTAATTACCCACGGCCCTTTCTCAGTGGTCGCATTTTTATGCCCCTGCATGCATGCATGCATGTATCAATCAAGTGATCGATCAAATGTTGACAAAATATTGCTAATTGCCATAACTTGATCAACATGATATATATACCTTGGTTACTGCACTTTGTGCAGCCAACCCAAGAACAGTAGCAGGTAATCCTTCAATTTCTTTCTTATCTATAATGTGTTTTTCAAACTTTTTTGTTGCATCCAGAACATTGTCCTCAAATTTTTGGGATAACTTTTCCAGCTCCTGTGGATTAAAACAAAAAAATAAAATAAGGCCAATCATCAGCTCCTCAAATTTTATGGTTTCTATTAAGATTGTAATAATGTCCAATCACTTTGCCGTTGGCATGTGGTTTCTTTCTAATTTTTAGAAATTTTTAATATGGTTTCTTCCTAATTTTTAAAATTTTCAAATTTGAACACAATTTTACCAGCTCATGTTGTTTGTCTTGTATATTTGTAAAACTTGTCCAACTACAATATACAAACCCTTGATCTCGATTTCAACCCTAGTTTGAGAACATGATATCTCAAGTTGTTTTCATGAAATAAAGAGAGATATAACCAAATCCTAGTGGTACATAATTATCACTCTAAATAGCATGCACTAATTAATAATAGCTAGCCACCATTTAAGTTTGCTAGCTTTTAGTTGTTAACAAGCACACCTGTGCGATTCTGTTAAAATGTTCCCTTTATCATCTTCAAGAGAAATGCCATTTAAAACTGCCTCCTTTATATAGTCTGCATGGGAACAAACAGAATCGTTACAATAAATTTGTCTAAAATCCAATGGAACAGTTTGTTTCTAGAATGACTTTTTGAGTAGAAATATTATTACTAGTCAAATACCAACAAGTGGAACACACGCCAAACCTATTGTTTTTTTAATTTTCTTGTTTAACTTGCAGGACCTGTATTAGCACTTGAGGGGAGGTGTAGTAATCAAGCCCGGCCGATGGCCAACCAGTGATGCTTTGAAGTGTCGCCAAACAAAATTTGTTTGGTGGGTCTTGCGCACCCATAACCCGACCCAAACAATGCGCACGCGGATCTTTGATGACCCGAGATATTTATTCTTTCTTACACTCTTCTCTCTTCTCAGAAACCCAAGATTACTCTTCTCTCTTCTTGTTTCTCCGGCCTCTCTCTCTCTCTCGAAACCCTAGAGAGACTCTCGCTCTCACCTGGCGATTATGGTGATTGGAGCGGTGTTTCTCTTGGTTTCACCGCCGATGATGACCTTTGTCGATGATGAACAAAACCCACGGTGGTTTTTGTTTCAAGCTGAAATGAGACCTCCAACTCGACTTCTCACCTTCTCGATCTTGCAAACCCTAGTTTGTACGGATCCGGTTGAATCCTTCAACCTTGCTTGTGAATCTTCTTCTCCGAGGTAGATTCACTCTTGATTCTGCCTGCTTTCACTTTCCCTACGATTTACTTGTTCTCAGAGAAACCCTAATTTTCTACTTTTGCTTTCTGTGTACACAGAGAGATGATTCACTGCTCCAAAGAGCCTCAATCGTGTATAATCACAAACCCTTTGTGATTTTCCCTAATTTCTTGGTTGTTCTTCCGAAACCCTAATATTTCCCTTGTATTTGTTTGTTGCATGTACCGCTTAACTGTGTTCTTGAGATGAACACTACGAATCTTTACCTAAAACCTTTCGTAGTACTAACAGGTAATACCCTCCTTACTAATCTCCTTTCTTTCTCTTGTTTTTCAGTCACTGAAAACCTAATTACTAACCCAGATTTTCTCTTGTTTGCAAGGTACATTCACTCCTTGAATGCACTAGCAGAACCCAGAACTCTTGATAGTAACGTAAAGATATGGAGCATACGTAAAGTGGAGTATTTTTGTAAGTAGTATAGAACTTAGAGTAAAAGCAAAGCGTAAACTTTTATTTTTCAATGTATGAAATCAGACATCATATTTACAAGTTGCTATCTATATATATACATAGAGATAGAAAACGGACATGTTAGTTAGAGGCTGTTAGGTAGAGCTAACTGCCTCTAACTAAATAAACCGTTAGGCTTAGGAAGTCTTAACAAACTTTTAAATTCTGTTTGTGAATGTGTGTGACTGATTTTTGATTACAACGGCTATATTTTATAAGCCTTATTAAGGGTATTTTAGAACTTAGGGTTGATGGATTAGAAATTCCAACACCCCCCCTTAATCTAGAAAACCCTAAGTTAGTTTAGTGAAACCACTTAGAGCTAGCTTAGGTTAGAGAGAACTAAAACATCCAGAACAAGCCTCTGGGATAGCCACTAGAAATAGACACCTTAGAACAAGCCTCCAGGAATAGCTTTCGATTCTTGTCGCCTTCATAGTTTAGAAGGCAACAAGTCCTATCTCTCTTCTAAGCCTTACAAAGGTTTCTCCTTTGAGGACCTTTTTGTAAAAATATCACCAATTGATTCTCGTGTTGAACAATATTCAACACTTAGCCTACCATTGTTAACTTGCTCTCTTAGATAGTGGTATCTAGCTTCAATATGCTTGGTCCTTCCATATATGAGCACCAGGATTCTTTGCTAGGTTTAATGCCGATTGGTTGTTCATCATTAGAGTAGGAGGTTGAGTTAGGTCCACTTTAAGCTCCTTGATTAGTGACTCACCATGCCGCTTGAGTTCGCCGCTCCACAACTGCCACATACTCGCCTCACGGGGAGGACAGAGCCACAATATTTTGTTTCTTGGAGCTCCATGAAATAGGGGCTCCTTGAAACTTAAACAAAAAACAGAAGTGCTTCTCCTATCCAATTGGTCACCACACCAATCGTAATCGAGAGAAATTAAGGAGAATATTTTTCCTAAGTTAGAACCCTTAGGAAAAAATATTCCATAGTTAGTAGAACCGTAAATATAACGTAGGATTCTCTTAGTGGCATTTAAGTGTACTGCTCTTGGGTCATTCATAAACCTCGCTAGTCATACCAGCTTGCAAACAAAATATCTCAAGTGGCTATGGCATAGGTATCTCAAAGAGCCTATTACCGCTCTCAGATAAGTGTAGCATCTACCTTAGCATCACCTTCACTGGCTCTTTGCTAAGGTTACTTTACAGGATTTGTTGCAGAATTGCAACCTAATAAATCAAACTTAGTTAGTACCTCAAGAGCATACTTAGCTTGATGTAGAATTATACCTTCGGTACCCTTAGAACTCAAGTCCCAAAAATATGACAACTTGCCTAAGTCCGTCATTTCAAACTCAACGTGCATAGCAACTTTGAATTTTTCCACCTCACTAGGACTACTCCCAAAGTGACCAACATATCATCCACATATAAACACACAATTAGTAAATAGGTATCAATACTACCTTTAGTATAGACTCCAAACTCACTAGTGCATTTAGAGAACCCAATTTCCTTGAAAAAAGAGTCAATTCTCTTATTCCAAGCTCTAGGGGCTTGCTTTAGCCCATAGAGAGCTTTATGTAATAGGTAACCATACTCCTCTTTACCTTTTTTTCTCAAACCTGTGTGGTTGAGCAATATAGACAGCTTTCCTCTAATGAACCATTAAGAAATGCTGACTTAACATCCATATGGAACAACTCCCAACCTCTATTCACAGCCAAGGCAATCACTAAACGTATAGTCTCATGCCTGGCCACAGGTGAAAACACTTCGTGTAATCCACCCCTCTTCTCATTTGGAAGCCTCTTGCAACCAACCTAGCCTTGTATTTCACAATATTGCCTTTAGGATCAAGTTTGAGCTTGAAAACCCACTTGACACTAATAGGTTTCTTACCTTTAGGTATTTGAACTAGAGACTGTGTCTTATTCTTTTCAATAGACTTGAGCTCTTCTTGCATAGCTTTCTTCCAATGCACATCCTTGAGTGCCTCTAAGTAGTCCATTGGTTCAAAGATTCGCTAACATTGCATAGTGAACCGGATCACCATCATTAGTGACTGATTATCCATGTGTACCTCAAAATCCAACATCCTCCTAGGTAACCTCCTCTCTCTTTGAGGCCTAGGAGGAGCCTCGCACATTTTGTGCAAGTTCCTCGCCACCCTCCTCATTTTACCCCTTCATGTGGATTTTGATCCACATTGGGTAAATATAGGATCATCATTAGGTAGAACAGATCCTCTTCATCGTAATTAGTGTCACTGAATTAGGTTCGGTGTTAAAGACCTCTTCAATGGTTGTAGAGTCCATCGAACCTACCTGCTCAGCCTTTCTCCCAATCCCACCGCTTGTCTTCAAGCACAACCACATCCCTAGACACCTCGGCTTTACTTGTATTAGGGTCTAGTAGCTCAGAACCCCTCAGTAGGATGATATCCCACTAGGATTAGAGGTCTACTCTTGTCCTCAAGTTTAGATCTCTTACTATCGTGTATATGGTCGTAAAGAATCGAGCTAAATACCTTCAAGTGAGATACGCAGGTATTTCACCATTCCACATAGTTTCGTGCACCTTAGCCTCCAAACCTCTTGTAGGACACCTATTCAGAATATAGGCAAGCAGCCACCACGCTTCGCCCATAGTCTTTTAGGTAGTCCCTTGGTTTTTACCATACTCCTAGCCATTTCTAGGATAGTTCTGCTTTCTCCTTTCTCGCCACTCCATTGTCTTTGTGGAGTATATGGTGGAGTTACCTCATGAACAACACCACTGGTGGTGCAGTACTCTTCAAACTCCTTTGAAGTATACTCACCACCACCATCAGTCCTTAATACCTTTAGTTTCTTTCCACTTTGAGTCTCAACCATAGCCTTAAACTTTTTAAACACATTGAAAGTATCACTTTTGGACTTGAGTAGATATACCAAAATCTTCCTTGAGTATTCATCCACAAAAGTTACAAAGTACTTGTTCCCTCCTATAGATGTAGTATCCATAGGACCACACAAATCAGAATACACAACTTCCAATAAATCTTTAGATCTGTGTTCAATCTATTTCTTAAAGTTTTTCCTAGGTTGTTTACTCATTAGGCATGTAGTACATTTTTCTTTAATGTTAGCTATCTTAGGTAACCCCTTTACTAGTTTATTAGTACTTAGGTTATCTAGAGCCTTATAGTGAAGATGTCCAAACCTATTATGCCATAAACTAGTATCATCATCGGTGGTGGCACTTAAACACAAGTGCTCCTCGTCTTGCTTATACTAGTTTTAAATGTTCTGTTACTAGCTAGTAGTTGAGTAGTTAGAATTAGCTTATCCTCTTTATCAAACAGTTTCAACTTAGCATTTTTCATTAGGCAAGAAAACCCTTTTTCAATTAATCGCCCTAAGTCGATTAGATTGCAACTTATCTCAGAACATATAACACATCATAGATAATTACCTTTTCCCCATCAACTCTAGTTAGTTCTATATTCCTCTACCCTCAGAGACTATAGTCTTACCATTAGCACACCTAATAGCAATTTCGACAAAGTGGGATCAAAGTTAATTAGCCATTTCTTATTACTTGTCATATGATTAGAACATGCCGAGTCTAAGTACCGCATTTGTTATAGTTTTCCCATCCCTACCACATTACTATTAAAACAACATATTCCTTTCCTTTCTTAGTTTTCATCTTATCCTTCTTAGGCTTAGTTATATTAGGTTCATCACAAAGCATGTCAAGGCAACATTATCTCGATTCATCAAGATTCGAGTCGTAGTCTTCCTTAGCCACATTGGCTTCAGAACCGACTCCTTAGGCTTAGAGTTCTTTTCGGTGGGACATTGGTGGCATAATGCCCCATCTTGTCACACCTATAACATTGTACCTTAGATTTATCCTTTTCTTAGGTGCATTGCTATTTTTAGATGAATTAGATTTAGTAGAAGAGTTAGAAGTACTGACTTGTTCTTAGAACTCTTAGACTTTTTTTTTGCTACCTCCTTTTACCTTTTTTTGCCCTTAGCTTTAGCTGCATACATGGCTTGGTCCTCATCTTCCGATTCTTCCTCCGTAATCTCCACTTTATCTCCTTGGCCTCTAGTTTTCCCGGAGCTCCTCTAGCTTCAGTGCCTACATTTTTGTAGTTTCTTCTATGGTGTTAGTCACCACATACCACTTTTTGGCATTGATCCGAGAATCTTTTCTTTGCATGAATCGAATTCTTCAAGCTTCTCCCCTTGGAGAGCCATATCATTTTTGATCTTCTTCACTCTGTTGAAGAACTCAGTTACCTTTTCATCTTTTTTCATTTTAAGACTTTCATACTGTGCTCTTAGAGCTTGCAGCTTCTCTTCCTTGATTGGAGCTGCACCACAGTAATAATGTTCTAGAGCATCCCATGCTGCCTTAGAGGTTTCACAGTCCCTCACCCTTTCAAAGTCTTCCTCTCCACACGCTCTGTGGATGAGTGACAGGCCCTTGAAGTCCTTCATTTCTGCTTCAAGGAATTCTTTCTTTTCAGCAGGGGTAGCATTAGCTCCAAGTGCTGTGAGTCCCTCTTTCACCAAGTGTAGGCATCCATGTGACCCTAGTATAGGCTTCATCTGAATAGCCCAAGTATCATAGTTGTTCCCATTGAGCTTAGGAGCATAACTGTCTTCTTTTCCCATTTCTGCAGATTTACACTTTAAACACACACAGAAAGTTAGAACACAGTTACCTGCACAATTTCACACTGTGCAGGGTTTAAAGAAATTCAAAGAAACTTTAAAGAACTTAAAAGAAACAGAGATTAGAGTTAGAAGGTTGCCCTGGATCGTTTTTACCAATGCTCTGATACCATATTGTTTTTTTAATTTTCTTGTTTAACTTGCAGGACCTGTATTAGCACTTGAGGGGAGGTGTAGTAATCTAAAGCCCAGCTTCTGATGGCCCAACCCAGTGATGCTTTGAAGTGCTGCCAAACAAAATTTGTTTGGTGGGTCTTGCGCACCCAGAACCCGACCCAAACAATGCGCACGCGGATCTTTGATGACCCGAGATATTTATTCTTTCTTACACTCTTCTCTCTTCTCAGAAACCCAAGATTACTCTTCACTCTTCTTGTTTCTCCGGCCTCTCTCTCTCTCTGAAACCCTAGAGAGACTCTGCTCTCACCGGCGATTATGGTGATTGGAGCGGTGTTTCTCTTTCGGTTTCACCGTCGATGATGACCTTTGCTGATGATGAACAAAACCCACGGTGGTTTTTGTTTTAAGCTTTGAGCTGAGACCTCCAACCTGACTTCTCACCTTCTCGATCCTGCAAACCCTAGTTTGCACAGATCTGGTTGAATCCTTCAACCTTGCTTGTGAATCTTCTTCTCTGAGGTAGATTCACTCTTGATTACAGTTCTGTTTCACTTTCCCTACGATTTACTTGTTCTTGTAGAAACCCTAATTTTCTACTTTTGCTTTCAGGTACACAGAGAGATGATTCACTGCCCAAAGAGCCTCAATCGTGTATAATCACAAACCCTTTGTGATTTTCCCTAATTTCTTGGTTGTTCTTTCGAAACCCTAATATTTCCCTTGTATCTGCATTTTGTTGCATGTACCGCTTACTGTGTTCTTGAGATGAACACTACCGAATCTTTACCTAAACCTTTTGAGTACTAATGTAATACCCTCCTTACTAATCTCCTTTCTTTCTCTTGTTTTTCAACATCTTTGAAAACCTAATTACTAACCTGCATTTTCTCTTGTTTGCAAGGTACATTCACTCCTTGAATGCACTAGCAGTAACCTGTAACTCTTGATAGTAACTGTAAAGATATGGAGCATACGTAAAGGAGTATTTTTGTAAGTAGTATAGAACTTAGAGTAAAACTCAAATCAGTAAACTTTTATTTTTCAATGTATGAAATCAGACATCATATTTACAAGTTGCTATCTATATATATACATAGAGATAGAAAACGGACATGTTAGTTAGAGAGGTTAGGTAGAGAGCTAATCGCTCTAACTAAATAAACTGTTAGGCTTAGGAAGTCTTAACAAACTTTTAAATTCTGTTTGTGAATGTGTGTGATCGATTTTTGATTACAACGGCTATATTTTATAAGCCTTATTAAGGGTATTTTAGAACTTAGGGTTGATGGATTAGAAATTCCAACAAAACCAAACTTCGAATACACATTAATTAATCTTGAAAACCTAAGCCACTACACTCTCCAGTACTCACTCAAGGCATCCTCTAAAAGGTGAAGATCAGAGTCACTAATCGATGAGAGAATACATTACTGACACTTTCCCTTAATTAGTGGAAGCAAACCAGCACCAACCAACATCAACATTCCCCCTACAGATATTGACAGAGGCTTTTAGAGATAACCTCCATCTTAGTTTGATCCAATATATCGCAAGGAATCCAACCTCTCTTCAATCTTTCTAAGTAAAATTCAGAAGCTAGCGCTGGGAATTGCGGCATTAGGATGTAACCTGAAGAAAAGGATATCACAAGAACGACATAACTAAGAGATATTTTGTAATATAGAAGAAATAAAACATGCCAATACGTACGGAATAAATATAAAAAAAAGTAGTATATATATAACAAGAACGACATAACCAGAAGATATATATATATATTTTGAAACTTACTTTCAACAATACGTTTGCGAGCATCACTAAGTGTGTGCCAATTAGAAGACTCTCGAATGGTTTTGAATGCATTATAAATAGGTTTGCTTTGCCCCAATCTAAGGTAAAACTTAACTTCATCTGCCTGAAAATATAATAGTAACACAAAATTAGCAGATGGGCTGATCATAATAGCTAGCAATTCACAAGAGAAATACATACATATATATAGTGCATATCCGTACGTGCGTTAGAAAGACTAACAAAAAAGAAAAAGAAAAAAACTTACCTGGACATCTTCAATGGCTGATCGGAGCTCAGAAGTATCCTTAACGGACTTGAGAAGACCGACAATACCCAAAACAACACTAAGCCTATCCATAATTTTCTCCAAAGGTTCAACCAACTTGGGCCAAGATGGTTCCACAGTGCGTTCAAGATCCTCCAAATCATGTTCCTGCAAAAACGTCGACCCATGCATGCATCAATTTAACAAACTCGATCGATCCAAATTAAAACGCTAGCTGAATGAACTTGTTAGTTACCAGGTGGTTGAGGAGGGTGTGAATGGCGGGTCGCACGTGTTTGGGTTCTACAACATCGTATGGCGGGAAGACGAAGTCTTGGAGAAGAGGATTGGCATTAATGGAAGCGGGCAGTACTGATGAAGCAGAGGAAGAAGGAAGAGAAGTAGCAGAGAGAAGAAGGTTGGAATTTAGGGAAGTGGAAACTGGAACAAGGAGGAGTTGGTTAATATTGGAACGGTGGGAGAAAGAGAGAGTACTACTGTGGGTAAGGCGCACAGCCACTAACATGTTTAATATAACAAGAAGGGTGGCAACCAGAGCTTTGTGTCTCATTTTGATCAATGGTGATCTATGCGTATAACATAATCTTTTTTTGGGAAAATATTTTTCTACACACCTTATATATATAGACGAGACGACGGGAGTAAATAAATACTCAGTTGTTAAGTTAATACCAGTGTTTTAAAAATCAACAATGTTATTTGGACATTTTTGTTAGACAAAAGTAGACAAATACCAACTTACAACACCAATTAACCAAGTTTTTAGACCATTTAGCCAACCTGCTTTTTCACAATTTTCGAGGCGTATAAAAACTTGTTTATTGATCACTTGGTTAAATGGTCTAAAAACTTGGTTAATTGGTGTTGTAAGTTGGTGTTTGTCTACTTTTTGTCTAACAAAAAATGTTCAAATAACATTTTTGTTTAAAAATCAATCTACGACTGATCCACTCGATAAAGGTATTATTGGGTTATTGGATCCTTGACTGGATTGGTGTGGGTGGGTGGGTTAGTAGTGAACTGCATCAAAATGGGTCTAAATTAAATTTCAATATTATTCTATTATTATCAAAAATGTTATTTGGACATAGATTTTTAGACAAAAATCGACATAAACCAACTTACAACACCAATTAACCAAGTTTTTTAGACTATTAGCCAACCTGTTTTTTCACAATTTTCGAGACGTTTTTTAAAAACTTGGTTAATTGATCACTTGGTTAATTGGTGTTGTAAGTTGGTTTATGTGAGACGTTTTTGATCTTTAAGTGAGTTCAATTTTATATATATATATATATATATATATATATATATATATATATATATATAAAGAGAAGTTTGGTAAAAAAATAATAAAGACTTTTTTTAAGCAAAAATAATAAAGACCTTAAAAAACTACTTTGTTTCCTACTTTTTGGTGTAGTGGCAATAGACATTTTTATTCTTTAAATGAGTTCAATTTCATGAATTAAGATATTTTGGCAATTTAATAGGCGATTCTATATTTGTTTTATAAGTTCACAGAATTGCAGTTCACACTGTGACGTTTGTTGGAACTAGTATATATTTTAACGGTGCAAATGGCGTAAGCTTTGAGTAGCATCTAAAGTTAATATTCGATAACATAAAAAATATTAACCATTTAAAAATGTGGACAATCTTGGTGTTGTGGGAGAGATAGGCGTTGGGATACAATGGAAACAATTATGGGAAAATGATGTGCCTTCAAAAGTGTTAATTTTCGGGTGGAGATTAATGTTGAATAGATTGGCTACGCGGGAGAGATTGCACGATAGAGGTATTTTACACTCCAATTTGGATAAATGCTGTGTTTTTTGCTTCGAGGAGGATGAGTCTACGGGAAACTTGTTTTTGGGATGTAGAGTAATTAAAACGGTTTGGCAGCAAGTGTGTTTGTGGATAGGGGAAAGCATTACGAACTCCGTGGATGTGGTGTATCATTTTTTGGAGTTTGGAAAGTTAACGAAGGGAAGGAAACTCAAAAGGGTTAGGCATCTTATATGGTTATCGGTAGTATGGAACATTTGGATTATGAGGAATAAAATTGTTTTCAATGGGGAGGTTGCTTCGGTTCCTAACTTGGTCTCGGGTATAAAGGATTCGGCGTGGAGTTGGTTCAAAGCTAAGAAGGGGAGGAAATGCATGGCGCTTTGGTCAGATTGGTATAATAATCCTTTGGGTTGTTATTCTCTATTGTAATCATCTATTGGTCTGTATTGTATTCAAGTCATAAATATATTTGAAGGGGAGAAGAAGTGGGTTAGGGACGGTTTTTTTTCCCACTTTGTTGTGCAATTTTTGTGTGCAGACTCTTTTCCTCCCTGAGTCTTTTTCCTATTGGGTTTTGGCTCTGGGAGGTTTTGAGGAGGCCCTCCCCCTTCCCATTGTATTAGTTGGGCACTTCTTGTGCTTTCTATCAATGAAATTGCTTATCTAAAAAAAAAAAGTTAACTCTTGAAATTTATTTACTCCTCTTTTCAGTTCTGATGTTTCTTCCGTCCAACCAGTCGTGGATCTTGACTAAAAAATTCGGAAGGGCCACCATTGAAACAGACATTGAGGAACTACGAGGTAGAGAGGTTGAGAGGGAGAACGGTTACTCGTGCGTAAGAAAGTGGTGAAACTTAAGAAAAAATACAATCAAAATAGATAAATATAAATTAATAATTATTTATTAAAAAAATTGAATGACCAAAAAAGCAATTTTAATTTCACACAAAGACTCAATTGAAGCTAGCTGTTTGCAAAAATATGATTTTAGAATCCTAAAAATATTTTTTTTTTTGAAAATTATAGATCATTTATTCATAATTTCTAATTCTAATATAGAGATGTGAAAAAAAATGTTATTATATAATATAATATTAAAAAAATGAATAAATATAAGAACTATTATATGGAGAACATGTATCATTGTATCAATATTAACTTTTTTCTGCATGAACTAGTAAGAGACATTGGTTTATTGGTAAGTAAGCTGTGATTTTTATTTGTGAAAAAAAAAAACCAAAAATTGTGCCAACACGGAGTTCAATAACTCGGGATCCATTGGTGGATGTGAAAAATATTAGCCAGTGAGCCACGGAATAGACTTCGTAGTATTGCACAAACATCACATTATATGTATTTAGTGTCGTTTTTTGAAAAGACAGTGTATTATGGTAATTTCATATGAAATTTCTGGGCGGGCCGTGGCCCTGCCTAACCCATACAAAGATCCGCTTCTGCATCCAACCATTTTCTTTTCATCTTTGTTTGAGCCACTCTTTCTTAGTTTGATTTTTCTCTTCATCTCTTATTAAAGCGATGACACGCACTCCGCTTACTGTTTCAAAAATGATGTAAATAAAAGAATTAGTAGAGATTATCTTTGTAAAACCTTAAATCAAACGAAATAATACTTATTACCAACAAATGTGAAAATACAAATAAAAAAGCAAAGCTAAAAGTACGGTAAAAAAACCCCATACAACCCTTGTGTCTCATGTCTTAGAGCTTTTACCACTTCGTCGCAACTTTTAAATAACAAATAACTAAACTAATAGCAACTAATAATCTTCATTTGCACGAACTACTCCTTGACATCCACGTCAACGAGCTCATCATCAACAAACTCTTCACTTAAACTGTAAATGACACACGTGTAGCCACGAAGAAAGAAAAGTGGGAAATCACATAACATAGAAAATAATCAACAGAGTAGTCGATACAACATACATAAGCCGCATACACAAACAATCATCAACTAATCATCATCTAACCCTCATCGCCGCGACCTAACAAACGGTCCTAGGACTATCAGTGAATCGTCAAATGGTTTTACTAACAACTTGAACTTCAATCTAAAACCTAAATTATATCTGTGTCGCTGCTCATTAAAGTTGACAATGAATGAGAATAAAACAAAAAATACTAAGTTTTGGTTGGAGTTCTATACCTATCACGTTGATGTTAAAGTATTGATTTTGATGTGGATTTGCTTTCCTTATTTCTATTGCTATTGTTCTAGTTTCCTTTTGTCGAGTTTGTTGGTATAGTTTCATTAACTATGAATATACTTTTACTACTTAATGTTTTAATTATAACTTTTAACTAATTTTTTTCTTTTTTTGAGAATAACTTTTAACTAATTTTAATTTAAATGTTATTCTACTTTTTTTTAACAGTTAAATTGTCGACTTTTAGTATCTTTTGATTTTGTCCCAGAACAATAAAATTATTCTATTTTTGGTTGTTCTACCTCCATTTATAGAACACTAAATTTTCAAAAAATTCAATTTAAATTTGAGTACTAATCGTACCATGTAACACGAATGGCGGATGCACGAATATGTTATTACTAAAAAGGGATGCACAGATAAGTTACTGATTACTAAAAAAAATGACTAAAATTTCCCGTATGTCCTGATTTTAGGAGCAAAATAATTGGAGATGAGAACAGAGTTGATGAAAACGTGACCACAAGGCACATTTAGCAAACTGGATATATCCTTAGCTAAGGCATAGTAGTTGTTAGCCACTTATACTTATAATTAATGCTTGAGAACATGGCAGGTAGAGGTAGTGCCCTATTTCTCTTATAAATATCAATTGTAAAGATCGTTTAAGATAGATAGATATTAGCCAATACAACTCATTTTTACCTCAATTTACTTTCAGTCACAATTTGCATTTAAAGGTTTTTTAAGTTATGCTTTTTAGCTTAGTTTCACGAATTCTTATTACTCTTAACTTTAAAAGTTAATTACACATAATGTCAAACCTTAATATGCTTGTAAATAACAAGATTTGTGTCCTATAAATAAAAACTCATGACATTATAAAATTTGCACTTTGAAGACTTTCTCTGTTCAATCTCTTCTTCATCTCTAGACTTATATTTTCTCTTTCTGTTAGATTATACATTCTTTGTATATACATCATTTATGTAAATAGCTTGTTTGCTTCTAGCTTAGTTAATTATATTAGGCTAGTTAGTTTATTAGTTGCTGTACTACTCTGAGATGTTAGCATGTATATATAACAGTATTCAATCAATAATAAATCAGAGATTTCATTTTACCAATTGTGACATGGTATCAATGAAAATTTCCTCTCGCTTCCTCTCGGTCTCTAACCGTCTCTCTCTTTCGTTGTAACCGTTTTTCCATTCGAAGCTTCTTCAATGGCGACCAACAACGAATCTTCCGGTTCCTCTTCCGATGGATCTGCTCGCTCTACTCGCCATCTCGTTGTTCCTCTCATCGGCGTAATTCCAAACCAAAGGATTACTTTGATCCCATCGCATCCATCCGAATGAGAATCCTCGCTCGTTATGGTTTCTCCGGTGCTTGACGGTTCAAATTACCACTGCTGGATCCAAGCCATGACTATGGCGTTGGAAATGAAGAACAAATTTGCATTTGTTGATGGTTCAATCACTCGTCCTCTCGCTACAGATCCGAAATTCAACTTGTGGAAAAGATGCAATATGCTTACTCTTTCGTGGATAAATCACTCTGTATCCACTGAAATTTCTTCAAGCATTTTGTGGATTTCCGATGCTTACAACGTTTGGACAGAGCTTCGTAATCGTTTTTCGCAGGGAGACAACACTCGCATTTCGCACCTTCATTACGACATCTTCTCTTTGAAATAAGGTGAGATTTATGTCACGGCTTACTTTACCAAAATGAGAATTCTATGGGACGAACTCTCCAATTACCGGCCTATTCCATCATGTTCTGCTCCAAACAGTGCTTGTTGCTGCAACGTTGCAAAAATTGTCTCTGATTATCGCGAGCGTGACGCCGTGATGTCATTTTTGCAAGGATTGAACGACAATTTTGCTGCTGTTAGGTCTCAGATCTTGCTCATGGAGACTCTTCCACCTCTCGCGAAAGCATACGCGATGATTCTTCAACAAGAGCGTCAAATTGGAGCTCCTGCAATTGCTGCTACTCCTGAAATCTCCATTGTTGCTGTGCAAGCTTCTGCACCTCCTTCTATGGCTCGTGGCAGAGGTAAACCGTTTCAACGAAATAGTCGTCTTTGTACTCATTGTAATCTCACTAATCACACGGTTGATACCTGTTGGAAGAAACATGGTTATCCTCCCGGTCTCAAATCGAATGCCAAGACAGTGAATAACATCTCTGTGGAAGACTCTACTCCTGCTACCTCCAATACCTCTTCACCAGTTCATATCACTGCGAAACAACTCCAGAGTTTATTGTCACTCCTCCCTGCTAGTTCCCCTACTGCTACAGCTTCAACTAATATGGTCAGTGTGAATAACGTTCTCACTGCACCATCACCTACTCATTCATCTTTTGTTGAATGGCTTGTTACTTGGTTAGTAGATTCTGGAGCAACAGATCATATTTGCTCGTGCATTGAATTTTTCTCTACATTCTTTGCAATCAAGCCTCTGTTGATTACACTACCTCCAGGTGACACTAGATATACGCATTACAAGGGCGCCATATACCTCACTCCAACTATCACCTTATATGATGTTTATTATGTTCCTAATCTCAACTCTAACATCATTTTTGTTGGACAACTTGCTGACACTATCAATTGCAAAACTGGATTTGATGGTGATTATGTTTGTTACAGGATATCCCCTCCAAGAGAGTGATTGGTCATGCTAAAAGGGGTGGAAAGCTTTACACAATGAAGATCTCACCTCGTTCCTTTGCAGCTAAGTCTAGTCCCATACATTGTAATTCAATCTCTGTTGCCTCTATTAATGTAGATATCTAGCATAATCGTTAGGTCACCCCTCCCCCACAGTGTATACTCTTATACAGAAACTACATTGTAACATGCCCTCTTCATCCAATGAAAATTGTGACACTTGTCATTTAGCTAAACAAAAGAAACTTGCATTTCCTACACATTATTCCTCTTCTTTGCATATTTTTGATATGATTCATGTTGATATTTGGGGCCCTTTTGCCACCCCATCTATGCAAGGAAGCAAATATTTTTTGACTATTGTGGATGATAAGTCTAGGTTTACTTGGATTAAACTCATGAGAGCAAAATCCGAAACTAGAAAACACCTCACATAGTTTATTGCCTTTGTTAAGACCCAATTCAATACTACTATCAAAATCATTAGATCAGACAATGGTGTTGAGTTTGCCATGGCTGATTTCTACCTTTCCCTAGGCATCATCCATCAAAAGTCTTGTGTAGAAACCCCACAACAAAATGGTATTGTTGAACGTAAGCATCAACACATCTTAAATGTAGCTCGTTCCCTCATGTTTCAATCTCATTTGCCTATCCAATTTTGGGATTTTGCAATTTGTCATGCTATTCACCTCATTAACCGTATACCATCCACCACCCTTCATGGACTATCACCCTATTTCCTACTTTACAACAAAACACCTGATTTATCAACTCTAAGAGTTTTTGGCTCTCTTTGTTATGCTACCACCCTTACCTCTCACAGGACTAAGTTCCTTCCTAGAGCACGTAGTGCATTCACATTGGTCACTCACAAGGTGTCAAAGGTTACCTTTTGTTTGATCTTCACAATCATGAGATATTTCTCTGTAGGCATGTGTCTTTCTATGAAAATGTTTTTCCTTACCCTTCCACATCTCCCTCTCCCTCACCAACACCCTCAACCAATACAATTCCCTCCAAGGTCACTATCACTAACTTGTTTTCTTACTCTACATTTGGTGATCCACCTACACCAACCACCTCTCCCTCTCCACCTGAGCCACATGACTATCCCTATCTACCTGAGCCACCTATGTCTCCCTCTATCACACCTACTGAGCAACCTATCTCAGAAGCTTCCCATTCTTCCCAAACACCTATGCCTCCTCCGCCACCTATACATACTCGTACCTCTACCAGAATAACAACTAAACCCTTATACCTAAATGATTTTCATTGTGGGATGCTTTCTCTCTCTTCTGCTGCTCAATCATCCTCAGGTACTAAATATCTTTTGTCTGACTATGTTTCCCATGATGATTTATCTACATCACATAGAGTGTACATTGCATCCATTAGTTCTCAGGTTGAGCCAAAGACTTTTGCTCAAGCTTCCAAGCATCAATGTTGGTTAGATGATATGGAAAAGGAAATTCAAACTCTTAACTTGAATTCTAGTTGGATTATCACTGATTTGCCTCCTGGCAAGCATCCTATTGGATGTAAATGGGTCTACAAGATCAAACACAATGTTGATGGTTCTATAGAAAGATATAAGGCTCGATTAGTTGCCAAGGGTTTTACTCAACTTGAAGGTGTAGATTATTCTGAGACTTTCTCTCCTGTGGTCAAGATGACCACTGTCAGACTTGTTTTAGCTTTGGCAGCTTCTCACAATTGGCATCTTCATCAATTAGATGTCAATAATGTTTTTCTTCATGGTGATCTTCAAGAGGAGGTCTACATGAAAGTTCCTCAAGGCATTCCTAATGTTTCTCCTAACAAGGTTTGCAAGCTTCAAAAATCTCTATATGGGTTGAAGCAAGCAAATCGTCAATGGAATGCCAAGCTCATTTCATTCCTTCTACCTTTGGGTTTTGTTCAATCCAAACATGATTATAGACGTTTGTTGGGAAGGCTCATTTACCTTACCAACACTAGACCTGATATTTGTTTTGCTGTGAATAGACTTAGTCAATTCATTGCTAATCCTCTACATCCTCATATGGAGGCTGCTATCCATATTTTGAAGTATCTGAAATCATCCCCTAGCTGTGGTATATTTCTGTCTGCTACCTGTGATCATAAGCTCACTGCTTTCAGTGATGCTGATTGGGCATCTTGCCCTGATAGCAGGCGCTCCACAACAGGTTTTTGTATCTTCTATGGTGCTTCCTTGATCAATTGGAAGTCCAAGAAACAGAGTGTTGTGTCTCGCTCTTCCTCTGAAGCAGAATATCTTGCTCTTGCTATGACTACATCCGAAACTCAATGGCTTCTTTATCTGTTACATGATCTGCATCAGTCCCATACATATGTTGTTTCTTTGTATTGTGATAACAAATCCGCTATTCACATTGCTCAAAACCCCATTGTCCATGAGAGAACCAAGCATATTGAGTTAGATTGTCACTTGGTTCGTGATAAAGTTCATGCTGGTGTCATTCATTTATTACTTGTTCCTACGAAAGCCCAGATAGCTGATGTGTACACAAGCCTTTACATCTATCTCAGTTTGAGGTTTTTGTTTCCAAGCTCAACATGAAGGACATTCATGGTTTAGCTTGAGGGGGGCCGTTAGATTATACATTCTTTGTATATACATCCTTTGTGTAAATAGCTTGTTTGCTTCTAGCTTAGTTAATTATATTAGGCCAGTTAGTTTATTAGTTGCTGTACTACTCTGAGATGTTAGCATGTATATATAACAGTATTCAATCAATAATAAATCAGATATTTCATTTTACCAATTGTGACACATTCATTTGTTCTTGCTCTATTTTGATTCATTTCATAATATATACTCCCTCCGTTCCTTATTACTTGTCGTTTTTGGAGAAAATTTTTGTTTCTATTTAGTTGTCATTTTCAAGTTTCTATGCATCATTTATTATTGTTTTCTCAATAATACCCTGAGAGAAATAAATGAAATGAGATAATAAATTATTAAGGGTATTATAAGTAAAAGAGAATTAATTGTATCAAAAGTAACAAAATTTATTAGTCTTATTGGTATGTGTAAATAGTGAAAAAATGACAAGTATATAGGAACGGAGGGAGTATCATTTAAAAACTAGGTTCCTTTAAATGTTGTAAAATGAAATTAAATATAAAATATAACAATTTAGTCTATAAAAAAAAAGTAAGTGCCTCAATTATCTCTGCATATAACTAATAGCCTATCCCTAAGCTGCAACAGGTAATAGGCCATTGTGTCTGAGCAATGCATCTGGTGTTGGTTCTCTCCCACGAAATTGCACAAACACCTACCCAAAACATTATTAATTAACAAACTGCACAAAGCAATGAATAAATGAGAGTCAGAGAGGTGCTTCAAAGTATTATCTAACTCACATCCAGGGCTGGCTTGCCACCTCCAAGAGCGAGAATGGTCTCCCGGAACTTGTGTCCCGTTTCTTTAACGGCCTGCACATGAAAGTAAAAACATAAAATGAAGAAGGTGAAAAAACCAGATACTTTCAATTATAAATCGTGAAAAAATAGGGGATTTTGAAGATTATACAGCAAAGTGAATCCTTATAAACAGTTTTCTAAATCAAATATACCTTGCTGTTATCCAATCCCGCATCCTCAAATGCAGAGAAAGCATCTGCAGATAGCACTTCAGCCCACTGCATAACACAATTTCACCATAAGATACTTAGTTTTCCCCCTATAGGCCCTATAGAACTTAGAAGAAGTGCCAGGTCACCCGAAATCAGAAAGAAACCAAAAACATGTTAGTAGTTGAAACAAGGCAAAAAAAAATACCTTGTAGCTATAGTATCCAGCTCCATATCCACCTAAGTTGTGCAAAATCAAGGAACAAAATGAGTTTGATAAAGATAATTGCATAATTACAAAGAGGTTGCAGGTATAAGTGGCAAAGCAAACCTGCAAATATATGACTAAAGCTGCAAAGGAACCTGTCCTGTGGAAATGGAGGAATCACTTGAGTTTTCTCAGAAATTCTGCGGTCAACATCGTATATGGATTCGGATCCCCCTGGAATATATTTAGTATGAAGCTCCAAATCTAAACTGGCAAATCTTAGCTGCAAATTATATAAACGGATACTGATTAGAAGGAAAGTTATTTATTTAAAACATATACTATACACAAGACAAGAAAATAAAATTAGAACCAGCATTAGAAATTAGGTACAGTACACTTAATAGAATACAGAGGCCTTAGGTTGTTCAGTTCACTTAAGAATAATAGAATCCAAGAATATAGTTTCATGAAGAAATACAATAACAACAAAAATTTGAAAATTTGAAAATCTTAAATCAGTTTCACTCCATTCTTCAGAAACAGAACAAAAGAAAGGGTAGAAAACCGATGTAGGGGTTAAGAAAAGATATGCCAGCGTACAAACTAAATAGAGGGGAGAAGTATCTAAGCAACATTTTAAAGCAAAAGAAAATGGAATAGAAAGAAGAGAGCGGATAACCCAAAAGTATCAATACTGATGCAAAATGCTGAGACTACAAAGTAACAAGGAAAAAATAGTCATGGCATAACACAAGAAGCATGCGATGATGAGCTAAGAGTATAATATGCAACTTTCAAATGAAAAAATATATAAAGGTATTGTTGACCAATATACTCATACTGACCTGTCGAAGACTGAGAGAGCCAGCACGAAAAGTTCTAGCTGCAACAAGCTTCAAATATACAGCATCAGGGAGACTCTCCCCAGTTTGAAAATGTTTTGCAATGCCCATTAAAGTATCTCTAAAGGCACAAAAAAAAAATAGATAAAGTTGGAACTTGGAAGGCATTCATAGTTGGAAACCATTGATTTTTCAAAACATATATAACAAAATTTATTCAGAGACTTCAAAAGAAATTTAGGACAAAATGGAGGATTAAAGTAACACCCACAGAAGATAAAGGAATAAACTTCATATGGATTAATATTATTATTACCTACCTATGGTAACACCAGTTTTCCATGAATTGAGAAGGTAATTCAACAGCATCCCACTCTATCCCCCTAATACCAGCAACCAGACCCTCATCTTCCTTGGTAAGCATATGTTGAAGGGCATGGCCAAATTCATGGAAGACAGTTTCAACCTGAGAAAAAGGGTATGACAAAAAATTTAGTTTGTGAACCATTATGAATTTATAATAATTAATAAGGAAGCATCTTAGTTACAGCATCTCTATATACACGTCAATAATTGTTGTCAACATATTGTATCTTAGTTGATATATCACACCTTAATGATCAATCAATTTTATTGTGCCAACATGTAGGAAACCTCTTCAACTGCAGTTTAATTTCATAAATCCAATGTGGTTCCAAACTCAAAAACCTGACTTCCTCAATCAATCAAGCAGAGCACATTGACTCCCTATATGGATTCCTGTGCGAGCATAAGGGATTTATTTTACACTACGTGGCATATTTTAGTAAGTTTAAGGAGTTAAGTAGTCAAATTTGAAAGCCACATAGGATTTCGAAACATACCTTTAGATGGACAAGGTTATTCACATTATAGCCATTTTATTATAATCAGCCACACTTTAGCATCGGGTGTTTTAAGTGATAAAAAGTACCACTTACGCTAAAGGGAAAATCTTAGCGTACAATAATAAGGATGGCAATATTGTATGTGAAGGAGTGTTGGGCGGTAAACATCCAACCTAAAGATAAGAATGCTACAATGGAGGAGTGGCAAGACAATATGAGACAAAATTAAAAATGATAGCTTTAGAGAGAGATGAGGTAGCATTTACAGTAGAAAAGATGGCTGAATCTCAACTTAGGTGGTTTGGGCATGTATGAAGGAGACCAATAGATTCTTTAGTAAAGAAGATAGAAGATCAGATGGAGAACAACCTAGTAGCTAGAGGCAGAGCAAGAAGACCAGGATAAACTATGAAACTATTAAGAAAGACTAAGAGACCAATGGTTTCACTATAGACATGATTCTGAGAGACCGCTATGGCGTCGAGTGATCCATGTAGCTGACCCCAATTAGTAGCCCTTCGTTAAAAGCTAGTTGTTAAGGTGGAAGAACACAGCCATTTAAATACTCCACCAAGCATCTCATACAACCCCATGTGGAACTTAGGCACCCCATAATACCCAAGTCACTATCATATGACCGCCCTTGAGAGCCGACGTCCTCAACGGATGCACTTCGCGACACTTCACTCAACTTGTCAAAACCATCCACCAATCAGAATCTTTTGTGGTAGCCTTCACTCAAACACTAAGAGAACCCTCCCTTAAAAGCTAGTTGTTAGGGGGGATGAACCAAACCACCTAAGTACTCCAACGAGCATCCCAAACTACTCAATGTGGAACTTAAACACCCCACAATACCCAGGTGACAGGTCCCTATTAGCCATTGATTGTGAAAAATAATTATTGGAGTAATCTTTGACATTACCAAAATTTTTAAACATGCGAAGACTACAAACATAATTAATGTAGTAATCTTTGACATTACTAAAATTTGTAAACATTCAAAGACCAGCCACTTCCCACAGCCGTTATTTCTCTGATTATTATAGCCCATGCATTTTTATTTTTATTACACAGATAATTATCATAGCTTAAAAAATATAAAATAGATAAATACATGGAGTAAAATGGAGGTTACCTCACGGAATGTCATTAGACTTGGCTTGTTTCCTATTGGAGGTGTTTGATTGCACACCATGTGGGCAACAGGCAACCTTGCTGAGGTACCATCACGTGACAGTGCACGACTACGAGCAACAACTTCATCCATCCATGCACCTTGCTTTTTTTCAGCAGGACGACTGTAGGGATCAAAATAAAAGTATGCAATTGGACTGCCTGAAGAATCTTTAACACGAAAGAACTTGACATCATTATTCCAAACCTGTATAACAATAAACATGTGTCAGTGAGTTCAAAAGAGATGCTATCTTGGTACAAGAACCATAGCTGAATAAAGAGAATTAATTACCGGAGCTAGACCATCAGCTGGCTCAATTTCAACGCCAAAAAGTGTTTTTGCCAGATTAAATAGTCCATCCATAACATTTGGTAGAGAGAAAAATGGGCGCAGTTCTTCCTATTAGACAAAACAGCACGAAGTATGAGCTTTCGTAACCAATTTAATAAAAGAATGATCGACACATTGTTACAAGTAATAGAATATTGGTTAATAAATTAGTCAATGAGAAAGAGAAGTTTTTATTTGGACCGATTATGTGGATCAATATGATCAAGAGAATGTTGTAAAAACTCTTATGTGGACCAATCATTCTAAATTCCTTTATCATCTTCTCTGACAATTAATTCTTAAAACTCAAACATTAAATTCTTAGTTTTTTTTATTAAAAGGGATTAGAGAGAGAGAGCAACTTCATTAATGTCATATTTTGATTCACGAAGCCTCTCGCTCCAAAAGCTAATGTCCCAATGTGTCAAATCATCAGCTTCCAATGCACCCTGATTTTTTGAGAACTTCTTAAGGTCTTCCATATCTGTAAGGAAGAAAGACGGATCATTTAAGTCAATGCTTCATTAAAGGAATATGGACACATACACATCAAAATAAATAAATAAATAGAAAATTACATGTAAAGTATATGACAGATGATAGAGTAGAGGAAATGAAAGTAAGAAATGGGCAGATAAAATAATAATAGTAATTGTATTGAAGCTGAGTGAATAAACAAGAGACTGAGCTCTCTACAATGGCTTAACAAGAGCTATGCTCCTCAGAACCGCCTACATGGAAACAACCTCCTTTATTGCGGTCACTGATTTGTTGTCACCTAGAATGAGTAAAGGGGGATTTTCGGCTGCACATCAATAGAGATGTAATGCACTTCGAAATATGTCTTAACACAGGTGATCCATGCTACTGAACCATCACCCACAAAAGATGGCAACTCCACCTTCTTTAGGGTGATTTTTGGCTGCACATCATTAGATGCAATTCAAAATATGTCTTAGGGTGATCTATGCTACTGGACCGTCACCCAAAAAAGACAGCAACTCCACCTTGTTTGCGGACATGTGAAACTCATCCAACGAAAGAGGTAAGCTCTTTTGTCGAAGATGAGTTCCAATAAGAGTAACTATCCCCCAAAAGTGTTGCATCCAACGGCACTTGTTTTATATCCGCCGTCCCAAATTCCAAACGCTCCAGACAAACTTCCAAATCATTCACCTGGTAAGCTATTTTTGGGGGCATGAAAGTGGCGAGTCGGTGAAAGTGTGATTGTATTGAAACTGTAATAGAATAGAGGAAATGAAGGTATGAAATAGGCAGATAAAACAGTGATTGTGTTGAAACTGAGTGAATAAAGGAGAGACAGTTCACTATAATGGCTTCTTACGAGAGACAGCTAACTACAAGCAACACTCTCTCTACCTAACCAAAAGGTTCTAACAGAATACTCACACTACCTTCCCTCACCCACCTTTTGCATTCTTATTCCACTCATTGTTCTAACTAATTGCTACCAGCTATGCAGCTGTCTCGACCTCACCAATTATCACATTTCCTTTATTTTTCCTACGGGTATACACCTTCCAGATCTTGGGCTTGTCATGATTCAAGCCCGTTAATACATCATCTATTTCCTTCTCATTTCCTTGCTACATAGTAATGGGCATCCTATCAACAGATTTATTATCCAACATCAATTATCATTTTTTATTTTGGAATATTCAGTGACAATAACAAGCTAACTCCATATAAATAAATACACAACGCACTTTACACATTTGTAAAATAATTGAAAAAACTGTATACAATGTAAAGCCCTATACAAACAATAAAACATAAACACGTCTTATACACTACCTTTCACCGCAGCATCCCATGAAGCTCTACGAAGCTTTTCTAGAAGTTCAAATGCTTTATCAACAGTTGCCATTTTGGTCGCCATGCTAACCTGATAGAGAATACATTAGCAATCTACAATAAAATTGTATTTTTAATAATGCAAGAGCCATACCTCAGCATAGTTATTGTAGTTGAGAAGCTTGGCTTTTTCCAACCTAAGCTTTAAAATTTGCTCAATAATTTCAGTATTATCCAGATCTCCACTAGATGCACGTGTTACAAACGCACGGTAGACTTCCTCTCGCAAAGAACGATTCAGAGCATGTTGCATAACACCAATATAACATGGAGCATCTAATGTAATTACCCACGGCCCATTCTCAGCGGTGGCATTTTCATGCCCCTGCATGTATCAATCAAGTGATCAAAACTCGAAAAAATTACTGATTGTCATAACTTGAGAATAACATAACACGTCAACGCGATATACCTTGTTTACTGCACTTTGTGCAGCCAACCCAAGAGCGGTAGCAGGTAATCCATCAATCTCTTTCTTATCTGTAATGAGCTTTTCAAACTTTTTTGTGGCATCCAGAACATTGTCCTCAAATTTTTGTGATAACTTTTCCAGCTCCTGTGGATTAAGACCAAAAAATAAAATAAGCCCCATCATCAGTCCATCACTTGAAATTTTTTATTTATGATGTCCAGTCACTTTGCTTCTGGAATTTGAGCACATGCATCTGTAAAATCATTAAATCAAAATCCTATGACTACATTAATTTAGTTAGGAGTTACATTTTAAGCAAAATTCCTCACTGACATATACTGCTAAGAAAGTAGGGGCTTCTGGCTGTTGGCATATGGTTCCTTTCAAATTTTTAAAATTTTCAATTTCAACAGAAATTTACCAACTCATGTTGCTTCTCCTGTTTATTTGTAAGACATTAGTATCAAAATATGTACAACTACAATTTACAAACCCTTGATTCCATGAAATAAAGAGATATAACCAAAGTCTAGTAGTAGATATCTACTCTAAATGGCAGAAATCAAATAGCATGAACTGTTAGTCTGTTACTAATACTAGCTACCATTTAGTTTGTTTTTAGTTGTTAACAAGCACACCTGTTCAATTTTGTTAAAATGTTCTCTTTTATCATCTTCAAGAGAAACACCACTAAGAACTGCCTCCTTTATTTGGTCTGCAAAGGAACAAATACAATCGTTAGAATAAATTTGTCTAAAAATCCAGTGGAAGGTAAATGAAACAGTTTGTTTGCAGAATAACTTTTTGAATCGAATCACATAGATATTCCGTATTACCAGTCAAAAACCAAGAAGTGGAATACACGCGACAGCTCTCTCTCTCTCTCACAATAAATCAGAAAATTCGCAAAAGAATGGAACCATATAAATCATAATATTTTACACCAGCTACACATCCAGCATCTTTCATCTTACAAAAAACCAGAAGCCGAGAAGCAACATTGGAATGCAACCGGAAGCAATTCAAGCAACTTAGAATAAAAATTAACACGCCAATACAGAAGAATTAAAACAACATAACAAAACAATATTTTGTAACTTACTTTCAACAATACGTTTGCGAGCATCACTAAGTGTCTGCCACTCGGGAGACTCTTGAATGGCTTTGAACGCATTATAAATAGGTTTGCTTTGCCCCAACCTAAGCTGAAACTTAACTTTATCTGCCTGAAAATATAAAGTAATCCATGTCAGTAACACAAAATTACTGGATGCACTAATAACTATAATTCACAAGAGAAATTCAGATATAGCCTAAGGGGACAAAACAATGCAATAGCATCTTGCAATATGGTTCAGATAGTTCATAGTCATACATTAAAAAGTGTAGCAAATTTATATATCAATTCACATAAATGTTTTGACCAATATCCCAAATGCACAGAAACAATTAAAACAATACATCAAAATAACACTCCCATCAACATAATAAAGTATCGAGAAATGCACAATTACACAAAGCAAAAACATCAAAACAAAAAGCAAAAATAAAACAGTACCTGCACATCTTCAATAGCTGATCGGAGCTCAGAAGTATCCTTAACGGACTTGAGATGATTGACAACACCCCAAACAACGGACAACCTATCAACAATTTTCTCCAACGGTTCAACCAACTTCGGCCACGAGGGTTCCACATTACGTTCAAGTTCCTCCAAATCACGTTCCTACAAAAACATCCCATCAATGAAAGAAATTTCAAAACCCTAAATCAACCTAAACCCTGTGAAGAATCCAAAACAAAACGAAAGGTGAGAACTTGTTACCAGCTGATTGAGAAGTGAGCGAATGCCAGGTCGCACGTGTTTAGGTTCTACAACATCGAAGGGTGGGAAGACGAAGTCCTGGAGAAGAGGGTTGGCTTCAACGACGTCGTTGAATGCGGAAGTGGCCATTGATGAAGCAGAAGGAGAAGGAGAAGAAGAATAAGAGCAGGTGAAGGAAGAAGGAGAAGTGGACTTGTGAAGTGAGTCGAGACAGATGGAGAAAGAAGAAGACCAGAGAGGACAGGGTTGTGATTTAGGGAATTGTTTAGGGTTGAAAATGGAACGAGAAGTGCGTTTTAGAAGTGGGTTAATGGCACGGACACGGTGGGAGAAAGAAAGAGTTCGGGTAAAGCTTGTAGCCATTAGCATGTTTGCTATAAGAAGGGCTCCCACCAGATATTCGTGTCTCATTTTGAAACGCTTCTCTCTATCTCTATAATAAGCTTTTTTGGTTAGCTTGGGTAAAACTCTTTGATGTGGATGCTTTTGTTTTTCATTGTGAAAATCTTTGAATTTGAATATATATACACACCGTGTGTGATTTAAGTATACAGTTATATACCATGTCGGTGTAAGAGATTTTTTACAATGTCAGTCAATTACGAAATAACACATCATAAAACAATATGTACCAATTAAACCATATGTGTATGTAATTGTCAAAAACAAAACCATAAAGACTTGACATCAAAATCATGACACACACTTATGGTTTCTTGCACGCTGCACTAACACGCCACATCAGCAACCAATAGATGACTGTCACGTGGCACTTGCATGGAAATATAGGGTACAGTGTTACTAAAAAAATAACCCAAATGCACAACATTGGGATCAAACCTGCTACCTCTAGGTGGTGGACACTCACAATTACCATTAAGCCCTAGATGCACTTCTGAACATTGAGCCAACCATAAATATATATATTATAGTATCCATGAATTGTTAATATAACATAAATATTAATTTATAAATAAAGTTTATATAATTTGTAAATAAATTTATAAAATATAGTTTCAAATAATTTATATTTGTTTGTAAAAAAATGTAATTCATACTCAGAAAAATCTTTTATAAATATAATTTATAAATATATTTTATAAGGTGCATATGTTTTGTATTTGTTTATCCATTATATAAATTGTATTTGTAAGGTACATGTTTTGAATTTATTTATCCATTATATAAATTATATTTCAAGAAAAAAAATTCTAAATATAAATTATATTTAAACTATATTATGTAAACTTTATTTATAAATTATATATTATATAAACTTATTTATAAATTAATGTTTATATTATGTCACAACTCATTAAATATATTTTATATATCTATTGTTGGCTTAATGTTCACAAGGCATTTTGTGGCTTAGTGGTATTTGTGAGTGTCCACCACCTTGACATAGTAGGTATGTTCTGCAATTAGGTTAGTTTTTAGTAACATTGTGCCCCACATTGCCATGTGAGCACCATGTGGCAACCATTTGTTTGTTGCTGACATGATATGGGAATGATGATGTGGCGTGTTAGTGTCATGTGGCACAACCAGTCAAAAAGATGTTGACATGTGTCGATGACGTCATTGCTAATGTCATCTATGTTAACCATGTCACCTTTTTTGGATGGAAAGATAATGTCAAGGACCAAACTGGATGCATTTTCTTTTTGTAGGGGATAAACTAATTCTTTTTTACAAGACTAAATTGAACCAAACATATATTTGCAAGGCTTTATTATAATTCATTTAAGTTAGTAATCCTAATTTAATTAGAAAGACGGCAGGGTCGGCCCAACCATACCCCAAGCCTTAGCTTTAGGCCTCTAAACAGGACGGGTTAAAAAAATATAATTGGCTACGTATAGGGGAAATGGGGTTAAAAAAAGATAATTGGCTACGTATAGGGGAAATGGGGATTGAGAATGCAGCATACCAGGTTCGAACTTGGGAGCAAATAAAAGATATCCCTAACTCCAACCAACTAATTGAGCTACACCACCGGGACTCATTCATTATATTTTGTATTCAAGCATTGAGGTCCATCAACGAGGTCATATTTAAGACCCAATATGGTTTAAGGAAGTTGAAAAGCTAAGTAATAGGCAGCCTGTAATAGTTTCAAATTGTTTATGATTTGAAATGATAGTTGAAAAAGATTGACATGGAAACTCCGAAGTCACGCTTCATATTTAATAGATTATATGTAGAAGTAGATGTATCTACATGATATATGAACAAGTTTTTCCAGATTCATACATATGAAGTCTCCAGTCTAATGCTTCTCATCTGCTATATCCTCCTCTTCCAAGAATCAGAAAACTGATCACCTTGAACGACATTTCAACAAGACAATAGTGTTGCCAGCTGCCTGCCACTCCACACAGCAAACTTAATACATACTATCATGCAAGTAGAATGTGAGAAAAAAGCACAGAACAATTGTGGAAGTAGAATGTAAAATGCAATGAGATATTCTAGAATTAGCAATTGTGTTTTCCTCTTTAATGTGCTCATGACATAAGTGGACCTAGCCAGCTTAATAGAATATGGATTACTAGTAGAGACATAAATGATGAATTAATATGTGTGCCTTAACATAATACATTAATAGTCGGGTAAAAAGGCCTTGATATGATTGACATAAATGTATACCTAATAGGAATTCTCCTTTTTCTTATTTATTGTACTTCATGGTCGCTTTTTCAAAACCAATGGTTGGAAATTGCTTTGCAAACTCTTCAACATCATGGCGAAGTTTTGCAATCTCTGATTGAAAGTAAGTTGACTGGATTGCCGCCACGAAGTCCTTTAGTTTTGTTCCTGATCATGAAAATTCAGCAGTAACAATTTATTTATTTAAGCACCAGCAACAATATTAGCAGTATCCAAATAGAACAAGCACAGAAGAAAGATGTTGAAAATTTATTAACCTTTACTCTCTCCCTTAATCTTCAGAGCCAAATTTACAGCTGCATCAAAAAATTCTGCTACCTTAACAAAATCCTCCTGAATAAATCCCCTTGAAGTAAGAGCAGGAGTTCCTGAAATCCAAAAAGAGTTGTCAAGACCAATTAATTGAACAAGTCAATATCAAAATGTAAGCAATGAATATTTTGTACCCATTCGGATGCCACCAGGAACCATAGCAGACACATCTCCTGGAACTGTGTTCTTATTAGCTGCAATGTGCACTAACTCCAACACCTTCTCAACTCTAGAGCCATCAATACCCTGACCATTTTTTTTTTCAAAAAGAAAAAAAATAACATCACTTAGTTACATATAGAGTCTTTATTCTTTCTATTCTCCTTATTTATCAAAACCCTTAACTTCAAAATTTCTGTCAAACTAAATCATAACATTTATTAGTAATTTCATGTCAGCATTATAACTAACACAAACAATTAGCACTGAATGTTATGTTTGCTTGACTTAGTAGAATCAACTATACTGATAAGAAAAGTCAAAGTAGCCGTTGGTTACCTTGTTCTTCAAATTCACCAAAACTAGATGATTATCAGTCCCACCAGCAACAAGGTCATAGCCTTTCTCACTCAGAGCCTACAACATAATTAGTGTTGAAATATAGAGTTAATCTCTGTGGTACAACAACAAGACCAACTCCTATGTTGTATTAAGATCCAATATCTATGAGAAGAGACAGTTGAATCATCCTTATATTGTACCTCTGCAAATTTTGAGCTGTTGCTGAGAACCTGCTCTTGATATGCTTTATACTCTGGAGTTGTAGCCTGATTCCACAAAAAGTAAATAAAAATAAAATTATGCTATCACTTGACGAATATGCATCACACACTTTTCAAAATTAATCACTTTTCAAATCAGTCCCTCTGAAAAACACCCTTGGTAAGCTAAAAATATAAAATTAAGAAAAATCTTACTTCACAACCAATTTAATGTCTGCTGCAGATGCAATTCAATATACAAACCTCAATATTAAGAAAAAGGTAGACAGTGGCACAATGAAAACAAAAGTAAAATAATGATCACCGTTATTTTATCTAATTATTTACCTGCTTCAGTGCAACAGCTAAACCAGTAATGGTATGGTTGTGAGGACCACCTTGTAGTCCAGGGAAGACAGCTTGATTGATTTTGTCCTCGTAGTCATACAACACCTACAAATAAGTAAGAAGAACTGATGCTGCTTTTTTCGTGTCATGCCATGAAGTTACATATATTTTTTGTAGAAATAAGAACAACTTGCCAAATTAGTGGAAACAAGACTTGAGACGAAGTATAAAAGTGCACAAAAAATGTCAATGAATTTTGTTCAAGGTTGTACCTCTTTTCCTTGTTTGTTGATTTCTTTCACTCCCTTCCTGAAAAATATCATAGCTCCACGTGGGCCACGAAGTGACTTGTGAGTCGTGGTAGTCACTACATCTGCATAATCAAAAGGTGAAGGGATAACGCCAGCTGCAACCAAACCACTGATGTGTGCCATATCTGCTAACATCACAGCTTTCTGTTTATCACACACCTGTCGTAATTTGTAACATGTTTCATGAGTTCAACATAGGGTGATTCAGATAACTGCTAAAATTAAAAACCACGAATTCTAATATGCTCAGTGAATCTATTTATATTTAGAAAATCATGTTGTGAAGTCTATACATTACCTTGCGTATGCGTGCATAATCGTAGAGACGTGCATAGGCACTAGCTCCAGCAACTATTAATTTTGGCCTGAAGAGTGTGGCCGAGCTCTCCAATTGGTCATAGTCAATCAATCCCGTGCTTTCATTCAATCTGTATGGCATTGTCTCAAAATATATAGAGACTGCAGATATCTTCTTTGTGTCAGTCTGCATAGTGAAAATAGCCACTATTAATTTTCATCAGGATAGTGAAAAGGAAGAGAGTATAAATGAATCAAGAGAGCTTCTTAAAAGAAGGGAGGAGTCGTCCAAATAATTGAAATATAAGTAAAAAGTAAACAAAATCAACATTTCATTAAAGGATTGAGAAGTTACTTTACTTCTAGCTAACAGCTAAAGAAATTCTCATAAACGTGTTAACAATGACTATAAGCCAATCCGTGAACGATGAAAGTTGGCAATACCTGGTATCCATGAGAAAGATGCCCTCCATGAGGAAGATCAAGTGCCATGATTCTCTCATGAGGTTTCAGCAATGCAGTGTAAACGTGAAAATTTGCAGGTGAACCAGACAATGGCTGCACGTTAACTGCATATTTGGGGTAACAAAGACAGATGAGCAAACTTCCATTCTAATATGTTCATATAACATTTTGAAAAAGTAATATCACTTCAGAGCTGAAGTGAAGCCGAAACAAAGTAGCTAAGGACAAACCAAACCATCAAAGAAACTACCAAGTTCTGACAAGAAATTTAAAGAGAAACAAAAGAAAAAATAGTACTATGTAGCTAATAAAACAATGATTTTTTTTTCTTACTGCTATGTTTGTCTTCTGTTCTTACCTCCCCATTTAGCAGGATCCAACCGAAATGCTTCCAGGGCACGCTTCTGACATAGTGTTTCCGCCATGTCAATATACCTGAAATAAGAAAGATCCACAATCTTTGAACAGGACACAATTGGGTACTCCAAAAATAAAATTCAAAATGATAACACCATATTCAGTGGCTTCCATGAATTATTGAAGACAAAGCACACACAACAAGTGAAAGACTGACATACTCATTTCCACCATAATATCTTGCACCGGGATATCCTTCACTGTACTTGTTTGTCATGATAGACCCAACAGCTTGCATTACAGAGACAGAAGTGAAATTTTCTGAGGGTATCAGTTCCAGCCCCTTCACCAAAATAAGAACAAACAACTAAGTCTTCTGTAACATGAAATCCAACCCAATAATGGAAAGTTTAGGCCCATTTTTCGGACTACCTTCTAACTTATAGGAGTTTCTCAGTAAATAATAAGTTTACAGCTCTTTGATTATAAAAAAAGTCTATGAACTTATAGAGAAGCTAAATAACAGAACCTTTATTTGAAAAAATTGAAATACTGAAGCTGATTCATAGTTATTTTCTACTATATCTTACTTTCAACAAGTGTTCAGTGAGGAATTTATCCACAGTACAGACAAAATAAAACAAACAGGTGGAGGATTCTTTTGAAGTTACAGGTTTTGCAGTCAAAGATGCAAGCAAATAGTAAGATAATCATAGAAATTTCACCTTCCATTGTCTAGCTTTCTCAAGCTCAATTATATCAGCAATTTCAGGATCAACAACCTCAAGTGGAGCATTCAATTGCTTTGGCCACTGCAAAGACAACATTTTCAACTTTATCAAACAAAAAAAATCACAAACAACAAGTACACGCATCAAAACCATTTTTTCAGCTCAGACGAAATGACAAATAAACCACACACTATCAGACCGTCACACTCAAGTTCAAAGCTAAGAACTAGGAACTAACGTACCCATGTCGCTGAAATTTCCAGTACCAGTAACGAGGAACACATAAAAACCATTAAACATGAAATGAAATAGAGTGTGGTTATTATCAGTATACATACCGTAACACGTGAATTCTCTTTATCGTAGACAGCTTCATCAGGCAAAGAAGACTACAATTAACACAAAAGAGAAGAGAAAACGAATCTTAAGTAAACGGTTAACATAATAGAAGAAATTGAAGGGAAATAGTAATTTGGTTTGAAAAGAAGAGTGAGAAGTGGAGAACCTTGTAGTAAACAGAGCCAGAAGTGAAGAGAGGACGTAAAGGTTTGTTAACGGAAGATGAAAGTCTTCGAAGCGCCATTGCCATTGCCATCTTATCTCTCTCTCTGTGAATGTGTGAGAGAGGATGAGTTTCTTGAATTATAGTTTTGGCCGTTTGGTTTTTATTTGTACTAAGAAAAATCAAGTTTTTTTTGGTGGCTGGCGATTCATGATATCATATCATATGATCCACTCATTGGTTCAAAATAAACTATGCAAAACAAAGGATTTAATTTTAATTTTAATTTAATTTATTTTTAGTGTTTCATTGTCGTATACTATTTGTTATTGTATTTTTTTTAATAAAACGAAATTAACAACGAGACACGAGTGTCTTGCGTCATAAAAAAAACGAGACACCCGTGTCTCGAACATGTCATCTAAAATCTTAGGACGGAGCCCTGTGGGAAAATTGTCTCAGGGGCTCCTCTAGGAAAACTAGTTTCATTTAAAATTTTAGTTCCTCAACCAATCTGCGCAGCTGTTCTCTTCCCTCCAAATATGTCTTACGTCTACCTCTCTATCACCACACCAGTCAAAAGGCCCCGTATACGCTTAACAATTTGTTATTGTATTTTTTTTAGAGAAGAAAAATGTAATAAGGAAATTTATAATTAGATAGTAAGTAATAACCTAAAATTGTCATGGTAAAAAAAAACTAAAATTCTTAAAAAAAGATAGTAATAAATTAAAATTAATTTCTTAAAAAAACAAATTGTGGTTTGTGTGAAATTAATGTAGGGAGGCTTTTTTTTCTTCGCACTTAATATGAGCTATACAGGTAAAAAAATGATTATCTAAATAAATGATAATATTTAATTATCATCGTTATACTAAAACTAATAGTTTATATTACGTCATCAATTACAAAATCTCGTAAGATTATCTTCTTCTTACTATCAAACTATACAAAATACTACTATCTATCTATCTATAAATTCATTGTGCTATACTAACTTACAAATGCTTGAATTGACAAATGCTTGATGAGAAACCCTATTTATACTACTCTTGTAGGGCTTTACATAACTAGAAGGATCTAGAAGCATTTAATGTTAGTAGTTGATTACAAGAAAAGTCTAGAGAATAAGAATACTCTAGTGCATATGGCTAGAAGAGATCTTAAGACTTACCTAGTTATTATATCTTCATCTATTTGTGTTTCTAGAAAATTCTATAGGCTTAAATATCATTACCCCCTGCAAAAAAAAAAAAGTTTTAAAATAGACATTGCAAATATTAAGTGTTTCTAGTTAGACCCCTCGGTTAACTTTCCATCCAAAAAATCTGACTTGGCTAACTGAATGCCACGTCAGCATGACATCATCAATGGCGTCACTGCCACGTGTCATATTTTAATTGGGCATCTGTGCCATGTGGCATTGAATGTCACGTCAGCACCCCATGTCACCACTGACAAGTGGCATTGTCAGCGCCACATCAGCCACTAATGATTGTTGGCCACGTGGCAGCAGCCAGTGTTGAACTCGCAACGTCTTGGTGATGCACTACGCCAGCGTACAAGGTTTATCAGCGTTTTTTTTGGGCATTGGTAGCGTTTTAAAACGCTAGAGAAGCTGGCGCTACTAATGCGTACACCCCATTAGTAGCGTTTAAGAAACGCTAGCCATTTACCCAATGTGTTTTAGACATACGTGGCGTTTTATATAAAACGCCAGCCATTGACCCAGCGCTTTTTACAATTCCTGGCGCTGTCAGAAAGCGCTAGGGATCCCATAGCTCATTTTACTACCATTCCTAGCGTTTTAAATAAAAGCGCTAGGATCCCATAGCTCCTTTTTACTACCATTCCTAGCGTTTTAAATTAAAACGCTAGGGATACTATAATTTTTTTACTACCATACCTAGCGTTTTATAAAAACGCGCTGAGGATGCTATATAAGACCTTTTTACTAGCATTCCTGGCGTTTTATATAAAACGCTAGGATGCTTATAAGCATTCTAGCGTTTTATATAAAACGCTAGGAATGCTAGTAAAAAGGTGCTATAAAGCATCCCTAGCGCTTTTTATATAAAACGCTAGGGATGTTATAGCATTCCTGGCGTTTTATATAAAACGCCAGGGATGCTATAGCACCTTTATTAGCATTCCTAGCGTTTTAAAAGTGAAAAAACGCTAGGATCCTCTAACTCTCCTCTTTACAATTCCTAGCGTTTTAACTTTAAAACGCTAGGTATTGAATGAATTTTTTAACTTCATTTCTAAGCGTTTTCACTCTAAAACGCTACCTATGGACTGAATTTTTTTAAATATTTTTTTATTTTGGTTTGTTCTCCATTTTAATTACAACCTATAAATTCATTCCCTTTTCAACAAATTCAGAAAATACATTCCAATCCAATATATCATTCAAACAAAATTCATCAACAAAATTCATCAAATAATATTTCCAATCCAATATATATCATTCTAAGAAGTACTTACAACATAATATAAATCCAATATATACAACATAAATAATAACTAAACTATTATGAATCTCAAAACTTGCTACAAAAAGCTAGAAACATAATGGCACCACTCCCCATCACATGTAAGTTGTTCAAAGTGAGTAATTGGATTTTTTGAAAGTGGGAAAATATCAAAAAAAAATGAAATAAAATTAGAATTAAAATGTTTATTAAATGTGAGTAAGTATTATAATATCAATATAAAAATAAATCTAAGTAGTTACCTTGGTTGGGATTGCTACTTTGTCATGAGTGATAATCTCTTTCATATACCTCATAACATAGTACCCACAATCATTGCTATTTGGTTGTTTAGGACACTACAAAGCAAAAGATTATAACTTAATTGTCACATTTTTATGACCAAAAAATCAATTAAAATTATAAGAATGATTCTTAAAAAGCTTACAGTTATGGGTAGCCATCTTGTTTTACTCGTAGATAATCCCAAGTATTCTTTCAAAGCAATTGTAACGTCATACATATATATATATAACGTTAAGTTGAACAAAATACATATATTAAATTATACAAATTAAAATGAGAGGGTTACACATACACACCTCTCAACCGATTCTCTGAAGTCTTCGTGAGACGTTGTAATGGCCTTGAAGTGAATCCAGATAATAGACAACATTTTGCTTAGGGTTTATTGCAAAGAGTACCCAATGTTGCCTGCAAGTAAATGAAGAAACGAATGAGTACACATTAATTTACACTATAATACAATCCTCAAAATAATTAAACAAGTGATTGAAGACTAAATTTCTCACCCATTATTGAGTGGTGCCAAAAATAAAGAGTCGCCTTCAAATGCTTGGCTTCCATGAAGCGTGAATGGATATAACTTTGTACTTCACTCTTTATAGCCAGAATGCGTTCCTCTGTGTTACCTTTATGAAACACAACTATACAAGCCGGACACAGAGAAGAAATACTGTCCGTGTCAGATTTGAAAAGGACCAGAAGACGATTGTACAAAAACCTATAAATAATATATATACAACTTTGAGATCCTCATATATATACTCTAATATATACTCTAATATAAACAACTATTGTGTACAAATAATTTAATACATACCATACGGTATACTCGATATCGATGGCAAGTGGCCCAATCCATCTCAACTATAGCTTTCATATCCTCGATGTTGATCATTACCAAACTATTCCGAGGCCCACAATGTAATCGGGCGGTAAAAAAAATTTGGTAAATCTGGTTCATTTTTGAATGTGGACCTTTAGAGAATCGATGTAGTTCTGGAATTCATCATTGGGAAATTGACCAACATGTTGGACTGGGTGTATAGAAGATGGTCGGGAGAGTTTGGTAGTGGAAGGGAAGGTTGGGACACTTTCATGGAAGGGAAGGTCGGGACACATGGGGTACCTAGTATATATTAAAAAATGATTAATTAGCTAGTTAGTTAACACACATTATAGTCATTTAATTATTAACAAAAATATTGTCACTTACAACGACAAGTTGTTCAAAGCCATGCCACAAAAGTACTAAGTGCTTGATCCACGAGTAAATATATCCGCATTAGCAATTGGAGCAGGCAATGAGTGCAGACCCCTCTATTGAATAGTCTACCCTAACTCTCAAATGGTTTTCAGCATGGCATGGCACGATTGTGCGATGTGGCACTCAATTGGTTACATATCAAACCCATCGCAACCTTTCGATGTGGGTTTGCAATATATAGCTCACATTCACGAGTTATCCTAAATCAATTATAAAGAAAAATAAATATACATGATAATTTTATCAAATACATATGTACAAAAACAGTCGAGTTTTGTTAAATACCTGTGTTGAAGGGATGGTGCGGCTATCTCTAAGGCGCCATGAAGTGCAAAGAGCTCAATAGGTTCAGCAGGGGTGGTGCGGCGCAGGATGGTGCACCAATCCTTTGTGCCAAGAGTCGCTTAAACATCTGTCTCTCTTCCATTAGCACAAAGAACATTCTTGGATAGCTCGTCATACTTTTCCGCCATGACTTTACAATCCCCGCACCCTTGCTTTGGCTCTTCTTTGGCCCAAACACGGTTGTCGGAGGAATCCCATATCCATAACCTCTAATCCGACCACTGTCTCTCTTCCCTTCCCAAGGCACGAGCAAGGACATCTTGGTGACCATCACAATCTGTTAAATCTCCTTGTGATACAGATTGTGATATGCTTTAGCGATGCACAAACATAAATAACGGATAAAATTAATAAACAAGTGTCAAGTGAAATTTAATCGACAACAAAAAAAATATGTCCACGTGTCAAAAAAATCGAGTAACGGATAAAAATAATAAACAAGTGTCAAAGAAATTTAATCGAGAATAAAAATATGTCCACGTGTCAAAAAAATCGAGTAACGGATAAAAATAATAAACAAGTGTCAAAGAAATTTAATCGAGAATAAAAAATATGTCCACGTGTCAAAAAAAATCGAGTAACGGATAGAAATAATAAACAAGTGTCAACGAAATTTAATCGACAATAAAAAATATGTTCACGTGTCAAAAAAAATCGAGTAACGGATAGAAATAATAAACAAGTGTCAACGAAATTTAATCGACAATAAAAAATATGTTCACGTGTCAAAAAAAATCGAGTAACGGATTAAAAAAATATAGTCAGACACAAATTCCAACTTGCAATTTTTTCATGAATTTTGGAATACTTACAATTTTGTCCTTGACCTCCTTAGTTTTCGGATCCACAATCTCCCCATCCTTGTTTTGTCGGGCCTCTAACCAGACAATCGTACGATCAAGGGATTCTTGAGTTGGATCTTTCCCCTCTTCCAAAGAACTATTTAAGTTTAATAATTGTTAATCAATCAGTAAATTAAAAGATTCATTAAATCATAATAAATTAAACTAATTGTGTCTTACCAATCTTTCTTCGAGAATTTGATATCCACTAGAACCTCCTCTATAAGGGTACTCTGGATTAGAAGCTCTTTCTTTATTCGCTTTGCTCTTTTCTATTTAAAAGATAAGTATACATTAATGAATGATATCTACTTGTGAAATATATATATAAGTTAAATAATTAATATACTAACCAGAAATCCGGATCTCAGAGTGCGTATATCTACAAATTTGGTCCATTCCTCCTTAGTTATAATTCCAAGCATACTGAGGTTGGAGGCTCTGTCGATGGTCCCATCAGACGTTTGTATACTTTTTCCCCATCATTCTCTGTAAGCCCTATGCAACCTTCCCGCTTCCTTCAAAGATTCAATCTCTTCGGGACTCATCGACATCAAAGTGTTTCTAGTTATACATAAAAATGGATTAAATAAATATAACTAAAAATCACTAAATAAGATTATTAAAGAGGTCTAAAATTATATACTTGTATTAAGTCCCAAAAATCATCTTTCGATTTAGGCAAAACTCGATTATCTTTCTCATTCCAACTTTTAATTGAAATTGGAAAGATTTGCTTCACCTTAGTACCAATAAAGCTAATTAAATTTGTGCCGTTGTCTCCAATTGGCAAACCTTTAACACTCCATCGGACCTTAAATAATTAAATCATTAAATAATTAGATAACTTGGAAAGGTAGAGAACAACATTAATAATTAGTAATTAACTTACCTTATATTTTTCGTGTCCTTTACTTATCCGATTGACGATATTCTTTTTCGATGTAATTCCTCGGGAGTGAACTTCTTTGTGTTTCTATTACCCCATCACCACCCACGACTACTATCGTGATCACTATGTGATGCCATCGACTTGCAATCACCCAAATGAATAAGACTCGGTGAGTTTTAGCTTTCTAATTGTTTAGAACCAACAAACACTTAACAAAATATAGAAGAAGCCATGCACAAAGTAACAAAGAAAAGCCATGCACTAAGTAACCTAGAGTAAACATACATAGAGTAAACCTAGAGTAACCTAGAAGCCATGTCTGGACTAGTATCAAGAGTTCATCTTTTGTTCAAAATGCCAATAATGAGAACATTGTTATAACTAACATGCACTAAGTAACCTAGAGTAAACCTAGAGTAAGAGTAACCTAGAAGCCATGTACAGACTAGTATCAAGAGTTCATCTTTTGTTCAAAATGCCAATAACAGAACATTGTTATAACTAACATGCACTAAGTAACCTAGAGTAAACTTAGAGTAAGAGTAACCTAGAAGCCATGTACAGGACTAGTATCAAATCTTTTGTTCAAAATGCCAATAATGAACATTGTTATAACTAACATGCAAGCAAAGTGGCAATCTATGTACAATACAATCGGAGAAAAAGAAAATCCATACGAGAAATGTGCGTGGAGATGAACGAAATGGGTAACTGCAGATTGTGCGTGGAGATGAGCGAAATGGGTAACCGGGTTGTGCGTGGAGATGAACGAAATGTGCAGCGGTGATGAAGCGAAGATGAGCGAAGAAGTACGATGAACGAAGATGAACGAAGATGAGTTCGGGTTGTTCGTGGAGAAAAGTTAGGTAGATGAGTTCGGGTTGTACGTGAGTGTGTGAGGAGAGAGAGAGGCGCGCTTGTAAAAATTTTAATAGCATTCCTAGCGTTTTTACATAAAAGCGCAGAGGATCAACTAAGCGCGTGTTTACCCATTCCTAGCGTTTCAGTAAAACGCTAGGAATGTTAGTAAAAAGGTGCTATAGCATTCCTAGCGTTTTACGTAAAAACGCTAGGGATGCTATAGCACCTTTACTAGCATTCCCTAGCGTTTTATGTAAAACGCTAGGGATGTTATAGCACTTTTACTAGCATTCCTAGCGTTTTATGTAAAACGCTGAGGATCAACTAGCGGCGTGTTTACCATTCCTAGCGTTTTCAGAAAGCGCTAGGAATGCTAGTAAAGGTGATATAGCATTCCTAGCGTTTTCAGTAAAAACGCTAGGGATGCTATAACCTTTTTACTAGCATTCCTAGCGTTTTATGTAAAACGCCAGGGATGCTATAGCACCTTTATTAGCATTCCTAGCGTTTTCTTTAAAACGCTAGGGATCCTCTAACTCCTCTTTACAATTCCTAGCGTTTTAACTTTAAAACGCTAGGTATTGAATGAATTTTTTAACTTCATTTCTAGCGTTTTCACTCTAAAACGCTACCTATTGACCGATTTTTTTAATTATTTTTTTATTTTTGTTTATTCTCCTTTTAATTACAACCTATTAATTCATTCCCTTCAAAGAAAATTCATCAAATATCATTCCAACAAAATTCACCAATATCATTACAATCCAATATATAGATACACACAAAATTCAACCTATTAATAGATATTTTTGTTTACAAATCATACAACATCATAAGTAACTTACATTATGAAACTCAAAAGTAGCTACAAATTAAAGCTATACCATATATAACATAAATGACTCTTTGTCTTGACCACTAGATCTCATGATCACTAAGTGATGCCATCCGACTGCAATATAACATAATCCATGTTATTGTTAAATTTACAAAAACAATATAATAATTATCTATTTATAAAAATAACGAGAAATCATTAAGTCTATATTACCTTTTCCTTTTCCTAGATAAAATTTTGTTTGCAATTCAAGCGTCTTGGTATTTTTTTTTTCCGATTTAATAAAAATTCCATCATTATGATCTTTTCTAAAATATACAACATCCTCTATAGAAGTATTTTCCCTATTATTGGTTACGATGTTACAAGAACGGTCGCCCTCAACACCAACATCATCGGGTGCTTCATCATCATCGTTGTTATACACAAATTTTTTGTCGATCAATAGAACAATAGACCAATTGATATTAAGCGGATCGGTGACATAAAACACTTGTTGAGCTTGCGATGCTAAAATAAAAGGTTCATCTTTATATCCTAACTTGTTGAAATTCACCCGCATGAACCCTAATTCATCAATCAGAAACCAAGATTATTGTCAACCCATTCACATTTGAACACGGGCTCTGAAACATATTGTAATCCAACTCCCATATGTGTTCAATGAAGCCAAAGTAAGACATATTCGCATATATGGGATTTCTATCTTTGCACTTTGGATGCATGCATAGAATGAGCTACAAGAGTCACCCCCACTATTTTGCATTTTTTACTCGATCATCTTGTTCTTTTGTATAGAAAGTGCACTCGTTCATTAGATAGTTTGTTGTAAGAGAAGACATGTATATTTGGACCTTTGCTAACCATCTCAATCTTTTTGAAATCGAAGTAGGATTCAAACACACTCACCATCAATGTGATGTTTTAGCCACACTATGAAACTCCTATTGTGTTCTTTTGCTAACCAAACTTGCTTCTTTCAGGGAATTGACTCTTAAGAATCTCCTTGTGCTTGGCAACATATGAATCAACCTCACTATCATTGTGAAGAGCGTACAAGTGTGCTTGCTCTAGTTCTTTCCTTGATACCATCACTAATTTATTTCTGTCATCCCTTTACTAATCCTTCCTGCGCATGACGAGACCTTGGCAAATCCCCACAGAATATTCAAGACTAGATAGATGGCAGCCGTGCAAAACTCAATAGCCTCTTCAACTATGTAGCGCTCAACAATACAACCCTCGTGTCGTGATCGATTTTTCACATATCCTTTTAATATCTTCATGTAACGCTCAAACGGATACATCCATCTCATGTAACATGGGCCACACAATTGTGTGTCTCTAACCGGATGAACTATTAGATGAATCATTATGTCAAAAAGGAAGGTGGGAAATACATCTCAAGCTCACACAAAGTGACGGTAATTTCTCTTTGCAATGTTGGCAACTTTCCGTGGTCAATCACTCTACTACAAATCGCCTTAAAGAAAAAAACAAAGTTTGGTTAAGGTCCGACGACTTTCTTAGGCAAAATGGATCGTATACCAATGGGTAGCAAATTCTCCATGAGAACATGACAATCGTGGGACTTTAGAGACTTTAACTTGAGGTCTTTAATCGATACAAGAGTCGCCACATTTGAAGAGTATCCTCTGGAACTTTAACTCCATGAAGAAACTCACAAAAGACAGTCTTCTCCTTTCTAGATAGAGTATGAGTCACGGAGGTAGATATGCACGTGTACCCTTCTTTCTAGGACCCAATTCAGGTCTCAAACCCATACTAACCAAATCCAACCTTGAGTTGATGGTATCTTTAGTCTTACCGGCATATTGAGTAAGGTACCAATGACACTTTCGAAGACATTCTTTTCAACATGCATCACATCAATGAAATGCCTTACATATAATGACTTCCAAGATGGCAACTCAAAGAAAATCGACTTTTTCTTCCACCCCGTTTGGCAATCTCTCCCGCAAAAGGCTTCCCAAATTTAATGTTCAAATCTTCCACCTTTTCAAATACACATTCGCGTCAAAGCGGGGAGCTCTACGTGTTTCTGTATTCCCATCAAATGCCTTTCTCCACAATCGATAGTGATGAGTTGATGGCAAAAATCTACGATGACCAAGATAGATATTCTTCTTACCATGTTCCAACCACATCCAATCTGTGTTATCTTCACATATAGGGCATGCACATCGCCTTTGTTCATTGCACCGGATAGATTGCCGTATGCAGGAAAGTCGTTAATTGTGCCAAAGATCATAGCCCCTCGGTGAAACTTTCTTCTCTGAACCCATCATACACCTCTACCCCAGTCTCCCACATTTGCTTCAAGTCTTCAATTAAAGGAGCCAAGTATACATCAATATCATTTCTGGTTGTTTGGGCCGAGAAATTAACAAAAGACAAGATCATATATTTGCGTTTCATGCAAAGCCACTGCAGATAAGTTATAAATCGCCAAAATCACGGGCCATGTCTTTGTGGGAGCTACTCGATACCGTGCGGGTTAAATCCATCACAGACAATGCAAGGCGTAGGTTTCTCGGGTCATCCCCGAAATTAGGATACTCAATATTGATTTTTTCCATTGCGGAGAATCTGTAGGGTGTGTCGAGCATACCATCTTTAATCCTTTCATCCTCATGCCATGTCAAGTGTTTTGCATCTTACGAACTACGATACATGCGCCTAAATCGAGGAATTATAGGAAAATACCACAACACCTTTTGTGGAGCGGGACTTTTTCTTCTTATCTGCGCGGTGCATTACATTTAGGACACGACTTTAACAACGCATGTTCATTCCGAAATAAAATGCAATCATTCGGACAAGCGTGTATCTTCTCATAGTTCAAGCCAATAGACCCCAACATTTGCTTTGCATCATACGTCCGAGAAGGAAGCACATTATCATTCGGCAACATTTCTTTCGAAGTGAGAGTAAATCGGTAAAGCTCTTATCCGTCCATCCGTGGCGAGTTTTCAAGTTATACAACTTGATCACACCCAATAATTTTGTGAATTCATTACAACCCGCATACAATGGTGTCTCTGCATCGCTTATCAACTTCTCAAACATTTCGGGACAATCATTAAGATCCTCTTCAACCACCTTTGCCATCTCTTCAAATTCGTTCGCATCAAATGAATGTGTTCCGGTGTCAACCGTGGCGCGATATCTCTTACTAATATCATTCATATTTGAAGATTCACCTTTTTCTCACCGTGCATTATCCAACAAGTGTAACTTTGATCAATTCCATTCGCCTTTAAATGTCGTGCCAACTCCTCTGCGATGAATCGATTTTACATAACAACACCTTAAACAAGGACATTTCATACCACTAGAAGTCCCTAAGCGTTCAACAAAGACAACTCACAAAATAATCCACTCCAATGTAAGATACTCCTTGGACAGACGATTGGCAGCGACATCCAATTTCTATCCATAATTTCCAAATTATATTTATAATAAAATCGAGAAGAGAACTTTAACATATGACCCATCAAGCAATTCGAATATAATGAAGAATCAATTCATATAAAAAACAAACAAAAATTTCTCTTTTAAAATTTTTTCAAATCCACTCCTTATTTTCCCAAGCTATATCTATATCATATTATAGTCTTCCAAATAATTAATTTATGTTTAACAAGAAGAGGCTAGTGGTAAAAAAAAAGAAGAAGAGTCTAGTGTGCACAAGTGACAAAACTAATATATTTCTAAACTAGAACCCATAATTAATATCTAACAAGAAGCAGAGCAAGGAACAAAAACTCACCAATGTTGTGCGAGTGAGAGAGATGATGTTCATTGAGAGAGATGATTTTCGTTGAGAGAGATGATGTTAATTTGAGTTAGGGTGTTAGGGTTTTGCGTTTACGGGTGAGTGATTTTGCGTTTACGGGTGAGAGTGTTAATTTGAGAAAGGAAGTAGCTCAACGGGAAACAAAAAAATATTATTTAACCATACCTAGCGTTTTCTAAAAAGCGCTAGGATCTATCTAGCGTGTTTTCTAAATACCTAGCGTTTTGAATAAAAGCGCTAGGGATCCATCTAGAGTGTTTACTAAATACCTAGCGTTTTATAAAAACGCTAGGATCTATCTAGCGTGTTTTCTAATTGGCTAGCGTTTTGAAAACAAGCGCTGAGGATCTGTCTAGAGTGTTTTCTAAATAGCTAGCGCTTTATAAAAACGCTGAGGATCTATCTAGCGTGTTTTCTAATTGGCTAGCGTTTTGAATAAAAGCGCTAGGGATGCATCTAGCGTGTTTTCTAATTTGCTAGCGTTTTAAGTAAAAAGCCCAGGATCCGTCTAGCGTGTTACCTAATTGGTAGCGTTTTAAAGTAAAACGCTACTAATGGTGTAGCGTGTTATTAAAATGGGTAGCGTTTTTTTATAAACGCTACTAAAGGTGGCGATCTCTTTTTACAATTCTGGCGTAGTGATGGAACCTCACAAATACCACTAGGCCACTGGGTATCTTGGTAACAAGATGTTGCGTTAAATATATATTGTGTAAAACGCTGTAGATCTGATCTTCATCTTCTTCAAAAGAACAAAAACTTCATCTGCACATTGGGTTATCATCATATCTTCATCTTCAGTTTTCAATTCTGAAAACGATTATTACTAAACAACAATTTGTTTGATTCATGGTAACAAAACCCAGAAACGAAACACAATTGAATCCCAATTTTCAATTTTTAATTTTCAATTCTGGAAACCCAAATTAGTTTACCCAAATTTCGATTTCAATCCCAAATAACAATCTGTTTCAATCCCAAATTTTGATTTCAATCCCAAATTTCAATTTCAATCCCAAATAACGATTGTTTAATTCAATCCCAAACGAAACCCAAACCCAGATCTTTCTCACATTAGAAAATGAAAACGAAATGGGTTCAAAGCAAAAGGCAAAAAACAAAATGGGTATAGAAAGATAAAATCGTTTTGGGTTTTTGAAAGATGAAATGGGTTTAGGAAGAAGATGAAGTATTCAGATCAGATTTTATGTCATATATATGGTTGCCATTGTAATCACAACTCATTAGCTGGTCCAGTGGTTCAAGGGAGGTGGGATGACTTAGAGGTTGCAAGTTCAATATTCATCCCCAACAAAATTGTTATTTTTAAGTAACATAGGTGTACCACATTTCCATGTAAGTGTCACGTGGCAGCCATTTATTGGTTGCTGACGTGGCAGTGGTGACAAAGAGTGGTGATGTGGCATTCTGTTAGCCAATTTAACTTTTTTGGATGGAAAGTTAACAGAGGGGTCTAACTAGAAACACTTAATATTTGCAAGATCCATTTTAAAACTTTTTTTTACAGGGGGTAAATGGATTATGGTGAATTTTATACTTTTATATATCTATACAACATATGCTGAATTTTAAATTTAGCCATAGCATATTATTTCAGTAAAAGAACATGAGCATTACATTACATACTTTTTCATTATGACAAGGATTAGAAAATGGATTGAAATCCTCTCTATTTCTCAAAATATAGAAATGGGTGGTCCATTATCAAAGTTTTGAGTGTGTAAAATATATAAATACTTAATTCATACACACCAAATTTAGGTAATGGAATCCTCCATTTCTCAAATATAAATATATTTTAGTTGTTTTAAAAAGGGTGGGAAATAGGCAATATCCTCTCTCTATTTAGTCGTTTAAAAAAATATTTAGACCCCATCACTTAGTGATAATCATATTTATTTTATCAAAACAAAAAAACAAAAAAAAAATTGGAAATTGAGAGATCTTTAGCAAATACACTATAAAAAAAGATAAGCATTAATAACTGCGAGCTAAATGTTTTTTTACATAAAAAAATTAATAAAAAAATAAATAAATATAAGTATCAATATTATTGTCATTGTCATTGTCATTGTCATTGTTATTGTTATTGTGCATGATATTTGATCTATTAGCAAGTAAAACATTCCTCAAAAAAGCAAGTAAAGAAAGCCATGAGTGCCCAATATTACAGATAATTTACTAATGATTTTTCAGCAATACATTTAAAGAGAATAATATTACAAAATAAAAAAGGACATTAATTTCTACCAAGGCTGGCTCGAGCGGTAACTAGACTCGGAACCCACCTCAAGATCTCAGGTTCGAATCTTGGGTGTGACAAAAATTGCATTGGGAGAGAGAAATACGTGGACCGACAAAACCCAGAGACTGCTGGCGTAGCTAGGTTTCCCGACGTAGACTTGTCATTGGCAAAGCCGGTAAAAACTGCGCACCAATGACATGGTAACTAAAAAAAGGAAATTAATTTCTCACTTCAAATAGGAACCCAAAATCTCCAGTACTAAGTCAAAGGTTTAGGGTTTAGGGTTTAACACTGACGGTCAAACACACAACTAACTAATTTGAGCTGAAAGGACTTTCTAGGCGAATATAATCATACATGATCCCATGTAAAACACTGTCTTTTCTTGATTGTCTTAAAAAGAGTGTGTTATTTCCTTTTACCAAGTGATAGTTAGATACATCTATGCTAAATAACAAATACAACCCATGGTTGCCGTGTCTTGCAATGGCACTGTCATCACCTATTTGCTTTATTGTGAAGTAGGGAGGATTAGCGCTCCAATCATTGAACCAAACCTGATTACAAATCCCAAATAATATTAGCGTGGATTATTATTACTATTACTATTATTGTTGTTGTTGATAATTGAAATATAGTTTTCACCCTTAAAAAATGTTACGAACCATAACCTAGTCATGGCTTACAAGAAACTCAATTAGGCTCAACCTGAAAATGCTTATAAAGTCACGTACCTGTATTTCAGCATGACATGCACTTGCCAGAGCTAGTTGCAGTGTGTAGTTTCCTATCGATACATTATTTTGAAGTTCAAAGTTAACCTTCCACGTGGTTGCTTCTAATGGTTTTTCTCTTATAATTCTGCACATATCAGTGCAGTTTAGACAAAAATGCCAAAGATCAACGTTATTTCAATAATTAACAATTGAAGAAAACTAAATTACCTAGGTACATGAGCGAAAAACCAATCTTTTCTATAATCACTAACACCAATTGTGTAAACAAGATCATCATTTGGATATAAATCTGTGTAACGTGCCCACAACCCATATTGCCTAAACCTGTCATATATATTGATGAAAGACATTGTCAAAGTTAGTGGAAAAATAATAAAAGCTAGAATAACACATTAAATATTTAAAATGGTTTTGGTTTTACCTGTCTATACTATTGTTATTGTATAACTTGTTTGTGAACTTAGGGTTAGGGCTTGGTACAAAAAATTCTTTAGAAGAACGATCTGGGATACCGATTTAAAAAAGAGAGAGGCCATCTCTTGGAGGATAATATACTAGTGAACCCAAGTGAATGGTGCATCCTACATGTACACACATTTCAAGTAAGTTTCTAATGGAGAAAATTTATAACTAAATTTGGAAGATAATTTACCTGTTGTAACATTGATTTGATGATTATACTTGTAATCTCCAATGAAGCCAGGAACCCATGCATATAAGTTGTATTCCCCATGTACAACATTTTTTATAACAAAGTTCCCATTAGTATCGGTTCGAGTCCAAAATTGATAACCCTGTGAATGAATTGACATATAATTAATTTCAATTAACTAAAGCTTATTGATTAATTAGTTCAAATAAAAAATGTACCTTGCTTTCTATCTGCCAGGATCCTGCATCCCCAGGAAATGCTAAACCAACATAGGCGTTGTTAGCATATTGAGATTTCTCTCCCCTAATGGATACATAGATAATATAAATATTGAGATTTCTCTCCCCTAATGGATACATAGATAATATAAATTATTCCAATTTATATATAACAAATGGAAAAGAATTTAGGTAAAGATGATATTAATGTATACCGCTCTTGGACTTGTAAACGTCCTATTATTGTTCCTCGTTGAATGGGTGGAACAAAAGCTGTTGACTTAGGAAAATCATAAGGCCAACTGTTGACTTCTTTGGATAGCTAATTAACCAAAGAAACAATCACAAATTAAGTGACATAATAATACATAATCACTTGACTCTAATAAAGTGTAATGTTTTTATATAGGTAATTAATCGTAGTTGTAAGAGAATATTGACACTGTTGTTTAAGCTTCCAACCATAAAGATCCGAATTTAGTCTTTACTTGACGCAGAGTTCAAGTGAATAAAAATAGACCAAAACGGCTTTGTATAAGTCTATCTCCTTGAAAATCAATGGATACATCACGACCAAGCATAGTGATTGCTCACAAACATCTAAAAACACCCACACACACGAAACACGATTAGTTGTTGCTTATTGAGTCTTTTAAGGTGAAAGAAACAAATTAAACTCGCGTCTCGCGTACTTGACACAATAAGGTGAAAGAAATGAATTATAAACTCCTATTTGACACAACAAACACTTTTGATGATCCAAACTCGAAAGAAACTATCTAAACTTTTTAGACATTTAATTTAACTTACAGAGAGGCAAATGGGCCCAACATGAGAGGTGAGGTCTTGCTTAACTGGGCCAAAGCATTACGAAACTCATTACTTGGTGTTATGATCCAAAAGCCCACAGGCTTTTCAGCATCTGCAGTAATCCATCCATTAAGGCGATTGTCTTGGTTCTCACTTGAGTATTGGTATTTGTCATCCACCTGAGTCCAACACAGCCATTCATGCATACAATTACCTCCAGAACCAGAACCATAGAAAAAGTATATATATATATATATATAGTATAAACAACCAACATATAGAGAAAGAGGGCTACCTCTCCTTGATGAGTTAAGAGAACAGCTTCACGATATGCTAAGGGCTCACCCATTTTTCTGTCTCTCATAGATGGCATTCTCCTTTGCCTTGTATCTGATATGGCCATATAGTTGAACCTGTGTTGTCTTACTTTCATTAGTTAACTATAATGCATATTCTTCTTAGTTTAATTTATTCAATATTTTAAAGGCTTGATTTTGAGCGAGTATGTAACAGTTACCCGATGTTTTTAAAACTAGACGGAGATTGAACCGAAAAGACCTTTAGATTATGGTTCAATTGGTTCACTCGGTCTCGGATGAGTAATAATAAAAAAAAGTATTAAATTTGAAAGAAAAATTAAATTAAAAGATCAAAATAAAAATTTTGGATGGTTCAACCCGGGTCAGCTGGCGGTTCAAAGCGATTGAATCGTGGTTCAATCCGATCCGACCAAATTCTACACGGTTCAAATAGTGTTGAACCAACCGCCGAACTGTCTAGTTTTCAGTCCAATTGGTTGAACCGTCTAGATCCAACACTGAGTTATCCTCTACATATTGGAACTAGGTCCCCCTACTGCGCGCAGAATAGTACTACCGTTAGTGGGTACTGTCAGATTTTCTCTAGATCAAATGATCGTTGTTGGCGCAGTACCATTCTGCACGCAATATACTCCTACATATTCTATCTCTCTAACTTAAAATCAATTTGAATTGAACCAACAATGTCTACTATGTACCTAAGTTTTTTCTTTATAATTTTATCATAAGTTTTCTTTTTTAGTGAATTTTTTATCATAAGTTTGTTTATAATAAAATGTATTAAAATAATCAGTAATGTGTTTTTTTGATAATAAAAAATAAATCTATTTTTCCACATATAGTTACCTTTTTTTATCAAGTTTAAAAACTGTCCTTATTTGATCAACATTCACTGCAGGGAATCCTTTTAGTCGCTCAAATACTACGTACGAATAAAATCCAGAATCACCACTTCTCAATATATACCTGTAAAAAATAAATTAATGCAAAACAATGTTAATAATCAAAACCAAGAAACATTATATATATTTATTTTGACAAACTACAACAACAAAAATGAAGAGTTGGATTTAACCTTTGGTCTATGTTTATAGGGATATTTCTCATGGAAGATTTCCAAGTACTTAAAAATGAAACCTCCACTATACTATGGTCCTCTGTTATGACTGAGAAGTTTGTCCCCTGAATTCTGCAACAATTTCAATCATATACATATATCATGTATCTATATATCTGAATTTTCCCAATTTAGATGTATAAATAATATATATAGTTGATTAATTAAACCTTGGATGTGGTTTAGAATGTTCTGGGTCACCATAAACAACATCGAAGTACCCTCTATCTCCTTCTTTTTTTCTAGAGTCAAGTACATTGTCGATTCCAGCATATGATATTCCTAAGATATACCCCTGAGGTTTTGCTATAGTGACGGAAACAATACCGTTGTTAATCACCACCTGAAAATAATGTTAATGGTTTTTCAATTTAGTTTATTACTTTTTTTTTAACAATTAATTAAACAAACTATATATTTTTTTGAAAATCTGGTGTTACCTGATTAGAGTTTTTTGTATTCAATTTGACTGGAGAAGATGTGGAAGAAATGACAAAGCTATTGGCTCCCCTTAAACTTTTGCTGCAAACAAAATTAAGAAGCATTGCAAGGAACAGAGTAAAAAACAGAGCAGTGACTAAAACAAAAACAGAGAAGAAAACTAAAACAGAGAAGACATATAAGTGCAAAACAAAAACAACATTGTTATGTAACAAAACAGAGAAGCAGGATTAGAGAACCTTAATTGAGTGGTACTCTTAGAATATGCACCAAGGAAGAAGAAACAGAGAAGCATAGGCAATCTAATCAACCACATCTTCATCTTTAACCCAATATCAACCCTGCACAATAATTTGAATATTGAATATTTATAGAGTAATATATTCTAGTGATATATAGAAAATTGAATATTTATAGAGTAATATTCTAAGTAGGTTGTAAAAAAAAAAGTAATATTCTAAGTAGAATGGTTTAAATTAGATACACTCCAAAAATATAGAATATATTGTAGTAACTGCTTTTTTATATTAAGAAAACGCTTCACAATGACTATAGTTAAGATTAGCTCAATTGTCTAAATTATTCTACCATTGATAGAAAAAATATGCTTTCGTTGATGAATGTTTTTTGTGTCGTCATACTGAAATGTGTTATTAATCCTAATTTTAAGATAAAAATCAAACTGTAGTTTATCCTTGGAACTAAATGCACCATTTCTGATTCTTGGAGTATTGTTTACATAAGGAAACCTATATGGGAAAAGTCAATTTGATTTTAAAAGAAAAACCTTCAAAGCTCAACCTTCCCCAGTCTCGAAAATTAGAACCAATAAAAAAAAATGATTATCACACATAATACAACAATTTACAAATATTAGTGGTAAGAACAATGTTTAGAAAACCGGACTGGACATCAAACCGAAGAGACAATCAGATCATATATTGTTCAATCACTTTAAATTGATTGAACTGTTTCAAATAATCGAAGCTGTAGACAATATTTCTCATAGTTTAATCAGATTAGTACTTTAGTAGTTCGAATTTAAAAGCACTAGTTAAATCAATAGAAAGTGCTAAAAAAATTATATATATATATAAAAAAAAAGATAAGGCAAAGAAAGGAGAGAAACTAACCAGAGAAAAATGTATTTGAGTTGTATCAAATATGTCTATTGCATAAAGCACTCAAGTGGTATTTATAATGGTTGATTAAGATAAATAAAAGTAACTAAAATATTTTTTTTGTTATAAAACAATAAAAAATATGTTTTTTATTAGAGAATTAAATTAATTACTTGCAGAAATTAGAGTATTAAATAAAATAACTAATATTGATTGAATATATGACCATAATTACAAAACATAGAAAGTTATTATTATTGGAATATGGAAAAAGAACAATTTCATGAAAAGGATATATTTGCTAAGATGACCATTTTAAATCAGAATTTAAATTTTTAAAATATAAGGGTACATTCCTAAACAAAGAATTATTATTCGTAATAAATACTTCTGATTACTAGTAAAAAGTGACATTAAAGAGGAAAAGTTAGTGACGAGAAGTGTCAAATTCATCTCTAACTTCCTCACTAATTTTTGTTACGCCTGAATTAGTGGCAAATTTCAGTTTTTTAACACTAATTTTAGTCAGTAAATTAACTAATTCTAGTAGTGAATATACTCTACATATGCTTATTTCTTGTTTCTTCTGATGTCAAAAAAAAAAATGTTTTTCTTGGGGTTTTTATGTGCTTATATCTAACTTGATTAAATCCATTACTTTTCCGTAAAAAGACAAAATCTAATACTTTAATGGTCTTGGTCAATAAAAAAATACTTTAATGATCATGGTAATCTATTAATATAATTATATATATAAATAAAATAATTGAGTCCCTAAATATAGACCTCAAAAAAATTCCAACAGTGGACCTTTATCATTTTTTAGTAAATTTTAATAAAATATAATATTTATGTTCTATTTTTTTATTCTAACGTTCATTTTTTTTTTTTACAAAAATGGTAAAATTTCACCGATAGATTTTTTTTAGGTCCATTTTAAGGCCCTCCATAATAATTATATACTTTTCCAAATTGGGAACATATTTAATACTTTAATAGTCATAATAATTTACTATTTAAAGTACTGATTAATAAATTCCCGTATATAGTATTACTTTTTCAAATTAATTCAATTACCAATTCAAGTATATTCATTATGTCTCCTCTCAACAGAAAAAAATATATTCATTATGTCCACATTCAAGATGAACATATATAGAATATAAAATATTGACATATAACAAATATATTTTATTTATTTTTACCTAGTTATTTGTGTAGAGTATTTATCGATCTTTTTTTTATATAAAACTGGGTAGAAAGCCCAAAAACGATTACACCGGAACTAAACAAAGAGTGGAAATTTCAATAACATCATCATCCACAAACTGCTTAACACTATGAGGAGGAGTATTCACCGATTTTGCTAGTGACTATTTTACGACGGGGAACTTGGCTGGCCATGTGTACTCGCATTTGTCGGTCGTGTTGTCATCTCCTCCCAACAGAATTTTTGTCATACTTAAGATTCGAACTCTAGACCTTGAAGTGGAATCTGAATCAGTTACCGACCCTTGTTGGTTAAGCTAAATATAATATTATATTGGTAATATATATATATATATATATATATATATATATATATATATATATATATATATATATATATATATATATATATAACACTAGTATGATTCACTCGTACAAAGACGTGATTTGTCATTCACTTGTAACTTAAAAATTGACCATTTTGTAGGAATTAAAAAAAAAGAAGTTGTATGTTTAAGTGCATTGTGCGATATATTAAATATCTGGACATTATCTAAAATTAAGCTATTATGTTCTATAATAATTTTAGCAAAATATATTATTAACATATACTTATAATATTTTATACAATTTGTATATTTAAATATTTGTCAAACGTATATATATATATATATATTATAATTTCGTTTTCTCGAACTGTATTAATCGATTTTCGAGGAAAAGACCCACGTGGTAACAAAAATAATAAAGTAGGAGAAAAAAAATTGAAAATCTGGGAAGTAATATGAGGTTCATATTCTATAATTTTTTAATGTTTGTTTTACAAACAAAATTGTAAATAGACAAAAACTTGTAGTTGTAACACACAATTAAAGAAAAGATAATTATAACATGGAGAGGGGTGTTTTTGGTTTTGCAGAAAAGGGCAGAGGTAATTTTGTAACTTACTTGTGAGTTAAACTCTACTTTCCTTTCAGAAACCCTTGTTCTTCGACTTTCCCCAATTTTGTTTCCTCTTCCTCCTTCTCACCAGCACCATCCCAGAACTTCCTCCCTCATATTTGATTCACAATCATCTACACTGAATCATCTGTTGGTCTTCCTTTCGATCAATAATGGCTACCCAGCATGCATCTCTTTTTTCACGCTGTGGACAACGACGAAGGGGAACCTCTGGTAATGGAATCGTTCGTGAACAAACACAGAGGAATGGTTTCTTCCAATCGAAATTTACTGTTTTTAAAGATAGGGATAACGACTTAAGGTTGTTAATTTCATATGAAAGTCGAAAAAAGTTACTTATGTAAAGCCGTTATGTTAATGTCATCTTTGTTAGTTTGATATACCAATCGGATCTTCCAATTCAATTTTGCTATTGTTAACATTTGCTTATTCTTATAAAAATGGGATTTTCGTTCATTAATTAGAATGTTTAGTTTATGTTATTGATAGAGACTGGTTTATGTTAACAATGAGAATCTCGATTCATGTACAAATTGACAATATTGGAAATCAAAAACACTTGTCATGTGAACAATCAACAATAATATCTGTTGAATAAATTTAGTTTTCAGAGTTCATTGGTTACTGAAAAATCAAACACTGGTTCCCTCTTACCAAATAGAACACGTGCAAAGATCTAGCATGTTAAACAACTGTAAATATATTAAACTGAAAGGAGTTTATTTATTTAAAATTTAGAAGTCTACTTATCTAAAAGTTTATTTATAGAGTAGTTATTTCGAAATATAAAGTCTCAATGTTTAGTTTATTTATATACGGGGACCAATATTGGGCAAAACAAATACAGGGATCAAATCTGCGTATGTAGTAAAGTAGGGGGAATAACATTGCATACGTTGTAAAAGGAAAAGGGACAAAATTAAAAACAATAAAATTAGAGTCCGAAAATTACACATTTAGAAAAATATATAGGGAGACCTAAGTTACATTTAAGGTTAATAAAAAATTAGATTATTAGAATTTAAGCAACTAATAACTCTAATTTTGTAAGGCAATTTTTTTTAACAATAACTCTAATTTATGATGGCAACTGAATACATATGGGTTTCTATACACACAAAATGGCTATATTTGTAATTTGCAAATTCAGTTACAAAATTAGAACCGTTTGGCATTAGAAACCCTATCATCGAGTCGTTGCTTCACTTCCCTTTCTCACCGACTACGATTTCCCTTTCCCGCAGCGTAATAGACAAAGATCAAATTACTCCGACCGAAAGTTATTGGCGACCTTTTTCAAGCAAATCATCACAGGGGATTATTTTACAAAGCAGGCAAATTAAAGTAAAGTTGGCTCGTTAATCAACAAAAACATATTCACCGATTTTGAAAACACATATACGGAACCAACGATTATTGAGTGCATATGGGTCCAAAATCTAAAACAAAGAAGAAAATAAGAAATTACAGAGCAAAGCAATGGAAAATAACTTGGCATAGTTAAATTTATAAAGAAGGTTGCCATGTATTTACTCGGTTTGCAGACACATCGTAATTACGAAGGTGTTGTTCATAAAAGTGATAGACGAGCCTCATCCCTAAGGGTGAAGATCGCTCTCCCAGTATGATCTTCAACAATGACATCAATTCCTTCACTACAGGAAAATGTAGATATTAGATTACAATGTTTAAATTCTTCAAATAGTTTAAAAATAGTAACGTAATAGGTGTCAAGGTTACACTAATGTTGAGAGGATTCGAATGATATGAGCCACGATAGCGTAAGGCGCTTCTCGGCAAGAACATGAAACGAACATCGAGCGTTGAACGAACCATAATGAAAGCGTTGAAATCAAGCGTGCAAGCACGCTAAAAACAAATGATAATAATCAAACATAAAGTACCGATCGAACATACCGAAAATTAGTGCGAATCAAAACAATAATTATGTACTTGAATTAGCGTAAAAAGTAAGTTGCGAGTTTAAAACATAATATTTTTTGTGTGATTACAACTTTTGTTTATAATTTGAAATAGGAAAAATTATGAGAATGCGATATTTAGATTATTCGTGATTTCAATAGATATACAAAAATTATACGTGTTTATTTTCTAAATTCATAAAATTAACGACAAAGACATACAATCGATGAGATTGTTACGCTAAAAACATAAATCCATGAAATTGAAGGAGATCTATCCTAAAAGTGTTTTGTAGGCTAAAAACATATATCTAAAAATTCAAATAGCTAGGCTAAACAAATATACAATTTTTATGGATGCGTTTGTTTATTTGGCTAATAACAAATATTAAAGTGTGATTATACTACCTTGGGTTGGTCACCGGTCTTCAAATAGGCTATATTGACATAATCGTATTGAAGGAAGAAGTCATCGAAGTAGGAGCAGTGGAGATCCATGAGTGAGTCTCGCGAAAGCGTCAAAACAGAAAAACATATAGAATCAAGTGTGATGCCACTAAGAAGTAAAAATATCCGATTCTCAAAAATCAAAGGAAAATATTAAGAACTTGGGGTCGCCTTAGTTTCTCATGATCAACGGTGATACCTTTTTTGCGAAAATCCTTCGTTGTTGAATGGGGATATTTGTGGATCGACCAACTATTAATTTGCCTAATGAATGATTAACTCAATGTGATAATTGATTATTTTTTATTTTAAAAATAAAGCGTAAATTACATACTGACCATCATTGTTGATCTTGTTCTTACTATTTTGACTAATTTGTAACCGTTAGATCTTAGGTGTGTGTGAGCCGTGTGTCTTGCTATGGGATTTGTTGGTTTAATATTAGTAATCATAGTTGACGTTTTTTCCTTGAATTATGGTCATGAGTTAAGTGGGATAATTATACATTAATACGTAATAAAAGTTGACGTTTTTTCCCCGCGATAATTAGACCTGTTAATACGTAATAAATTCTATTTAATGAGATTTCAGCAGCAATTTTAGGCTATATCCACCGTCGATCTAATCCAACCGTTGATCAACAATGAACCTTGCTATTCAGTGTGAAAAATAGACAGGTTGTGTGCCACGTATTTTTCAGGAGATGTGTGTGTCATTTTTTGATTGGTCCTATGTGGACGCTTATGTGTACAACTCGTGAATTAATATAGTTATGATATGATATATATATATATATATATATATATCATCAAAAAAATCTAAGGTAGTGTATGAATTTGGATGTTAAAGGACTATTTAGGCAGCAAAAAATCATGTGGATTTTAAAAGACTTTCCAGACAATTTCGACTTTTAAGACTTTGCAAGAATCACAAGACTATGTAGTTTTGGATTCTTATAGATTTATATCATAAGAATTCATAGAATTTATATATATATTCTTTGTTCATCAAGATCCATCTCTTTCTCTCTCGTTACACTCTTTGTTCATCAAGATCCATCTCTTTCTCTCTCGTTACTCTGTGTCTCTGTTTTGTGTGATTGTGAGTGAATGTGAGGCTTCAATGGTGAGTGAAGAACATTGAATCCCAACAAATTGGTATTCAGAGCAAAACGATCAAGGGGAAACACAAGAAATTTGTGAGGTGTGTGTATACATGATTCCGTTTTCGATTCACACCGAATTGACCACGAAATCGAAGAGGATCAAGATTCTTGATTCTCAGAGTTAGGGAAACACGAGTGAAAGTGAGATTTGAGTGAAATCACAGAGATCGGAGATGAACGGTGGCAACGGTGGTCTAAACACCAAGTTACCGGTGTTTGACGGCACAAATTGGAATCGGTGGTCGATTCAGATGAGGGTTTTGTTTGGTGCGCAAGACGTGGTGGAATTGGTGGATGATGGCTACACTCCGGTGGGGGAAGAGGCTACGGAGGCTCAATGAAATGCACAACGCGATACAAGGAAGAGGGACCAGAAATCACTCTTCTACATTCACCAGTGCGTGAATGAAAAGGTATTTGAGAAGATTGTAGAAGCAAAATCGGCCAAGGCTGCATGGGACATACTAGTGTGATGCTACGGTGGCGATGATACTGTGAAGAAGGTGAAGCTACAATCACTACGGAAGACATACGAGAACATGAACATGAAAGAAGGAGAGAAGGTTGCTGATTACGTTGTGAAGGTCATGGAAATCACAAACAAGATGAAGAACTGTGGTGAAACAGTTACAGAGCAAATGATTGTTGAAAAGGTATTATGTTCTTTGACTGCTAAATTTGATCACCTTAGAGTAGCTATAGAGCAATCTAAGGACACTAACACAATGAAAATTGACACACTACAAGGTAGTTTAGAAGCACACGAATTGCTAGTGGATTCTAGAAGTGTAGAAAAGGAAACAGAGCAGGCACTTAGGGTACATGTAGTTAAGAAAGGAAAGAATGGTAATGACCCTAATTGGAAGGCAAAGAAACAGGCTTGGTTAGAAAAGAATAACAAGAAACCTAGTAGTGATAGTAGCAATAAGACTGAATCATCTAATTTAGTGGCAAGAACAATAAGAATTTTAATAGAAAGAAAGGGGAATTTGACAAGAAACGTATTCAGTGCTTTAATTGTGATAAATTTGGACATTTTACTGATGAATGTTGGTCCAAGAAAGATAATAAAAAGGAAGAGGCTAATATGGTTGAAGAGGATAGTGAGGATGAACCTGTTGTGCTTATGGTAACCACTACTGAAGATGGAACAGTGACTGATATATGGTATATGGACACTGGTTGTTCAAATCATATGACTAGCAACAAGGATTGGTTAATAAATTTTGATCCTAACAAGAAAACTAGGATTAGAGTCTTTGATGGAAGAACATTATCTGCAGAAGGGATGGGAAATATCTTCGATTACTAGAGAAGATGGTAAAACAGTATTGATAGAGAATGTATGGTATGTGCCTAGTATGAAATGTAATCTCATGAGTGTTGGTCAACTCCTAGAGAAGGGATTTTCAGTAACTATGTGTGATAGTAGACTGGAAATGTTTGATCAGCAGATGAATCTAGTGTTAAAATCGAAATTGGGCAAGAATAGAACCTTCAAGGTGAGTATTCAAGCAATTGAGACACAATGTCTCAGTGCTACTGATGTGGAGGATGAAAGTATGTTATGGCACAAGAGGATGGGTCACTCCAGAGATCTTGTGATGTTGTGAAGGGAATACCAAAGACAGTCACTCCAGAGAAAGCTTGTGATGTGTGTTTGAAGAGCAAACAGTCAAGGTTGCCATTTACTGCTGAACTACCCTTGCAAAAGCACGAGTTGTTCTATTCACTTGCGTCTTTACAAAAGCTAATTCAAAATTAAAACGAGAAGTTAAAATGGACTTGACTAACTAGAAAGCCCATTTCAGTGACATAAGTTGTTTTAGATGACAAAACAACTTTGACAATTATTTGGCAATCCGTCTTAGATTGGATATGTGTGAATCTTTAATTTGTTCAATTGCAAACAACAAAAATAACAATTCCTCTTCAGCATTGATTCGGTTCTAGCCTTGAATCAATTGTGGGGAGAGGACGAATGATTGTAAAAAATGGTTGATGATGGTGGGTGTTGGAGGAGTGGGAGAGGAAGAGGAAAGAAAGAACCCTAACTTAATTTGGGGATTGATATTTTTTAAAATCCAACTCAGCATATTAAAAGGAAAAAAAATAAAAACAATCGCATGTAAATATCAACAGGTAACTCGGTTAGCCACACAATGATTGGCTAACATGGAGTTAATGAGAAGAACATATTTAAAACAATTTTTTTTTGCATAAACTTATTTAATTTTTTTTTAAGAATCTAATATCTTCTATTTAATAAAATACACAACTTACAAAATGACAATTATAGACATCTTCATTTTTTGACACATCATCACTTATTTATCATTTTTTAATTCCATGTTATTTTCATTTCCCACTCTCTCTCTTTCAATCTCACATTTCCTAATATTTTTCACACTCTTACTTTTTCTTCTTACACTCTCTTTCATCATTTGTTCTTTTTACTTTACTTTTATTTTTCTCATAAACAATTATTCTTTTTCTCTTATCACTCTACTTTATTTTTTTAACTAACAATATAAAAAAGGCTTAAATATCATTTATCCCCTGCAAATATCAGCATAATCCATTTACCCCTGTAAAAACAAAAAAATTAAAAAGCCCCTTGCAAATAATAATTGTTTCTAGTTGGGTAACAGTAAGCGATTTATATTTTGCGGGGATAACAAACAATGATTATACCTATTATACACTTAATGGTGTCAACATAATCTAACAGCAGGGGGTAACCGTAAATGGTTTATATTTGTAAGAGGCATTTTAAAACTTTTATTTTTACAGGGGGGGTAAATGGATTATGGTGATATTTTGTGGGGTAAATGATATTTAAGCCTATAAAAATAAGAAAATTTAATGACTATTTAAAACTATGACTAATATTTAGAACAAATATTTCTTATTGATAATATACTATCTCTATTTTACTATCTACTATAATATACTAATCAACTAAAATAATCAATTGAAATTACGAGATAATCGCATGCGATATATATAAACACAGGATAAGCGTAGTGATATATAAAAATACACCGAATCAATATTTGTCATTGATAATTATAATTTGTGAAGACTACTATAAATATTATTTACTATAATCTACTAACCAACTAAAATAATCAATTGAAATTACAAGCTAACTGCTCTGATATATAAAAACACGGGATAACTGCAGTGAAAGTTATAATTTTTGAAGACTACTATAAACCTACTATGTAAAAAAACAAGAAGGCTTAATGGCTATTTAAACTACTAATTAACATAAAACAAATATTTCTTATTGATAATTTACTATCTAATTTTTACTATCTACTAATCAACTAAACTGATCAATTGAAATCTATTTAATAAAATACACAACTTACAAAATGACAATTATAGACATCTTCATTTTTTGACACATCATCACTTATTTATCATTTTTTAATTCCATTTTCTCTTCCTTTCCACTCTCTCTCTCTTTCAATCTCATATTTCTCAATATTTCTCACACTCTTACTTTTTCTTCTTACACTCTCTTTCATCATTTTTTTCTTTTTACTTTATTTTTATTTTTCTCATAAACAATTATTCTTTTTCTCTTATCACTCTACTTTTATTTTTTTTAACTAACAATATAAAAAATAAGAAAATTTAATGACTATTTAAACTATTGATTAATATTTAGAACAAATATTTCTTATTGATAATATACTATCTCTATTTTACTATCTACTATAATATACTAATCAATTAAAATAATCAATTGAAACTACGAGATAACTGCACTGATATATAAAAACACGGGATAACTCTAGTGATATATAAAAATACCCCGAATCAATATTTGTCATTGATAATTATAATTTTTGAAGACTACTATAAATATTATTTACTATAATCTACTAACCAACTAAAATAATCAATTGAAATTACAAGCTAACTGCACTGATATATAAAAAAACACGGGATAACTACAGTGAAAGTTATAATTTTTGAAGACTACTATAAACCTACTATGTAAAAAAACAAGAAGGCTTAATGGCTATTTAAACTACTAATTAACATAAAACAAATATTTCTTATTGATAATTTACTATCTACTAATCAACTAAAATGATCAATTGAAACAATGAGGTAACTGCACTGATATATAAGAAAACACGGGGTAACTGCAGTGATATATGAAAAAACACGAGATTAATATTTTCCATTGATAATCATAATTTTTTTAAGGCTTAATGACTATTTAAACTGATTAATGTTTAAAGCACACGTCACAAGTTTATGTCTAGTTGAACAAGTGACCAAGAACGTATAGCAGCAAGAGAGAGAAGTAATCTTACAGTGGTCAATTTGGCAACTGGAGAAAAGGTATCTGTAAAATCAATGCCAGGCTGTTGGGTGTAGCCTTGGCAATCAATCGAGCTTTGAGCTTATCAAGAGAGCCATCAGGTTTGGTTTTAACTCTATAAACCCATTTTCAGCCAATTGTGTGTTTGTCTTGAGGTAGAGGCACCAAAGACCAAGTATGATTGGCCTCCATGGCTTGAAGTTCCTATTGCATAGCAAGCTGCCACTCTGGATATTTGACAGCCTGGTGATTGTATTGAGGCTCATATAAACTAGAAACTTGATTAATGAAAGCAAGATAGGGGCATGATAAATGAGTATGAGACAGATATCTGGATATGGGATAATTTGTGATGTTATTACAATGATAATTGTCAAGATAGGAAGGTCTATGAGAGGCACGGGTCGATCTTCTAGGAGATGGATTTGGATCTTGAATGGTTGGTGGGGGATTAGCAGGTGGGTTTGGGATTTGTGGTGGAGCTGGTGGAGGATCTTGGATATTGTTTGGTGGAAGAGGAGGATGTTCTGTATGAATGGGAAGACCAGATAAAGGTTTGGGTAGGACAAGGTCAGGAAAGGGGTCAATGGAGGCATCAAAGTTTTTAAGATTATGAAAGGATTAATGTGGTTTCATGGAAAACAACATCCCTTGAAATAAGGAATGTACGAGTGTGAAGATTGTACAATTTATAGTCCTTATAAGCAGGTGGGATAGCCAACAAACACGAGTGGGAATGACTACAGGAGTGAATTTGGTTCTCTTGGAAGGTAGAGTGGAGGCATAGACTAAACATCCAAAAGACCTAAGAGAGTGAAATGGAGGCTGTTTGTTGAAAAGAAGTTGGTAAGGGTGTTGCCTTTAAGTAATTTGTAAGGGTTTTGTTGATGAGGAAGGTGGCGGTTTTGATGCATTCTCCCAGAATCTAGTGAGAATTCTTGATTGAAAAAATAAGACACGAGCAATATTGAGTAAGTGTTCTTTGCTTCCTTTCTACAAGTGAGTTACGTTGAGGTCTCTCAACATAACCGAGTTTTACCTTCCCTCAGGCACTTTATCATTTCCTCGGTGCTTAAGCCTTTTTGATATATCCTTTACACTCTCAAGTCGAGCTTTCCCCCGTGATTATTCATCTGGCAACCATTATTCTTATCCAAGCCCTAATGACTTTATACCTCGGCCTGTATGTCCTCAGCTTTACCCTAGCCTTGGTCCCCCTTCTTCCCTAATGACAACTTAGATTATTTTGAGTGTTAATGATTTTAACGAGACTCTTTCCTTTTCTTTAAAAAATTTCCTAGTTAATCAAGATCGTAGATTTTAAGCTATTATTTTAACCCAATAGCATGAATGAGAAAATCTAATGTATGAAGGGATGGTATATTTATGGATATGTGAAGAAATACTACCTCGTAGGACATGGAAATAGAAAGAATTAAGTAATAATTGTATTTATTTATTTTTTATACCAATCTTATCATTTTTTAATATTTTTCTCTTTGACTCTCATAACTTTGAATGTATGCTAAAAATACTTGAAGTCATTTCAAATCTCATAAATACAAAGACATTTCAAATCTTATAAATTCTTATGTTACAAATCTATGAAAATCCAAATTATAAAGTCTTGAAATTCCTGTAAAGTCTAAGAAGTCATGAAATTCCTGCAAAGTATTTTAAAACCTGTGAGATTTTTTCTTGAAAAATAGTTCTTTAAAATTTCAATCTAATACATCTTCTCAAGCCCGACCATTTGGCTGTGCTGGCCTGTGCTAGTGCACAGGGCCTCACCCCCCAGCTACTCACCAGACACCCCAAATTTAATTTAATCCCAAATTACCCTCACGTGAAAATCAGGTGACAGGCAAAAATGCACCGTTCGCGAGGCGCCGCAGTTAATCGAACCGATTCGATTTGGACCTCCATCGAACATTGAAAAATACACGGTTCGGGCGCTACAGATTCGATCGAGTTCGATCAACCGTGCGCCGAACCGTATGTGTAATTTTACAAAAATATAAAATTCAATTTTCGATGAAGCTTTGGTTTTTTCACCCCATAAAAGGCGTCTAGTGAGTAGAAGGGGTAGAAATTTGAATCATGGCCAAAAATAATCATTCAAAGATATAGGAATTAAAATATAATAATATGATTTTCATTATAGACAATATTTTAGTTAGTAATTCTCATTCTCCTTAACATTTTAGTCAAGATTGGCCACATTTTAGTTAGAATAAATCTTTTTAAGTAGCTAGAAGATTGATATTAGTTTAAATTATTTGAGAATGAAATTTGAATTTTTGATAATTTAATTATTTGATAAAATTATAATTAGGACCTCATATTTAAGATTAGGGCTTCCAAAATGTTTGAGACGGCCGTGGATCTTCTAATTAGCTTTACAATAAGCCAAATTAGTCCTCTCTTATTATAAGTTCAGATTTCAAAGAAAATTGCCAAGTCATTGAATTCTAGTTTATAAAGCCGTTACTATATATGTTCAGTCGGTGCAATATAGACTATTTTTTGGATGAGAATCGAGAGATTGAAGAAATCCAACGACTTGAAACAACACAAGAAAAATATGGCACCAAAAACAAGGATAAGGTTGGAAATTTTTCGCTGATGACACTGTCCTGTGTGTGTTTCACACCACTTGGTGAATTAGAGAAACAAGACAGATTCCCAAGTCCCCACATAGTGTGGTTGTGGAGCGTTCATTGAACCTAAATCTGGCCCCATTATTTATTTTTCACTCTTTGGCTTGTTCATAGTGTAAAATAATACAACCGAACAACACTTGGATGGGATGGTTGAGATCTCTTTCAATTTAAACAAGGTCCTGCGTTCGAATACAAATTTCTTGAGGAGAATTTTTTGCCAATTATAGTCTTTACCTAAATTTCGAAAGATTAATCTCTGCAATTGCGTGTTGATGATTGTAAAATAATAAATGAATGAGCAAAATACATTTAACAAAGCTTTACTATAAAAAAATTATCCCATTTACAGTATTGTAACTACAAAATGGTAACAAAACACTTAGATTTAGATCCTACTCACACAGCTCATTGCAAAACAAAATAATTGAGAAGATAGAGAACCATACAATATCCACCTCAAACAGAAAAAAACAGACCTTTGAACATTAACATCTCAAAATATTATTGATCTTGCTAGATATATGGAAAAAGATCTAACAATCACAGAAGTGGAGAGATGCATGATGATGTCTCCATCTTGTTTCCCAGTTCCTAATGAGTTTCATTACTCTCGAATCCAATATTCCTGCAATACCCTTTCTAGAAAGAGAAGGTGGAAATGGAGAAATATTCTTAGAAGGTTCGTAAGAGAGTGTAGATCCAAACCTATATCTTTTCAATATGATCCTGTTAGTTACTCTCAGAATTTTGATGAAGGTTGTCATCTTGATGAAGAATCTAGCAGATAATGTTTCAAGATGTTAAGGTAGGATTTACATCATTGTTTGATTAATTCTTCTTGGCATTCTTAGTTTCTACTATGTGCTTCATTGTTTAGATTGATTCAAAATGTGTGACTAAGAAATAAGAATGAAGGACATAATATTGCATTTATTTATTTTGTTAATTAGGTGGTGACTTCATTATTTTTTGATGCCACCAAATGTCTGTATATGCTGTGTTATTTGAGTATAGATCCATTACTTAAATTTTGAGTATATAAATGCACACATTCTTTAAATATGCGACATATATATATATATATATTTGATATTAATTATGTGTATTAATATACCTAAAACTTTAGCAATATAGCCTCAATTTCTTTCAAGAAATGGAGAAATTGTATATCAGAGTACCAAAGGTCTATTGTAACTGAGAAGTAATGTGTTTTAATTTATACTTATAATAACTGATTTATATAGGGCCCGTTTGGATAAATAGTTTCATTATGCGCTTATGGCATAATCACTTATCATATAAGTGCTTATGCATAAGCTATTTATACAATAGAAGATAAAATAATGTTAAACTACTTTTCTATAAGCCATAAGTAGTTTTCATAAGCTATCATATTGAACTTATGAAAATTAGCTGAAAACAGCTTATGAACATGTCATAAGTTGTTTTCAGAAGCTATCCCTAACAGTCTCACAAATGCTTATGCCAGAAGATACTCCCAAATAAATCAATACAAACGGGGCCATATTTTTTTGTAAATAAGCTTTTTAATTGTTATTTTGTTTGTGTTATGTGCAGTGATGCTGCTGCTTTTGATCGGTTGGATTCTTAATACAAAATGTGAAGCAGTTAGTAATTTACTAATGCTAGCACTTTTTTGGTCACTAAAGAGCATGTCTGTCTAAAAAAATATGAAACCCCACTTCAATTTTTTCTGGAGTAGAGAAGAAGGCAAAAGAGATATACTTTTCAAATTGAGTTATATAAAGGTTAAATAACATAAAGTGCAGATTCTCCAGTGGTAATTAAGTCTTTTTGCACGGTGAAGATTTCAGGAATTAATTAAAAATTAATTAATTAATTAATTAATTAATCATCCATGCATGTATATGATGCATGTTGATTAATGATTACTAATGATTTAATTATGACTTCATTGCACTGGATGGCTGGACTGAGAACAAATTGTGAAGATCATTGTAAGGAGATTGCAAAATTGTAATGATGTTAGCTTGTTTAAAGAGTGTAGTAATATATTCTTAATCTTAATGACATTACTTAAAATAATATATTTGAGAGAAAAAAAAATTAAGAGAGAAGGTAAGAATATGAATTCCGACATTTAGATTTTCCACCTAAGGCATATAGAGCAATCTACTCCGCTCTGTCGCTTCATCTTTCATTGGAGCTTTGCGGTCAATATTATCTTAAGGACATCTTTGAACTGTTGATATTTGAGTATGAAATGAAGAAACAATAACTATAATTGTTTTGTAGATCATAATGATATTTCAATGTTGACGCATATAGATAATAGCTGACTAGGAATTTAACTTAATTTGGATCAGAAAAATACCTTGTATCTACATGGTTAATTTTGATAAACATAAATAAACGATTTCTTCAAGAGAATCGTTAAAAATAAAATACACATTCCACTTTGTTCTAATGCATTTTTTTGGTTTGTGATGAACTACAGTACTACTAATTATCACATAATATTACCATATCAAGCGACGTAGAATTTATAAATATGCATGTGAGCTTTCATAGCGCTATCTTATAGTCTTTGAGACCGATATTTTGTTATCTTGTTGACACAACTCATATACTCAATATAAATAATTTAATTATATGAGTTAATTAAGAACCATTTCTTTAAAACTTGTTAAACAAAAATTTCATTAGCTATTTGTTCGATCGGCAGATCAAAAAAAAGACTTTGTTTTTCAAAAATGTTTTATTTGAAGATGGTTCTTTATATCTTGAATTCTTCTGGCATTTTACATGTAAAGATTATAATCACAGATTCAAATTCAAGATTCATCTGATATAGTTTTAGAAAGCTTTTCAAGAGTTCTAATGATAACAAATTATAACAAATTCATGTCAATATATTTTAATAAAACTATATGGACAAGTAATGTCATTTTTAAATCCCTCAATTAGAATATGCATTGAAACAATTATATCACTTCAAATTATATTATTTCATTGAAGGACTAATTCAATTTGAGTAATTATATCGAGAGTATTGTGTCTCGAAATACTAAATCCTTAGGGATTTTTAATGATTATCACTATCAAAAGACTTAAATATCATTTTAGTCTCTGCAATTCTAATAAATATTCATTTTGGTCATATGAAAATATCTTTTAAAAACAGCCCTTGCAAAATAAAATTATTCATTTTTAAGCTGATGGTGACATGGATACCTTGCCCACTTAGACTACCACCTCATTAAAACAAAACATATATCCCTAATAATCCCAATTTCCTTCTCCCTCATTTCATCTTTCTCTGTCTCTCTCACCCTCTCCTCCATTTCCTTTTAATTTTTTTCATGTTAATTAGGGTTTGTAATTAAATTCTGATAATTAGATTCAGTTAATTAATTTTTGATAATCAAATTCCGTTAATTGTTATATTCTTTTGTAGAAGAGGGTGACATGTAATTTGTTCATTTGGGATGACAAGCTTGATGCAGATACAAGACCAAGGGTAATGCCCCCTAATATGTTGAACTGGAAAATGCAAGCCTAGAACAAGCCGTTGTAACCCAACCGCCACTTATTTGTATTTGTTCTGAGCAAATTTTGAAGTTGGGTTCACATAAAATAACAAAGTTGAATACCAAGTTGGGGGATGAGAGGAGGAATGTGAAATGGCTTACGTCGGGGATGCTGTTAATTAGTTAAATTTTGTTGGCTTTTTGCTATGGGAAGAAATGATGTAATCATGTATTGTTATTGGGTTTAGTCGGGAAGAAATGTTGGTTTTAGTTGGGTTTTGTTGGATTTTTTCTATTGGGTTTTTATGTAATGTAATGATGTATTATGAGTATTATATTGTAATAGTGTTTATGAATTAATGAATGGATATGATTCTGTTAAAATAAAATTAACAGAATGAGACTATTGTGTTGTAATGATGTTTATGAATTAATGAATGAATATGATTCTATTAAAATTGTGGTTCTCTCAGTTTGTATGAATGGATATGAATATGTATATGGTATTGTTATATGAATATGTTATAAAAATTAAAACTGATAAAATGAATGAATATGGTACTAATGCAGAATTGAATAGAAGAATTGTATTTGTTATATGTATGCAGAATTGTAGCTGATATATGTATGTAGAATTGGATATCTGTTATTTGTTATAAAACTGATAAAATGAATTAGGTATGTATATGGTACTGTTATATGTACGCATAACTGTAAAGGACTTTCATACTTTGTTTTTAAATGACATCCATCAGCACCAATGAATTGCCTACAAGCTGTCATGAAACCCCTTTTGCATCCATCTAAGCAGAAATAGAAACTTCCAAACCTTGACTCAATAATAGGACTTGTCTCTCTAAATTAATCTTGCATGTGTTTTAAGGGTTTGCTCTACTAAGCTCAAGAGCACACCTCCATATTAATGTATATTGTGCAGTTGGATCCCCTCATTTTTTTTTGCTTTCTATTTTGCCTTCCATGATCAGCCAAAACCGTTTCCAATTTAATGGGTCCTCCCCATGTCATTAATGATTCCATTAATCTTAACATTATCAGATGATCATCTTCTCAGCCACATATTTGGCTACCCACTTGCTATTTGCACTTCTATTTTTTAAAACCCTAGCACACGTGTGAGTCCCATACTAAGTCATCATTCTAAAAGTGTGTTTCCCTCCAACTTTACTTACAAGGGCTAAAAAATCACATTTGCCCTTACATTCAACCCTTACTCTTGTTTTGTCATTTTTCACGAACTTAATTTCCCTTCCATTTAAAACTAACAAATAGCTTCTTTAAACTGATCAAGTGACTTGAATTCCATACTCACTTTAAACTCATAATCCTTGTTAAATTGCTCAATCCTAAATTTCTCATACTTGGGGGTATTTTTCCACCATCAGATGCATCTGGGCCATTGGTGGATCTACATATATTTGAGGGGGTTCAAGTGAACCCCCTCAAATAATAAAATTAGCATTGATACCTTAGGAAAAAATGTTTTTGCATCCCTTGAAAAATATATGTTGCACTCAAGTTCTTAGTTTTGCACCAATTAGTTCCTAATTTTGCACCACTCTAATGCACCATACTCACACAATCACTCACAGTCTTATATTTTATTTTAAAAAAGTTTCTGTCTCTCTATCTCCTTGGATCCATTCTTGTTCTTATTATCTTAATTTTGAATCTGTTAGTATTTAGTTTGTATTTTGTGTTAGTACTATTTAATTTAAATTTTTTACCAACAACAGTTGATCTGAGTGGTAACTTGGATCCCATCGCAATATCTCAGGTTCGGATTTTGGGTGTGGCAAAAACTCAGTTGGAAGGGGAGCACCAATATTGATTTTTTTAGTGCTATTTAATTTGTATTTAGGAACGAATTTGTGCTATTTAATTTGTATTGGTCTAGTGCAACACAAGTTGAACCTGATAAAGTCTTCTTTTGAAGCTGGCACTAGTTTTGTCTGTTGCAACCGTAACTGTAGAAATAATTTTCTCTGCTATGAATATTGTGAAGAATAGGTTGCGTGACCGGATGTGGGATACATGGATGAACGACTGTTTGGTGACATACATTAAGAGTGATGTATTCAATAAAATTGACTCTGAGCTTATTATTCAACGATTTTAGAATATGAAATTACGTAGAGGACAATTATGAAATGTATAATTTATTTATTTAAATATATTATAGTTGTTTTTAATTATATTTTTAGTAAATAGAGTATTTAAAAAGTTTGACACCCCTGACCCAGGGGTCCTGGATCCGCCACTGATCTGGGCCACTGCCATTTAATTCATCAATTACATATTCATTTCCAATGTTATCATTAACACCTTCATCACTACTATTTACTTCATCATTAGGGTTTAGGTTAGGGTCTTTTTCTGATGGGATCTTTTGGCATTTATCTTCACCCTATTTGGATTCTGTTCATTAACCACTTGTGAAGGGGGGCATCATCCACACCAAACCCATCATCTAGTCCCAAAGTCCTCTCATCCTCACTATCATCAAATTTAATTAATGCCTTTAGTCTCATCCTCACTACTATCCTCATAGTCATAATCATATTCTTTATAATTGTCTTCTTACACACGATCATCAACAGAAATATCAACAAATGTAGGGGAGTCAACTAAATCAACGATTTCATCCACATCATGCTCTACATATATGTTAATCACAATTTTTTTTTCTCATCATCATAATTTCAACCTCTATTGCATTTGCATCTACCTTAGTAAGCATGAACTTCATATCTTCATCAACCTTCCACCACATTCTATATTCATGTTCTATACCTAAGTCCTTCAAAAAGCCAACAACTTCAAAATAACTCCACTTAACAATTTCAATCCCCTCAACCATTGTTTCATGCCCCCCTTTATAACATATAACCCAATCCCTCACAAAGTTACCTCCATAGTGAAAGCGAATAGTAAAACCATATATAAACATTCCCAAAATCTAATAAATAAATAGGAAAGAAAACTAATTAATATTTGACTAGGCACAAAAAACTGAACAGTTTTGGCCCCTACAACATAAACCCACATGCATTAAACAACAAAGTAAACTAATATTAAACTAGGCACAAAAAACAGTACAGTTTTGATCCCCACAACATAAACCCACGTGCATTATTAAATAGCAAAGAAAACAAATATATGACTAGGCACAAAAAAGAGAAGAGTTTTAGTCCCAATAACAAAAATGCCCATGTATACAAAAGCACAACAAGCAACAAACATAAACAAGTGCACAAAACCATCAATCTACATAACAAATGCTAAACAAATTCCCAAAAAGAATCAATGATTTCTATTGTAAACCCAACACATAGAATGGAATAATTTAAAAAACCCTAGAGAAAGCGAATGACGAACCAGAACACAGGATGCAACAACATCGTGTTCGGCGTCAACCTCGCCTTCGTCATAGCCTTCACCGTCATGATTAACCTTGCTTACGCCTTCTTCGCCTTGCATCGCAACTCCGTTCACACTTCTCCCTTTCTCTCTCCTGCCCTAACTTGAGTTTTTTCCTCCAATTTGAACTTGCATTTAGGAACTTCAGCTTTGAATTCCACATGTGTGGTTCACATATAGGCAAGGTATCCATGTCGCCATTACCAGCTATCTTAAAATGTGCCACCTCACCAGTAAAAAATATGTGACACATCAGCTTAAAAATGATATCAGAGACCAAAATGAATAATTTTTTTTGCAAGGGCTATTTTTTTTACAGGGACCAAAATGGATATTTGCTGTAATTGCAAGGACCAAAATGATGTCTAAGCTAATATATTATCTCATTGAGAGACTAATTCAATTTGAGTAATCATATCGAGATTCTTAAAAATGTGTCTCCAAATACTAAATCCTTAGGGATTTTTATATAATTATCACCATCAAATGAGCCAAACAAATAAGTTGTAATACATTCGTCATATGTAAGTTGAGTCATTCATGTGCTACTAGGTTAATTATATATATATATTTTAAAAAAAAATGTTAATTAACTATTAAAAATTACTTACATTCACTATAGGTGAATTTGTCGACAAACCAATATTAATTTGTGCAAATACTCTTGAATAACAACTCAAACTTATATCTCATTATTTCATCATTCTCATTTACTTTTCACACCAAAGTTGACCGGCATCTAACTAGCTTCACAACTTAATAATAAATAACTAATATATATTTATATATAAGTTAATTATTTTTAATTATATCCGGATGATTATTATATTTATATCTATTATTTATTATCATAACAAAAAATATTAATTGTTTTTGTCAAACTTAGATAGATAAATAAAAGTTACAAATCATATTAAAAAAAAGCTTAAAAGGTTAATTAACTATTAAAATAAAAAAAATAAAAAATGCTTAAAAAAATAAGTTACACAACAAAAGCCTATCTAAAAAAATGCTTCAAAAAAAAAGGTTACAAAACAAAAGAACTGTTATGAAAAATTACTATTGGATGTCCATTATTCTTCCCCTACCTTCTCATCATTATCTTGTAAGTGGTGTTTTATGATGGACTACTCAATTACCAATCCTCATCCTATAAATAAGGTTCACCCTTATATGTAGAGACTTACTTGTAAAGTGAAATACAAATACTATTATCTTGTCTCCTTATCTCATTCTCTTGTTCTTCTTGCTATATAGCTTTGATAGTTTTACAACACGTTATCAGCACGAGCTCTAAAGATCTTAAGGTAGTATTGGTTCTAACTTCTATGATATTACTTGTTATATATTTATCATTCTCCTTCTTTAACTTTGGTTCGGTAATGAAAAAAAATATATATATTGAGTATGATCAGCTGCAGCCATAAAATCATTTCTCAGTATTAGAGATATTAGAGTAATATGATCGGTTGTCATTAGATTCATTTCTTTGAGTAATTATATTGATCCTCAAGATGTGTTGGTTCATTTTTATATTTTATATTGATCGTGGTCGTGGTCGTGGCCATGGTCGTGGTCGTGGCCGTGGTCGTGGTCGTGATATTGATCATAGTCGAAGTGGAAATTATAAGAACACCAAGAACACATCTTTTCACCAGAAGTGGAAAAATGTTGGAAAGAATGACAAAGGTGGGCAGAGTAGCAAAAATAATGAAAATATTTGCTACCGTTGTGGAGGCAAAGGTCATTGGAGTCGTACCTGTCGTACATCAAAACATCTTGTTGATCTCTATCAACAATCAATTAAAAATAAAGATAAAGGGATTGAGAGTCATTTTGCTTATGAAGATGATGGTAATACAGATGCTACTCATTTGGATGTTGCTTTGATTTCTTTCTTGACCACTCGATGAAAATATAGATCACCTTATTGTGGATGGAAGTATAGTCAAGAAGTAGTTTTTCCTAAAGAATAAAATAATAAAATGTCTTTGAATTTCCTACGATAATAAAATGTCTTGAAATGTTTTGAATTTCCTATGCTAATAATAATAAAGTTTTATATTTAAGTGTGTTTTCAACTTCCATAGATTATGTTTAAATAATTCAATCATAAAGTTGTTATTCCTTCTCATGCTTCTCTCTAATCATTTCTTTTTCTCTTTGGATAGAATGAGTATTGACAATAGCATCAATAATGGAGATATGTGTCTTGTTGATAGCGGAACTACCCATACAATTTTAAAGGATGCAAAATATTTCTCTTATTTAGTAAAGCGAGAAACCAATGTTACTACTATATCTGGATCCTCAAAGATAATTGAAGACTCCGGAAGAGCTAATATACTATTATCTCGGGGAACAAATTTACACATTGAAAATGCACTATATTCCCTAAGTCCAAAGAGAAATTTATTAAGTTTCAAAGATATATCATCTAAATGGATATCATATTGAAACAAAAGATGAAGGAGATATTGAATATCTATATATAACAAGACATACTTTGGGAAAAATAAGTGTAGTGGAAAAGCTACCCTCCTTTTCTCTCTGGTTTGTACTACACTTATATCAGTTCAATTGAAGCACACATTGTAAACGTAAGTTTACAAATCACAAAAAGTTTGTTGTTTGGCATGGCCGGTTGGGCCATCCGGGTCTATAATGATGCGAAGAATAATTCAAAATTCATGTGGTCATCAATTGAAGAACCGGAAGATTCTTCAATCTAATAAATTCTCATGTACCTCTTGTTCACAAGGGAAGTTGATAATTAGACCATCACCAACAAAAGTTACAAGTGAATCACTTAACTTTTTTAGAACGTATACATGGTGATATTTGTGGCCAATACACCCACCATGTGGACCATTTAGATATTTTATGGTTTTAATAGATGCATCAACTAAATGGTCACATGTTTGTTTGTTGTCAAGTCGCAACCAAGCATTTGCTTGCGATTGCTAGCTCAACTAATTCGAATAAGAGCTCACTTCCCTGATTATCCCGTTAAGAAAATACGTCTTGATAATGCTGCCGAGTTTACTTCTCAAGCATTTAATGAATATTGTGCATCCATTGGAATTGACATTGAACATCCTGTACCACATGTTCATACCCAAAATGGACTTGCAGAATCGTTTATCAAACGAATAAAGTTAATTGCAAGACCACTTCTCATGAGATGCAAACTCCCAAATTTCCACTTGGGGACATGCAATATGCTGCAAATTTGATTCACATCAGGCCAACAAGTTATCATGATTCTTCCCCTTTACAATTAGTTTTTGGTCAAGAACCAAACATTTCCCATCTCTGAATTTTTGGTTGTGCGGTGTATGTTCCGATTTCTCCACCACAACGCACTAAGATGGGTCCTCAAAGAAGGTTGGGAATATATGTTGGGTATGAATCTTCGTCATTATAAATTACCTTGAACCAACAACGGGAGATTCATTTACAAAGAAGATTTGCGATTGTCATTTTGATGAAACAAATTTCCCAACACTAGGGGAGAAAATAAGCGGTGAAAAAGAGATCGGTTGGAATGAATTATCCTTGTCTCAACTTGATCCATGAAGCGAAACAATGTGAACTTGAAGTTCAAAAGATAATTCATTTGCAAAGCTTAGCAAATCAATTACCAAATGCATTTACTGATCCAAAAGGTGTAACCAAATCATATATACCAGCTGCTAATGCTCCAATAAAAATAGATGTCCCTGTTGGACAATCTAATATTGCAAATGAGTCTCAACCGCTACCAAGCGTGGTAGACCAGTCGGTTCCAAAGATAAAAATCCTCGAACAAGAAAAGGAGCTAAAAACAAAGATGGTCCCGAGGAGGATATAGAAACTCTCAAAGAATCTACAGACATGTCATGAAAATAAAGAGATCTCAATAAATTATGTCACTAATGGAATACAATGGAACCGACATGAAGTCAATGTTGATGATAGTTTTGTTTATCATATAGCGCTAAATGAGATAAATGATGATGAGGATCATGAACCAAAATCCATTAGAGATTGTAGACAAAGTGAGAATTGGCCAAAATGGAAAGATGCAATTGAAGCAGAATTAAATTCGCTTTACAAGCGAAAAGTTTTGGACTCAGAGTTCGAACACTGATGGTGTCAAACCAGTTGGATACAAATGGGTCTTTGTGCGAAAACGGAATGAGAATGGGGAAATTGCAAGATACAAAGCCCGACTTGTTGCTCAAGGGTTTTCGCAAAGACCTGGAATTGATTTTGATGAAACATATTCACCTGTAGTGGATGCAAGTACTTTTAGGTACTTAATTAGCCTTGTAGCACATGAAGGGCTTAATTTGCATATGATGGATGTTGTCACAACCTATTTATATGGCTCACTTGATAGTGACATTTACATGAAGCTCCCTGAAGGATTTAAGCTTCCTGAGGCACATAGCTCTGAACCTCGAGAGAACTGCTCCATCAAATTGAATAAGTCTCTCCACGGGCTAAAACAGTCTGGACGCATGTGGTATAATCGCCTCAGTGAATATTTGCTAAAGGAGGGATACACAAATGATCCCATTTGTCCATGTATTTTTATAAAAAGATCAGGAAAAGAATTTGCCATAATTCTTTGTCTATGTTGATGACATAAATATTATTGGAACTCTGAAGAGCTTCCAAAAGCAATAGATTGCTTAAAGAAAAAATTTGAGATGAAGGATTTGGGAAAGACAAAGTTTTGTCTAAGATTACAGATTGAGCATTTGAAAAATGGAGTTTTTGTGCATCAAGAGGCTTATGTAGCAAAAATATTAAAACGTTTCTACATGGACAAATCTCATCCATTGTCTACTCCAATGGTAGTTAGATCACTAGATGTGGAGAAAGATCCTTTTAGACCTCGAGAGGAAGGTGAAGAGCCACGGTCCTGAGAAGTACCATATCTCGGTGCAATTGGAGCAGCGATGTACCTTGCTAATTATACAGTCCGATATATCATTTTCTGTCAATCTATTAGCAAGGTATAGCTCTTCACCCACACGAAGGCATTGGGCGAGTCAGCATATACCGTTACCTTAGAGGCACAACGAATATGAGTTTGTTTTATTCCAAAATACCCAAATTAGAGCTAACGAGGTTATGCAGATGCGGGTTATTTGTCGGATCCTCATAATGGTAGATCACAAACAGTTACTTGTTTACTTGTGGAAGTACAAGCAATTTCATGGAGATCGGTGAAGCAGGACCATAACAAAGAACATCATCAAACCATGCAGAACTTCTCGCTTACTACGAAGCAAGTCGGGAATGTGTTTGGTTAAGGTCTCTCGATTCAACACATACAAGAGAGTTGTGGTTTGTCTTGAGGAAGAAGAATAGATGCTACTACAATCTATGAAGATAATACCGCATGCATTGCTTCAATTGAAAGAGGGCTACATTAAGGAGATCGAACAAAGCATATTTCTCCAAAATTCTTCTTCACTCATGATCTTCGTGGAAGAATGGTGATATAAACATTCAACAAATTCGTTCATGTGATAACCTTGCGGACCTCTTCACAAAATCGCTCCCAAGCGAGGATTTTTGAACGATTGGAACAAAAGATTGGTCTTCGGCGCCTTAAAAATGATTATGCGGATGAGGGGAGAAATAAATAAATATTGTAAAAGGATATGTACTCTTTTTTTCTTCACTAGATTTTTTCCACCTGCTTTTTTTTTAGTAAGGTTTTAATGAAGATATCGCCGATGGACATCCCAGGGAAGTGTTATGAAAAATTACTATTGGATGTTCATTATTCTTTCCCCTACCTTCTCATCATTATCTTGTAAGTGGTGTTTTATGATGATTTGACTACTCAATTACCAATCCTCATCCTATAAATAAGGTTCACCCTTATATGTAGAGACTTACTTGTAAAGTGAAATACAAATACTATTATCTTGTCTCCTTATCTCATTCTCTCGTTCTTCTTGCTATAGCTTTGATAGTTTTACAACAAGAAGCCTTTGATTAATGTGTTCTAAAACCAACGAGATAACACCCGCAAGAAAGGCTTATCTAAAATAAAAAAAAACACCCGCAAGAAAGAAAAAGCAGCGAGCACATCGACGACAAAAGGGGGAGAAAAGGCTCCGCCGCCGTGCTAATCTTCAACCACCGCCGTGGCATTATTCGGACTTGCTCCTCCGCATCGCCTTTCTCATCACTGTTCCGTCCGTCTCTCACAGTTTGCCAGGTATTAAATGGTTTTTGAAATCAATATATTACTTTGAAATCTTTTGGAGTTAGAAGTGAATTTATGCAATTTGAAGTGTTGCAAAACTTGAATGTGGAAGAGAGTGGATACGAGGGTGTCTTGTGGGGAAATACAGTTAGGGATTTCATGCTCCAATCTGTATGATTGTGTTCAGTTTCGTTTGTAATGGTAATACCAATCACTTGAATAGAGAGATACTTATAACACTACTTAGATCAATGTTAAGAATAAAATTGACGGAGAGCTTGAGCTGTTGCTGGTACATGCCCAAAACGGTTTCTTCTATATCTATTGAAAATAGTTGAGGTTTAGTACTCAATTTCGGTTTGAAGTTGTTCACTTCTTTTTTATATATCTATTTCCCCATAGATTGGCAGTTGTGGATGACCATTTATATTTGCCTTTTGTCTATGTTCTGTGGAATGAAACCCATGAATATGATAGTCTAGTTTTTTATCCCTGGTGATCCTTCTCGACTGGAATTTTCAATTAACTTAGCAAGGTGTGGTCTAGTTCCAATATGATTGGAACCCTTCATTTGGCTCTCTTTTCGTGTGTACTTATGTCTATAAAAGAAGATTCTGCAATTGCAATATGTGCCTGTCTTAAATCTTAGATTGCAATTTCAGGGGTAGTGCCTATCATTGCCATTTCTACTCTATCTATTTGGACATGTCTCCCTATGTAGTTCTTATCCTCTTCTGTTCTATTTTTTGAAATAAAGATAATAATCACTCCTATCCGTGAAAAAAAGAGTTTGCAAACTTTTCATGTACAGTGATTTTCTCCATACTTCAATCAAGCAATCCCAACTTTTAAAAACGCTCAAAAACCTCTGTTTACATTCTTGTTTATTAGTACATGTCCTTCTTGTTTTTAAATTAGGTGCTTTTTTCAAGTCTTGTTTTCTTGTGACCCAGTATTCAATATAACGCAAAGTAGGTGAGGCGTGGGTCATACAAATTCTGTAACTTCATCACAAATGTACACATATTTAAAGGGATTGAGACATAGGCTTCAATAGTAGATAGACACTAGTCTCACAATCTAATTTTTAGTCTCTAAACTATTTCATTCGGCTCTTAGGGTTTTTTGATGATCTCAATATTTCTTCCAAATTGTCTAAACACTTCTGAAAACTATCCCCAAACACAGAGAAGTCATCCATAAAAACCTCCATAGATTTTTCAATGAAGTCAGAGAATATGGACATCATACATCTCTGGAAAGTTGCAGGGCATTGCACGACCAAAGGGCATTCTTCTAAAAGCAAATGTGCCATAAGGACATGTGAATGTGGTCTTTTGTTGGTCTTCAGGAACTATTGCTATTTGATTATAGCAGAGTAGCCATCAAGAAAGCAATAATAGTCCTTACCAAAGCAAGTCTGTCCGGCATTTGGTCAATGAAGGGGAGAGGAAATGGTCTTTCTTTGTGGCTTTGTTCAACTTCCGTAGTCCATGCAAATCCTCCAACGATCCATTGTTTCTTGTGGGAATCAATTCATCTTTGTCATTTGTAATTACGGTGACACCACCTTTCTTGGGAACACATTGCCGCATGGCTTACCCATGCCTTTATCGGAAATAGGATATACAATTCCTGCATCTAGCCACTTGAGGATTTCCTTCTTCACCACCTCTTTCATAATGGGATTAAGCCTTCTTTGTGCTTCAATGCTATGTTTAGCATTTTCTTCCAACACAATCTCGTGCATGCATTGTAGGACTTATCCCATGTATATCGGACATTTGCCAACCTATTGCCTTCTTGTGCCTCTTGAGTTGCAATGAGCTCTACCTCTTGATTTTGATCCAAACCGCGCAGAAATGATAACAGCAGAGTCTCATTCTCCCCAAGTATGCATACTTGTGTGCTTGGGTAGTTCCTTCAACTCTAATTCGGTGGTTGCACAATAGAAGGCACACTCTTCTTTAGGTTTGAATTCTCTTGCTCTAGTGACTCATATCTTCTAGCCCAAACCTCATTCACGACTTGCTTGCCTTCTTGAAATTCCTCTTCTTCCAACAAGTCATGTTCTTCTTGAATTGTTAAGCAACTTTCCCAGTGGTTGTTAGTTTTTCGAAAATGTTTTGAACCACTTGGTCAAGAGAAACCACAAAGGAACACTCTTGATATTGACATCCGGAAGCTTTAATGCATTCGAACATTGATCTTAACTTCTTGATCATTAACTCTCATTGTCAATTCTCCTTTTTGTACATCAATGAGTGTCTTCCACTGTTGCGTAAAATGGTCTACCTAATATGATAGGTACCTCTGCATCCGCTTCAAAATCTAGAATAACAAAGTCTACAGGAAAAACAAATTTATCTACCTTAATTAAAACATCCTCCGGTATTCCTTCGGGATAGGCAAGTGACTCATCGCCTAATTGAAGGCTACAGTATAGGCCTGGCGGTTCCTATACCCAATTGTGTGTAAATGGACTTAGGCATTAAGTTAATGCTTGCCCCTAAGTCACATAAAAGCACGACCGAATAAAAATTTCCAATGGAGCAGGGTATTGTGAAGCTACGGGGTCCTTTAATTTTTACGGGAGTTTATTTTGCATCAACATCTTTGCATTCCCGATCATTGCCACAGATTTCAAATTCTCCCAACCTTCTTTTCTTTGTCAAAACATCTTTCATGAATTTGGCATAGTTGGGCATTGTTGTAATGCCTCAACTAGAGGAACATTAATGTGCAATTGTTTTAACACCTCAAGAAATTTATTAAATTGTTTGTCCTCATGTGCCTTTTTTAACCTTGAGAGGTAAGGGGGAGCGGGATATTCGGGCACCAATTTAGGTTTGGTGTTCTGTTTGCATTTGACGCTTATAATACAAAGTGCTATAACGTCTGGAAAATTCTTTTCATTTCCAAAGAACACTTGACTCTAAATTCTTGGGTGCGAAGTTACCTCTTTACCACTCACGGTGGTTATTGCTTTCACATGCTCCTTGCCGGTGCATGAGATGAAGATGGTTGATAGTAGAAGGAAGTCCACCATTTTGCCTTTGGTGAGAGCGGATGCAATCTGTCCCACTTGATTCTCCGAGTCTTGATTGATGCTTCATGAGTGCATTGTTGTTTTACAATCACCGATGAATGACCTTAGCAGAGACTCCATTGAATTGTCCATAGGAAGAAGCGGGGAGCATTTTGTCTGCAGGAGGTTCTTTGTTGTTGTTGTCTTGGGAATCCGGGGAATAGCAGGAGCATTTGTGCTTGTGTTAGCATTATTTCCTCCCCCCACCGAAGTTAGGATGATTCCTCCAACCGAGGTTGTATGTATTAGAATAAGGGTTGTTGCCACTTGTTGTACCCACATAATTGATGTAAGCGAGGGTTTGTTGTACATTCTTCATACGAGATGAGCCCCCACAAGAAACACAACTTGCTTCTCCGGGAGGAGCTTGTTCAATTCTTTGCAGTGATTGGCCGCTCAGCGCTTATAGCATCGGGCGCTATAAGCGTTAGCGATATTCAACTCCTTTATCATATTTGTCGAGTAGCCACTGGGTGAGAGAGCAGAAACCTCACTCACCTCATGAACCCCGCCTACTTTCCTTGTAGAAGTTAGCCTCAAGAGGCCATGAAGAATCATTGATGGCAATGCGCTCTATAAGCTCACTGAGCTTCATTGTATGAGGAGTTTAGGATCACACCTCCGGATGAGGCATCTAGCATAGACCTTGTAGGTGCTTCTAGTCCATTGTAAAAAGTCTCCATTTGAATTACTATAGGAATTCCATGATGTGGACATTTCCTAAGCAATTCCTTCCATCTCTCCCAAGCCTCATGCAATGATTCACCCTCTTTTGCTTGAAGGATGTGATGTCATTTCTCATCCTTGCATTTTTGTTTGGTGGGAAATATTTCTCCGAAACTTCTTTGTCATATCTTCCCAAGTTGTGATAGAATTGGACTCAAGAGAATTCAACCAAGCCTTCGCTCTGTCTTTTTTAAAGAATAAGGAAACAGTTTGACTGAATGCATCCTCACTTACCCCAGGATAATGAAATTACCGCACACCTCTAGAAAGTTTCTCGGATGGGCAAAAGGATCTTCTTGAGTGGAACCTCCAAATTGTCCAGATTGTTTGGAGCATTTGGAACATCATAGGCTTGAACTCAAAATGAGTAGCGATCCACAAAGCGAGCCTAGTGATACTTGTCTCCATGGTCGTGGATCAAACACAACATAATCTCTCATTGGCCTGTCTCTGTCATTCACCATTTGATTTGGAGCTTGGTTCAAAAAACCTTTCTCTATACCGTATTCATCATCGGTTTCGGTATGGGTAAAAGGACCTTGCCTTCCACCTCTTTGGCCTCTTCTTCCTATTTGAGAGGTGTTCTTCCACCCATTGAACCTCTAGCGATAGGATTAGAGTGCTCGGACATAGTTGGTCCGAGTTGTTGTATTCTTTGTTGGCGTCTTAGCCTTCTCGAATCTCTCTCTAGTTCGGGATCAAACTCAAAAGTGGGTGGTTACGATGCGGGCATACGCTTATAACGTCGACGCTATAGCACTTCCCGTAACACACCACGAGCAAAAATACCAAGGTAAAAACCTCCCTAAGGTTGTAATAATTTCTAAACAATAAAAATTAAATGCAATCCCCCTAACGGCTGGCAAAAAAACTTGTTGTGCGAAAAGGTGATGTGCAAGTGTACACAATCGCAACAAGTAATATAATGATAAGTAAAATTCGCTCCACTGAGGATTGATATTAATTTTATAGTTTAAAAAGGAATTACACTTAGAGGAACAAGTAGCAAATAAGTTGAGTAGCAAAGTTCGGTTGAACAAGAGTTGATTAAAGTAACAAACTAAGAGTGGTTAAAAATATAAGAGAAACAAGTTGGATTGCCTTCACTATGTAAATCCCAAAAACAAGACGCTATAACGCCACACGCTATAGCGTTAATAAGCTACTGCAAATATTTTGTGCCTTTCGAGTCACTAGCGCTTGTGGTTTCACTTACAAGATGCCTATGTCTCAGGTTCTAAATAGGTTCACCTGTATAATCAAGATCCCACAACTTATGCTTTATAAACTATTGCAACATCTATGTCTAGAAGAAGCAAAAATTGATTAAATGTCTTCAACCAACCTTATCATTTATATTAATCCTTGAGTTCGTTTCTATGGTTCATATCCGAATCCACGTAAATACTTGTTTTACGTGGCCAAATATAAAACAAGTTTGGAAGAATAATCACACAAGGATTAAAACACAAAACGTGAGAAATTATATATGAAGCATTAATGGTTCATTACAAGCTATAGCAACCCAACTCAAAGAGTTTAGCTCGTGTTGAGCCCCATCAAAATAACACAAATGAGAATACTTGCATTACTGTAAGTAAGTAAAAGGAAATTACAAGTGCAAAAGATACACTCTTGAAGTCTCCTAATCATCCACTTGAAGATGGCTCATCATCACCCTTACACCATGAGAACAAAGAGAAAAATACAAAAGAAGAAAAGTAAAATCACAAAAGCTCTAAGGGTATCAATGGAGAAGAATAAGTGTCACCCTTTCTCTCTATCAATACTCTCTAAAATTAACTATCTTTTTACAACAACTATCCGTGGGAAGGGAAGGAAAAATCAAGCATAAATCTTCTAGCCTTGCTAGCATGTGGTACAATCTCCTCAAAAGTCAAGAAAGGTGATAGTTGCTTTTTCACCAACTCCACTATTCCTTTCTCATGCATTGCCAAGTGTCCACACATATCCAATAAAATCCGCACATGTCAAAGACGCATACGGTGATCATAAGATATGGAGCTTGGATTAATGAGCTTGGCGCCAAAATTGCACTTTCCCTAAAGATGCTCGGTGATACGCTTACTTGTATTTATAGCGTTAGGCATTTATAGCGCTAAACACCGCACTACTTCACAAAATTCATCAAAACATTCACAAGGGCACCAATTGTGCCAAATTCATAACAAGCGGTGTTTAGCCCTTCCTTTCCTAATATTCACATAAATACACTAAATACTATACTAATATTACTTGAGAACTTACTTAATTTAATGATTAGAGGTATAAATAACTCATATAAATATGAGTTATCGGGAGGCATCAAAGTTTTTAAGATTATGAAAGGATTAATGTGGTTTCATGGAAAACAACATCCCTTGAAATAAGGAATGTACGAGTGTGAAGATTGTACAATTTATAGTCCTTATAAGCAGGTGGGATAGCCAACAAACACGAGTGGGAATGACTCTAGGAGTGAATTTGGTTCTCTTGGAAGGTAGAGTGGAGGCATAGACTAAACATCCAAAAGACCTAAGAGAGTGAAATGGAGGCTGTTTGTTGAAAAGAAGTTGGTAAGGGGTGTTGCCTTTAAGTAATTTGCTAAGGGTTTTGTTGATGAGGAAGGTGGCAGTTTTGATGCATTCTCCCCAGAATCTAGTGAGAATTCTTGATTGAAAAAATAAGACACGAGCAATATTGAGTAAGTGTTGCTGCTTCCTTTCTACAACAGAGTTCTGTTGAGATCTCTCAACATAACCGAGTTTTACCTTCCCTCAGGCACTTTATCATTTCCTCGGTGCTTAAGCCTTTTTGATATATCCTTTACACTCTCAAGTCGAGCTTTCCCCCGTGATTATTCATCTGGCAACCATTATTCTTATCCAAGCCCTAATGACTTTATACCTCGCCCTGTATGTCCTCAGCTTTACCCTAGCCTTGGTCCCCCTTCTTCCCCCGGCCGACAACTTAGATTATTTTGAGTGTTAACAGATTTTAACGAGACTCTTTCCTTTTCTTTAAAAAATTTCCTAGTTAATCAAGATCGTAGATTTTAAGCTATTATTTTAACCCAATAGCATGAATGAGAAAATCTAATGTATGAAGGGATGGTATATTTATGGATATGTGAAGAAATACTACCTCGTAGGACATGGAAATAGAAAGAATTAAGTAATAATTGTATTTATTTATTTTTTATACCAATCTTATCATTTTTTAATATTTTTCTCTTTGACTCTCATAACTTTGAATGTATGCTAAAAATACTTGAAGTCATTTCAAATCTCATAAATACAAAGACATTTCAAATCTTATAAATTCTTATGTTACAAATCTATGAAAATCCAAATTATAAAGTCTTGAAATTCCTGTAAAGTCTAAGAAGTCATGAAATTCCTGCAAAGTATTTTAAAACCTGTGAGATTTTTTCTTGAAAAATAGTTCTTTAAAATTTCAATCTAATACATCTTCTCAAGCCCGACCATTTGGTGTTGTCTTGGCACTGTGCTAGTGCAGCACAGGCCTCACCCATTCTACTCATGAGACACCCCAAATTTAATTTAATCCCAAATTACCCTCACGTGAAAATCAGGTGACAGGCAAAAATGCACCGTTCGGCGCACGGTTAATCGAACCGATTCATTGGACCTCCATCGAACATTGAAAAATACGCGGTTGGCGCTACGGTCGATCGAGTTCGATCAACCGTGCGCCGAACCGTATGTAATTTTTACAAAAAATATAAAATTCAATTTTCAGTAAGGGCTTTTGGTCTTTTCACCCCATAAAGGGGCGTCTAGTGAGTAGAAGGGGGGTAGGCTGAATCATGGGCCAAAAATAATCATTCAAAGATATAGGAATTAAAATATAATAATATGATTTTCATTATAGACAATATTTTAGTTAGTAATTCTCATTCTCCTTAACATTTTAGTCAAGATTGGCCACATTTTAGTTAGAATAAATCTTTTTAAGTAGCTAGAAGATTGATATTAGTTTAAATTATTTGAGAATGAAATTTGAATTTTTGATAATTTAATTATTTGATAAAATTATAATTAGGACCTCATATTTAAGATTAGGGCTTCCAAAATGTTTGAGACGGCCGTGGATCTTCTAATTAGCTTTACAATAAGCCAAATTAGTCCTCTCTTATTATAAGTTCAGATTTCAAAGAAAATTGCCAAGTCATTGAATTCTAGTTTATAAAGCCGTTACTATATATGTTCAGTCGGTGCAATATAGACTATTTTTTGGATGAGAATCGAGAGATTGAAGAAATCCAACGACTTGAAACAACACAAGAAAAATATGGCACCAAAAACAAGGATAAGGTTGGAAATTTTTCGCTGATGACACTGTCCTGTGTGTGTTTCACACCACTTGGTGAATTAGAGAAACAAGACAGATTCCCAAGTCCCCACATAGTGTGGTTGTGGAGCGTTCATTGAACCTAAATCTGGCCCCATTATTTATTTTTCACTCTTTGGCTTGTTCATAGTGTAAAATAATACAACCGAACAACACTTGGATGAGATGGTTGAGATCTCTTTCAATTTAAATAAGGTCCTGCGTTCGAATACAGCTTTTGAGGGAGAATTTTGCCGCCAATTATAGTTTTATCCAGCTCGAAAGATTAATCTCTGCAGTTGCGTGTTGATGATTGTAAAATAATAAATGAATGAGCAAAATACATTTAACAAAGCTTTACTATAAAAAAATTATCCCATTTACAGTATTGTAACTACAAAATGGTAACAAAACACTTAGATTTAGATCCTACTCACACAGCTCATTGCAAAACAAAATAATTGAGAAGATAGAGAACCATACAATATCCACCTCAAACAGAAAAAAAACAGACCTTTGAACATTAACATCTCAAAATATTATTGATCTTGCTAGATATATGGAAAAAGATCTAACAATCACAGAAGTGGAGAGATGCATGATGATCTCTCCATCTTGTTTCCCAGTTCCTAATGAGTTTCATTACTCTCTAATAGAGAATACAATTCAGTCAAAGTCAAAGTCAAAGGAAAGTGATGACAAGGATGCCAAAGTGTGATGAGTTGGCCTCGGTAGCAAGTGCTGCGCTTCACTTTACTTGACTTGCTTCATTTTACACTTTACCAATTTTGTAAACAGTTAGTTTGAGATTTGTTAAAATAGTTACATCTCATAATCGAATCTGTTGATTCATTCTGTTAGGATTGATTGCCTCATTCTTGTATAAATATCAGTTTGTAAACTTCATCTTCTCAATCAATGAATTACAGAAAATATAACATCTCAGATTCTTACATGGTATCATTCGCCGTTCCGATCATCCACTCTTCCGCTTCCCTTCATTGATTCTTACTTTTCATTGATTCATGGCTACCTCATCTGAAACACGAGTCCCATGGCGATGGTGACAACTCGCACCTGCGATTCCCGTCTTCCGAGGCATCAACAAATCTTCTTCGCATCATTTTGCTACGGACCGAAACTATCGGTGAAATTAGATGATAAGAACTTCCTGCTATGGAATCGGCGGTGGAAGGGTTGTGAAAATGCACAAGTTGCATCGACTCTAGTGAATCCTATCATCCCACGTATACGCCACCAAGAGGATCGCTCGCGAACATTGTTTAGATGACTTTGAAAAATGGTCGACACAGGATCGGACCTTGTTCACATGGCTTCTTTCTACACTCTCGAGAGAGTGCTCACAACGAGTCCTCACTTGCCATCACTGCGTGGCAAGTGTGGGAGAAAGATTCAAAATCACTACTTCTCCCGTCTCGAGGCTCGCGTTAAATCAAGCGCGTAACGAGCTCAAGAACACTAAGAAAGGTTCGCAGTCGATTTCAGAGTTTCTCAGCAAAATTCACTCCATCGCCGATGCTCTAACTTCAACCGGCGAGGTAATCACAGATTCTTACCTAAGCGATGTCATTCTTGATGGTTTACCAGAAGATTATAATCCATTTGTAATGATGATTTTTGGACGGAGTGATACTCCTCCGTATCACAAATTGAGTCACTTCTCCTCGTTCGAGAGTCTCGGTTAGACAAATACCGTCGAGAATTGGCCGCGCGCCAACGCCACGGCCAATGTTGCTCAGTCCACTACTCGAGGCCACTTCAAATGCTACTCACGGTGCTCGTGGAGGCCGTGGACACTACAATCGCGGTCGTGGTCGTCAATCTCGTGGGCGAGGGAGAGGCCGTGGTGCTACACCTTCAGGTAATCGTCCCACGTGCCAACTATGTGGGCCATCACGGACGCTTCGATCTTGGGCTCTTTGGTATAGATTTGATGAGTCCTTTGTTCCTCCACCTTCTGCAACTCAAGCCACTGCTTCTGGTGAGGATACGCAAACCACTACCACTGATAATGCAACTCCCACAGTAAACCTTGCTGAAGCCCTGTCTCTTGACAGTACAGGTACATTTCCTGCTTCTCCTTCTCTTAATCCTAATGCTTATGAGGACTGGCATGGTGATACAGGTGCTAGCCATCATGTAACACCTAATTCGGCTAATTTGCACTATAGTAAACCTTACAAAGGCACCTCTAGGGTTAGAATGGGAAATGGTGCTAGTTCTGTGATTGAATCTATAGGATCATCCACATTTACCTCACCAATTCACCCACATATTAATCTAGTCCTCAATAATCTATTGCACGTGCCTAACATAACTAAGAATTTATTATCTGTATCAAAATTTCTTTCTTGCGATAACTGAGTTTATTTTGAGTTTCATGTCCTCTTTGTTTGGTCAAATGCCGGGACTACGATCGGGTGGTCTTGCGTGGAACTCTTGGACAAGATGGTCTTTATGTGTTCGAGGGCTTACCATTGCTTAAAGTTTCTAAGTCTATTTCTTTGCAAAGGCCTCGGGCAATTGTATTACTTTACCAAATTGCATTTCCGCTTTAAACACCATTAGTCATGTTTCCAAGATCGCTTTTTACGATGCAAATATATGGCATGCTAGGCTAGGTCATGCTCATTCACATTTGTAACTCAAGTTTTAAAGAATTGTAATGTTTCCAAATTGAATAAATCTCATATTGACTTTTGCAATTCTTGTCAAATTGGTAAATCTCACAAACTATATGCACCATCTTCACAAACACAATACCACACCTTTTGAACTAGTGTGTCTTTGATGCCATGGGGACCTCTCCAATGCCTTCTAGTGCGAGGCTATTACTACTACATAGCCTTTGTAGATGCTTGCACCAAATACACTTGGGTTTACTTTCTAAAACAAAAGTCTGATGCATTTCAAGCATTTCTACTGTTTCACAAACTAATTCAAACTCAATTTTACGCACGACCAAAATTGCGCAATCTGATAATGGTGGTGAGTTTATGCCATTCACTAAGCATCTAGCTAGTCTAGGAATCATTCATAGATTCTCTTGTCCATATACATCTCATCAAAATGGCCTAGTTGAAAGAAAACATAGGCATATAACTGAGATGGGCCTTACTTTACTAGCTCATTGATAACTCTATTTTATATAGAGTATTTCATATGTTTAAACTTAGTATTTGCTCTCTTTCAAGTAATAATAAAGAGTTTATATAGTATTTAGTGTGATATATGATATCTTGAGTGATTTGAATGGATATAGTTAGTTATAGGCCATTTTGGATATATTGTGGTATGTTTGATGTTTTTGTTGATCGATCTCAATCTTTATGTCTGCATCAATGCTCCCTGACCGATCTCGCATCAATTCTACGCAACTTGGTGAATAAGCGGCTGTTTCATATGCATCCACATGCAATGTGATGACCTCCTACTTGCTTCCCCGATGCCATCCAACAATGTATATAGTAGGCGCTACCATTCACACATAGCTATAGGCATAGCTTTGAAGAGTCATCAACATAGGGACACTTGTTCTAACACCATGGAACCACCCTATATGATTAAGTCAAAGATTGCAACATGGATAAACCTGCGGAAAGCAACTACACTATCATCCACTCAAGATGACTTCAACATGAAGGAAGGAAGCACCTCACTTGAAGGCTATAAAAGGACCTCACATCTTCATTTGGAAATATATCACAATCCATAAGTTAGATCAAAATTTCAATATACATAGTTAGTTTTTATATTTTTAGAGGAAGAGGAAGGAATTGACAAATCCTCCTTTACTCATTTTCATAGTGTTTGTATAGTGCTAAGGAGTAATGCTAGTGCATTGCTAGAAGACTTCATATAAAGATTTTCAACATTTGTAACCTTACTCTTGTTGTTTCTCTTTAGTGAGTTCTATATATATAAACATGGTCTATTCGGTTTATATATATCTTGCAATGTCTCTTGTTAGCTAAACCTTTCTTAGTTGGAATGTTCTAATCATTTAATAAGCTTTTAAGTAAGTATGTTGCATGTATGTATGTTTGTACTTTAGTTCTTGCTTGATAATATTTTTATTACTTATTTTAAACTTGATCACTTAGAATAAGTATGAATTGTAAATGACCGGACATGGCTTACAATTAAGAACTCAAGAACTAATATGGGTGAGTGTTTTACATAAAGAAAACTTTGTGAAAACCATGCTAAGTCCTAGACATAGGATAGTATAGTCCATAGGATAATTGTGGGTACTTAAAATACAAGAGTGAATTCACTTAAGCAAAGTGATACTTGTTAGGAGGCAAGATTGCACTCGACACCCCCTTTCTTTCTTTGCATAGAACAAGGATCATAAGAGAGTGGTAATGAAACTCGAAGAAAGTGAATGAAAGGCACATATAGCTAATGCTGTGACATTTCTGCAGGTTTGCATCACATCTTGCATCATACACTTTTAAGTAAATTACTTGATGAAGACATTCCAACTAGCTTTTCTCTTTTCCACTATCAACATTCTTTACTTGCTTTCTTTCTAACTTAGTTGTGATCATCAAACAAAATCCAAAATTATTTTATTACTTTGTGACTTTGCACTATATTACTTTATATCATTTAAAAGTGAGTTTTTCAATCTCTGTGGGTTCGATCTTTTACTACTTGTTTTTGGATGAGTGTATACTTGCACTCAGTGTATGTGGCATATTCCACACACCAAGTTTTTGGCGCGTTCTTAGGGATTGAAGTAAATTCTTTTAAAATTACGATATTGAGTAATTTAGTGTTGTATATAAATTCAGTTTTTAGTTTTCACAACCACGATACATGGTACTTAGTATATGTACAGAACTGAAAGCAGAACTCCGAATATAGTTTAGATTTAGAAATAGAAAGAAAATTCAGGAGATTGCTAAGACTCCAAAAGCAGAATCAACAAGCCAAAGACATGTCTTTTCGGTGAAGAACAAAGCTCAAGGCCACACTCGGTGAGAGGAGGCCACGGATCACGACATGCATGAAGAAGAAGTTCATAGAGAAAATCTCATCCACATGGATCACATAGGTATGATTAATGATAGAGATAGACTCCATGAGGATTATGCTCGGTTTGATCATCAAAACATGCAAACTAGCATAAAAGCAGGACCTCATATAGATGCCATGCATTTTGAATTTAAACCTATGATGTTTCAAATGCTTCAAACTATTGGTCAATTTGGAGGATCTCCTCATGAAGATCCTCATTTGCATTTAAGGCAATTTCTAGAAGTCTGTAGTAATTTTATTTTACACGGTGTTAGTGAAAATGCATTTAGATTAAGGTTATTTCCTTATTCTTTGAAAGATAGAGCTAAGGCTTGGCTAAATTCTTTAGAGCCTAACTCTATTCATTCATGGAATGAAATGGTGAAAAGTTTTTAGGAAAATATTTCCCACCTATCAAAAATGCCGGAGTTAAGAAATGATATTACATCTTTTAGACAAAAAGAGTTTGAATCTTTATTTGAAGCATGGGAAAGATGGAAGGAACTTTTAAGAAAATGTCCTCATCATGGTTTACTGTTATTATTCAAATGGAAACATTTTATAATGGTTTAGAACCTCAAACCGAATAATGCTTGATGCATCATCCGGTGGAGTGTTATTAAATCTGGTCATACAATGAAGCATGTGAATTAATTGATAGAATAGCGACTAATAGCTCTAGTTGGCCTCTTGAGAGAGTAAGTGCCCAAAAGAAACCATCGGGTGCATGAAATAAATGATATATCCGCCTCTATCCGCTCAAGTAGCCACTCTAGCTAATTTGATGAAAAACTTCACTTACGGCAATGCTATCTTGCATCTAATGCAATTGCATCACTGCACAACAACACTTATTGCGGTGAAGAGAACAAGTACCTCCGGGCACACCTAGTTGTGTGTCTTGTGGAGGAGGTCACTTGTATGAGGAGTGTTCTAGCAACCCTATCTCTCAGTAAATTATGTAGGTTATAATAGGAATAACAACCCTTATTCCAACACTTAT